>JACEFZ010028196.1:0-323150 GCA_014155875.1 Cepaea nemoralis
GAAAAACCCCAATCGTCGCGTGATCTATGCCGTATAAGAAAACCCTACGGAAAAGGATGTAGATAGAAAAGCGCCCCTTTGGTTAGGTCATTTCCACTGTAGGAGAAGAAGAAAAAAAGGCTTTTTTGGGGTCAAGATAGTATGGAATCCTGGTCCCAGATGAGTCTACTTCCTATCAGTGGCACAGGGAAATGCAAGTAAAGACCGATAGATGATAGCTAACTTAGTTAGCAGTGACACGCTACCCTGTGATGAAGAAAAGCCACCAGTGCCCTCAAGTATAACATACAGGAGAGACACAACTAGTTAACTCAACTTCTATCCTTACACACTACACTACTATTAATTATTATGAGGTGAAAAAGGCAGTAGGTAAAATGAAAGAGAAAAAAAAAATGTCTCCACTTGGGAGATAAAAGAAAAATGGATTAATGTTAATTTCTGGCTACTACAGCAAACAAAGCTGTTTCATGTGCTCTTGAATCATAGAAGCACAGCAAAGAATTCGGTGGTGGGTTGAAGCCAGATTGATGGTTTGCAACTCAGCTCACATCCATAGCTCCCACGGTAGTTGTCTGCAGCTTTCCTCCCCGGTCCATCAGCTCTCACGTGATGATGACGGCAAGTGAACTGTACTACTTTGACTCAGGCAAAAAATAGTTATGTGTGAACTCGCTGATGCTGGTTGATGATGAGGGTGCCGCTCGAGGGTGCACCACAACAAATCTAGTACTGGTCGGGGAGTTTATTCAATTTAACAACAGTTCGGTAGACTTACTGCTGTTATTAAATACTTTTTAAAATGTCTACCTTCCGAACCACTAAATTTGCCCCGACCGTCACCTGCAATTCCTAGCAGAATAGTGAGACCGGATATGGAACTAGGATACGCAAGTGGTCGTTTCCGGGCCCAGTTGTCGGTTGGTTTGAAGTTGGCCAGGATAAGTCAGCCAAACTAAATTACTCTATAAACCGTAAATATAATGTGATCGTAACATTTATATAACGTTTCTAATTATTCTTTATCATACACTGAATAATAAGCAAGAGGGGAGGGTGCAGCCAGGCTTTCGCCACAGCGCTGGAGCACCAATTATTCCTCCCCACGACGCCTCACAGCAAAAGTAGAAGAAGATTATGATGATGATGATAACTATCATATTGTCTCAATCTGTGAACTATTCAGTGCCAGCTTCAGTTTGTCACCTTTAGTTTCGATGGAGTCTTATTCTCTATCTAAACTTCGCACTAGTATTCTGTCATACTATTTTAGTCCATCTATTCTACACATCATCCAATGCCTTGCCGGCTGGCGTGGGCAATCATGGCCCTCCACAAATTGCTATCTCCGACAGCATGGATCAATTCGTGTGTTGACTCCCTTCCGTACTGCAAGAATTTTCTCACGCTGTCTTTCTCTATCTCTCTTTCCACAAAATTTCCGGTTGCCACAACATGTTCTAGTTTTTGACTTCTCATACTAGATTTGAAAATAGATTTACTTTCTTTTGACCTCCACTAATCTCCTAGTGATATGAAAGCTCGTCGTGTCTTTTGTATTCTTATTTTAATATCTCTGTCTATTCGCCCATCTGTGTCTACCATCCATCCATTCCGTACCATGCCGGTAAGTGTGGGCGGTCATGATTCGCCATTTCACTCGATCACCAGAGTCGTGGATCAGCTCCGTATTCCTGTCTTGACCATGCCATGTGGCCAAGCCATCCAGGTATTTACTTCTCTGCCTTCCCCATGTTATCCTCCTCTCGAACTGTCTGCCAATATCGAGCAAAGACTGCTAATACTTCTGTTCCAAGGACTGGTGCTTTCACGCATCGAGTATGCCCTGGCCATCCTCACTGTCAGCCCTACACAGATTGGAAGACTTGAAAAGGTACAAAACGAAGCCATGCGCATCATTTTGGGCTGCACGAGAGACACCAGCTGTGTAGCAATGAGATACCTCTTTGACTTCCCGACAGTGGAACACAGGATCAAGATCTGGAGAGCTCGTACATACTTAAAAATAAGTGCAGATGAGCAGCACCCTCTGATTGAAGATATATTCAAAGAAAAGGGTGACAGGCTAAAGAGAGGCAAATCATGGATGGGTCGGGCGGAAGATGTCGTCAGACAGGTCTGCAGTCTTACCAGTATCAACCCCGGCAAGGAATGGGTGCCGGTGCCTCCAGCTTTTAAGTGCACTTTCTCCTGCATTATCACACTCGACAGACGGTGCAGAGAGCAGAACCCTGCCGCTGTCAATGCAGAGGTTAACGCGCTCATCTATGAACACTCAGATAGCCCCGAAGTGCTCATCTATACAGATGGATCTGTTGTAAAGCAGCAGAGAAGTGCGTGGGCATTTACAGCCCGTTCAGCGGGCCGAACCGTTCAAGAATCCAGTGGTGCCCACTCTATGACCACGAGCAGCATGACGATGGAGGTGATGGCAGTTACACAGGCTTTCATATGGCTGGAATCACAGCATTATACCAACGTGTGTGTACTAAGTGATTCAATGAGCATGATTCAGAAGGTCGAAGCTGGATCTGTACGTAGACAGTGGACTGAGTCGCTGCGGAAGTCTGTTGTCCGTAAAGTCACCTTCATCTTCGTCCCGGGACATGCGGGAGTCGAGGGAAATGAACGAGCTGATAAACTGGCTGGCTCTGCACCCCCTGTAGATGGCCAGCCCATGGATCGTGCCGATGTTATTAACGTCCTCAAAGATATGGCGAGAACAGAGGACTTTGACGTCAGTGAATCCACATCGCTGTCCAGGATGAAAGACTTGGGAGTATGAATCGGCACGGCCAGACGCGAGAGGTACATCGGGAAAACAAGGCGCCTCGTCAACCAACACAGAACTGGCACTATTAGCCACCGGACGCTGATGCATATGGTGGGGGGAGGATCTGAGCACCTATGGACATGTCCGGAGTGCAATGAAGATACCCCAACTGATAACTGATAACTGATCCTCCCCTCGATCTTGCCAGTTGTCAACAATTTCTCTTGACTGTCTACGTCTAATTTGTCTAATAAATTTACGATTTTCATTTGTTTCTTGTAGTATTTAGTCATTGATTTTTTTTTTTTTTTTTTTTTTTTTTTTGGTGTCCATGGTGTTCTTTGCAATCTCCTCAGAAAGCCATGCTACTAGATAAATAGGTGTAAGATCCCATCACATGAAGTAAGATTTCTACAATGGAGATCGGGTTGCAATTTCCGTGATACAAACTTCTCTTGGAGCAGACTCGACAGGAGGCTTTCGATCCATCTGAAGTGTTCTCCCGTCCCCGAATGACTCGGCCTATTACCTCCCTAACAATCTCTAGGGACTGACCCCAATCAGGTCATGACTCCAAGTGTCTTTCTCCTGCTGTCAGTTCGCATTTTGCCTTTCAGTTTCGGGACATTCGAATCGTTTTTATTTGATTTGTTCTCATTATCTTTGTCTTTTCTCCGTAACTTCTTTAGACCTTATTGTTCTGAGGTCATTACTGTTGCTCCACAATGTGTCTTGTAGAGATGCTCATGTGGGCCAAATTGTTCCTTCTCAGTCTGACAAATGTTGAACAGACGTTAACGGGGTTCTCCAATCTCCGCCTTTAGCAGCCATTTCTGAATGTGAGTGCCTTGATTTGGTCAGCTGCAGAGTTGTCCACTTATCCTCGTGGATACTGTGTCCGTAGCGCTGCGCTACTCATATTAGGGTGTGTTTCCTATACTCTACAAACACACACACATGCATGCATGCATGCGCGCGCGCGCGAGTGTAGTGTGTGTGTGTCCATTTTGAGTGCCTTGAGATGCATAGTGTAGTAGTATCCCTTTGCTTTCCCATCCTCTTGGCTGTGAACTACATCCACATACTTTAGCAACCTTTCAAGTTGCTAGACTAAGGCAGCACCCTGCTCTGTGGCACACCCGCCAACAGCAAAGAGCACCCCAGGAGTATCCATTTATCCAGGTGGATACTCGGTCCCCAAAGTTCCCTTTGCGACACCTTAGTGTTTCCTGTCCTCAACCGCGAGGAGGTACAGATGGGGGTGTCCTTCATCGAGTTTGGGGTCATGGAAGCATTTCTTAAACTCTAGTAATTGTAGAGGACATATTGTGGGCATTTTGGAAGCAGGCCGCCTTGCGTTGGTTCCATACAATGGTATCAGTGCTGGCCGTTCAGAAATCAATGGCAAACTACTGAAAGTAAACTTGCCAGGAAATTATAAACAACCAAACTAATGCTTGGGTTTACAGCGACGCCCTGTAAAGGATATGCAAATCACACACACACACACACACACACACACACACACACACACACACAGAGAGAGAGAGAGAGAGAGAGAGAGAGAGAGAGAGAGAGAGAGAGAGAGAGAGAGAGAGAGAGAGAGAGAGAGCAAAGTTCTTGTCTGCAATGGGAAGTGTGGTAGTGTAGCGGCAAACGCTCGCCTACCGTCACCATGGCTATGGTTTCGAATTCTCATGGAAGCAGATTTGGTAACATGACCTTAGGCGATGAAGCCTACAATATCAACCATGAAATGTCTTGTGAAGTAAAGGCGGCCGGCATGATACTGACGGTAGAATTGGCGATGATTGGTGTATACATATATGGGTTAGCACCATATGCCAGATAAGACTTACTGCGTGTAAAAAGTCAAATATATATTCGTTTGTTTTTTTTTTACAAAGGGAAGTAACCTGTTTTTTTAGAAATACTTTGTTTTGTAAAAGGAGTAAATTTGGTTGTTAAAGTAATTTTTCTTTCAATAAATTCATTATTCTTTCAAAGCAGCGCCCAAGTAATTGAATATATGAATAAATGAAGATTGATCAAATAAGGAACATTATGCAATATTTGTTTATATTGTATTGTAAAAGTTTCATGCATTTGCTCGTCGTGAGCTATATACTATTTAAGATAAAATAGTACATATGTTGTTGTGTCACAATAGTTTGTGATTTCTCGTGGTTTCTTTTCACAACGTGTATATATATATATATATAAATCTTTCGCATTCGCCAGCAGCGTTGAGCCATTGTTGGATAAACAGCAATTTTTCAACTGGCCTGCTAAGGCCACTATAAGATCGCTTCTCGCCTTTTGGTTAAGATCAAAGTGTAGTTACTGCACTTGATCCTGCCAGGGGCCGGGATGATCACCCAACACAACCGACACACGGGGACGCGGGACCTAGGGAGGCGGCTCTGGCCCCTCTGGGAACCGTGAGCTCTTCTTTAATAAAAACAAACCAATATTTCCTTAAATTTCTAAACGAATGCCAGTGGAAAAGTCAGAATTGTTAGGTATCCTCTATTTCGTTTGCCTTGTGGGTTCCATACTAACGATTTTCTAGTTACACCTATACTATTCTCAGATGTTCTCAATGTATCCTTAATAACATCAGCGTCTTTTCACCATCTCTTGGTTGAGTGATATTTGTCTAGCTCTCTCTCTAAGAGCTCCACATTGGGGATTTTGTCATACATTTTATTCTTTCTGCTTTACGCAGGCACCAGTTAGCAAGCTCCCAACTAGCGTTGTTAGTTTGTCCTGCATCTGATTTCGTGTGTGAGGCAGGCGGGCAATGTTATCAGCAAAGTCCAGATAATCGAGCTTCTTTGTCAGAGGAGTCCATTGAATGTCATGTTAGCACTATTGTTGTTGTCTGACTCTCCAATAATCTCCGCTATCCGATATTGTTAACATTTATGTGTTGCTTACATTATATTTATTTGTTGTCCAGATTAAACACTGCATGCTTGAAATCACAACCAGGAAAGGGATTAATGGAAAAATGTGCTATAATAAAGAGATGGGGTTAATTCATAAGGGAGCTATATGATGGAGAAAGAACAGAATTAACGGAAAAAAGTAAGCAGAAGGTTTGTCAAGATCATTACCCTCTTTGGAAAACTATCACCTTCAAATTAATATCCTGTTTGTGGCTGACTCGGTCACATGGTTATTAATGTGAGCCGGGGATGGACCATAATAGCATTTCTCTTCTGAGATTGAAAGGGGTAGGGGTAATGGAATATTCGAATTTATAATGTCCACCTATACTAACAGAATGAATCGTATTGGGAGAATTTGGAGTAGAAATTGTAAATATAATGTTGAATAATATTTATAACGGTGGATATATACCTAGTGATATGCTGACCTATATTGGAATCCACCTGACCGGCGAGTGAAATGAGCCTACTCCTGAGTACAAAAATATGGATTCCAGTTGCTATAATTGTAAAATTGTAGCACTTGCCCGTTGCGTATGCTAATAAATTCTGGTATTCAGCAGACTTCACGATAATGCATACAATAACATTTATGAACTTATCGTAATCTACACAATATCAGCTCTTCTTGTCCATCGGACATTCGCAGTGCTAAAGATCATAAATAAAATTAGTGGAACTGCGGCTAAGCTGTGGACATGTAAACAATATAAAATAGGGAGCAAACATCCCATGAGCTACAGCGACAGTAGAAAAAGTGATTGACTGGTGCACTGAAATGAGCGCTGTCATCCACCTTGAAAAGGCAGCTGTTTTGTGGTGCTCTCTGGACAACAGGATTGTGAGAGCTGATGTCCCAAGCCTCACTATAGATGGTAGAAGCGTCAACAGAGGGAACAAACTGAAGTATCTGGGAATCACATTTGACAGGAGTCTGTCCTTCAAGGACCATGTGGAGACGGTTGTGACAAGATCTCAAAAGGGACTCAATGCACTTAAAACTATGGCTGCAATGGACACAGAGCAGAGAATGGCCTTCACACTATACCAGCACTTGATCCTCTCAGTGATTGATTATGGACTAGGACTGCTCACTGTCTCAAAGAGTCAGCTGGTGAAATTAGAGCGCATACAGAACGAAGCTATGCGGGTCATTCTGGGATGCACCAGAGACACCCCAGTTAGTGTGTATGCGTTACATCCTTGGTCTGCCGACTGTTGCTGGTAGGCTACAAGGTGATGCAGGCGAAGGCATACCTCAGAGTAGCTGCAGACACAGATCACCCGTTGCATGAGGCGCTGGACGCAGTTAAGGGTCAGAGACTGATAAGAGGGAAATCATGGATGGCTCAGGCGGAGCATACGATCAGACAGGTGTGCATCTTGGAGAACATTAGGCGAGGAGAGGAGTGGGTCAGAGTGCCAGCGGAGCAGTCAGACTTGTGCAGAGTTATAATCACATTGAGCCGGGAGTGCAGGGAATGGCCAGCAGGGGCCACGGAAGTTGAAATCCAGCAACTAATTCAGGATAATGCTCGCCTGGGTGATGTGATTATCTACACAGATTGTTCGGTGTTGAGAGGTAGGAGAAGTGCCTGGGGGTTCTTAGCAAAAGCTAATGGTCGACGTTTGGTGCAGGAGAGCCTGGCGTATGATACCACAACATCTAGGTTAAGAATGGAGGTGGAGGCGGTCAGTGCAGCTTTCCGCTGGATGGAGAACACGACGTATACACACATCGTGATTGTAACTGACTCAGAAAGCATGCTAAGGAAGGTGAGGACAGGCAAGCTTCGTGCAGAGTGGCTTGCTTCGTTTCGGAGGTCACGGGTGACAAGCATCACCTGGATCTAATCTCCGGGGCATACCGGTATGCTGGGGAACGAACAGGCTGACAGACTGGCTGGCTCTGCAAAACTTGGTGGAGTATTGATGCATGACAAGGCAGACGTGGTTGCGGCCTTGTGGGAGCACGTGTACACCTCGGAGGAGCAAATGGATCACCATAGGCTGGCAAGAATGAGACAGCGAGGAGTGACGAGGGGATCTGGCCGACGCTCGTCGCTCAGAGGAAAGGCGAGACGGACATATAATCAGATTGCTACTGGAACTATTGGTGTTGGAACTCTTCGCTGGCTGCTGAGGGTGGGGACGGAGCGCTTATGGGAATGTCCCGAATGTTGTGAGTCGGTTCGTAAATCAACCAACCAATCAATCAATCAATCAATCAATCAATCAATCAATCAACAATATAAAATAACAGAAAGTAATGCAGCTCAAAATGTTCTCACATTTTCATCTTTCCATTCTTCTCACCTCGTTCTTATGCTTTAATGTAGTCGCTGTAGTGTCCCCTGTGTTTACGAGTATATGTTGTGTTTTGTAAATGTATTTGTTTGCCGATGAAGGTTAGTCGCCGCAACGTCCTGTGTTTTACGTAACTGTGTTCTGTAAAGCTGCATTACTTTGGGAGGGGAGGGGGTGGGTTTATTTTATATAGTTTATAGATAAAGACGAGGTTTAGAAATTCACTGTCTGAAGAGAACTTTGAATCTTACATATAACCATTCATTGAAAAAAAATAACAAATAAACTATATATATTTTTCTCTCCATTGGCACTCTTTAAACTCAAGCGTAATCCACACAGGATTTAATTTTACGCGTGGGCCAGCTTTCCCTATTGCCAGTGCCTCTTGCCATCAGGCCAACGACCTCTGAGGTACTTGTAATTTACGTCATCAAGTCAGGACGAGAAGTCGACGATCGAGTCAAACTGACCGGGGTAGGGAGTGAAACCCCATACCCCACCATCAACACCCTGGAAGTTTAAGAATGAGTGCTGTTAACCTTTCGCCCACGCGACTTTCACTAATGAATTCAAACTATTGCTTTTAAAATATTAGACTATATGAAATATGCTTTTTTGGGGGGGGGGGGGGGGGGGCACTCCCTCGTTTTGAACGCAAGCGTAGTCCACACACACTACTTCTAGTAGCACTGGACTGAATTTTGAGTATGGATTAGCTTTCCCTATTACCAGTGTTCCTCGCCATCGGGCGAACCCACTCCGACTTCAGAGGTGCTTGTAATTTACGTCCCAAAGTCAAGGACGAGAAGTCATCATTTTAGTCCAACTATTCGGTGTAGGGG
Source organism: Cepaea nemoralis (assembly GCA_014155875.1). NCBI lineage: Eukaryota > Metazoa > Mollusca > Gastropoda > Stylommatophora > Helicidae > Cepaea > Cepaea nemoralis. The sequence continues at coordinate 8,901 of JACEFZ010028196.1, forward strand.
TTGAATCCCTTACCCAGGCATCAGCACACCGGATGTTTAAGAAAGCGCATTCTTATCCATTCGGCCGTGCTGATCTCCAGATATGCTTTTGAATTGCCTGTTAATACGTAAAATATTCAGTACAAGAAAATTATTAACATACCAACCATTTATTAAAGTATATTGGAATTTAAAACAAAAGACTTCTACTATAATATAGTCTATATAACCATCTGTATTTCTATTTAGTATCTACTGTTTCATCATCATCATCATCATCATCATCATCATCATCATCATCATCATCATCAACATCATCATCATCATCATCATGAAGTGCCTTGTCGGCCAAGCGTGGGTGATCATGCTCCTCCACACCTTTCGATCTCCATTGGCATGTATCAATTCAGTGCGCTGACTTCCTTCCGTGTCATGATACAAGTCAATAACTTTCTCTCGCTGTCTTCCTCTATCTATTTTTTTCTTCCCACAAATCTTTCCAGTTATCACAATATGTTCCAATGTTTGTCTTCTCATAATGTGGCCAAAAAACCACGACTGCTCTTTCTGATGTTTGAGATATGTTGTCTTTGCAACTTACCTCCGCATGTATCTGCTGAACACTGCCAGTTAAATGCACTATATATGTACGCTGTAACTACAACATAAAATATACATTTATTTCACAGAAATTTTAATTATACTTTTTGTCTTTAACAAGTTAGTTGCAAATCCTTTACAGGGCGTGGCAGTCAACCCCAGTATTTAATTTTTTTTATTTACTGTTCGTGATTCCTGGACAAATTTACTTTTACGTTCCGTAGTTTGCCATTGCTTTCTGAACGACAGGCACCCATACCATATCATAAAAAATCCAGCGTAAGGCAGTCTGCTGTCACATCGTCCACAGCTGTGTTTTGAACGCGGTATGCGGGATTACGAACTGCAACCGTAGCTCCCTCATCACCGAACCTGCACTTTTTGTCTACTTATGCATTTAAAATAATGTATTTATTGTTTATTAAAAGTGCCGGCGTCTGTGACTTAGAGACAGTGAACTCAGTTCCCAATTCCCCAACACACCGAGCTGGGGGTTCAAAATCAGCCGCCGGCGATGGAAAGTAGGCCGGCTTGCGTTGATTTTGATGGTACGAACATCATAAACAAGCTACTGAACGCTGTCATGGTACGGTTCAACTAGGTGTCATGATTGGTACAGTATCGCGGAAAGGAAAGACCAGGAGAACTTTCAATCACATAGCGGTGGGAATGATTAGTAGTGTGACTTTTCTCTGGTTGTTGAATGAGGGGACGGAGCACTTATGGGAATGTCCTGACTGCAGTGATGTCGGTTCTTAACCCAACTCAACTCAACTGAGTGGTACAGATGATGATGGTACAAAATTGCTGACTATTAATTGAGTTTCTGACGGTAGAGGCGACTGGACTTGCTGAGAGAATTTTTTGATTGGCTGATTATACTGGTTTAGAATTAGTACTGGTCGTGAATAACACTTTGAGTTGTTAGAAGTAACACTTTGATATTGGTATGAGTGGTTGACTAAAATGTTCTAATTGACTCTCTCACATCCTTCATTGTATACACGACGAACCGCAGAGTGACACACTGATTATTAGTACTTGACAAAACGCCGTGCAGTTGTATATAATCTACTATCACGCTGATTAACGATTGAAATCTTTACTTTACATTGTCTCACAACACCGTACTATCACTCTTACAATTATAAAATTCTAAAAAGATAGTGTGTGTGTGTGTGTGTGTGTGTGTGTGTGTGTGTGTGTGTGTGTGTGTGTGTGTGTGTGTGTGTGCGTGCGCGCGCGTGTGTGTGTTAATATAATTGTTGCCATTGCTCACGAGTCTGATGAACTGATCTCTCTCCGACCACCGTCTCAGCTCCGAGTGTTCTGTTTAGGAAAGACCTTTTTCTCCTGGACGCGGTTGACAGTATGCTTCTCGCACAAGATGATCGGCACTTTCAACCATGATGAGAGTATGAGCTTTAGTCACCCTCTCCCTCCTGACTAAAATTGTCTATTTAATCACAAGCATCAACACATTGATACCAGTAGTGTTGGGACTCTTCGCTGGCTGTTGAAGATGAGGAGGGAGCACATTTGAGAAAGTCTCAAGTTCTGTGATGTCCCCTCTTGATTTAACTCAACTCTTTTATACTTGTTGTTTTCATAATTGTCTCAGTTTGTATTATAATATTATACTGTTCTCATCTACTTCCCCTTGGTGAATATTCTGTTTACGTTTACCCGGTTCGAAATCTTAGTATGTAAATGTATGTGTTGTGTTTGTTTGTTTGTCTTTATACATGGTCTAAAATATCTTTTTGTTTCATTATATAATTAAGCAGCGTTTCATGTTGTTCAGGCAAACACTTGGTAGCGCCAGCTTCCTTGTCTGGTTGCATCTAATTGGATCACGTGAAATTCAACATAAGAATGTGATGAATGTTGAACGTTACAACCTACAGCTGTCTGTGTTTAGTTTGTGGTCTACTATCTACTATAAGAGGCAATTTCCTGCCATCTTCTCTTGTAAACTTCCGGTTTCCGTCATTTGTCACGTATAAGCCGACTGTTCTCTATACGAACCCGAAATTTACAACAAGTTGTCTCTTCTATTTTAATACTACCGAAGTTGTTGTTTATAGTGCTGCTCGTACAACAAAGATAACAATAGCAAATATTACTACTACTACTACTCTACTTCTACTCGTGCTAAACACTACTACTACTACAAAGACAACGACGACGACTACAATAACCAGCAACAAACCACAATAACTACTACTACTACTATTGCAACTACGCCACAATTACTACTACTACTACTATTGCAACTACGCCACAATTACTACTACTACTACTACTACTACTACTACTACTACTACTACTACTACTACTACTACTACTACTACCACTACTACTACTGCAACTGCTACTACTACTACTACTACTGCTGCTGCTGCTACTACTACTACTACCACAATCGCTGACTACTACTACTTCTGCTGCTACTACTACTTCTACAATCGCTCTACTACTGCTACTCTTACTGCAATCACCACTACTACTACTACTACTACCTACTACTACTACTACTACTACTACTACTACTGCTGCTGCTGATGATGATGATGATGATGATGATTATGATGATGATGCTCCTGCTGCTACTACTGTGATCATTATCCCTATTTCATGTATGTACCATAAATTGTATTGTTAATTTTAACTTAATGATACCACTACGTCCCTCTACTCCGTCTGTTGTTTTCATGATCACTAAGATCAAAGTGTATTATCTGCATTTGATCTTGTCAAGAGGCAAGAGGCGGTCAACCGAATGACACACGGGAAATAGGGACCTGTTTAAGCGGCTCTGTCTCCTGTGTAGAACCGCGAGCCCATATTAAACAAATTTTAAAAAAAAAAACAATATCTTCTTGGCGATCTGATAACTGATAAGGCGCATGTTAAAATTAGTCATGTTAGTTTGCTAGAGTCGCACGGTCACTTCTACAACAATGCACTTTCCGTGTACTTCTATGTTCATCCACATAATAGTCTTCAGCCATTCCGCTAATCAATCAAGAATTATCTCCCTTTCGAGGCCTTTCATAACTATTTTGTTCGTTGTCTTGGTTTTACTTTTTAAATTGGAGTGAAATTGACATGGAGCATGCTGAGAAGAGTGAGTGAATCAAGTATGCTTCCTGCCGAGTGGGATCTTTCATAAATCAAACAGGGAGAGAATCTGCTGGAACTTTTCTCCTGGATATGCTGGTGTGGTGGGAAACGATCAGTCGGACAGAATGGTTGGGGTTGTACCGCTGGGTGAGGTATTGGTGCATGATAAAGTATTAAAGTAGAGATGGACAGAGCAGTTTGGGATCGGGTGCTTAGTCACACACACTTGTGTTGTCAGCCAGCTCCGTGGCGTATGATTTACGGACGCAGTTAGTAATCTCGCATGCCCGCTGTCGAAACGCAGCTGTGGGCGATTTGGCAGCAGACCGTCTTACTTTCTTTTTAACGAGATAGTATGGATGCTGGTCGTTCAGAAAGCAATGGTAAACTGCTGAACGTAAACATGCCAAGACATCAACAACAGCAACATATGCTGGTGTTGACTGCGACGTCCTGTAAATGATATGCAAATAACTTTTGTTTAACTAGTGTTGTCACTGGTTTGGAAGAACAGATAAATCATCATAGCCTAGAGAGAATGGTGTGACAGGGAGTGACAGAGGATCTGGTAGACATTCAGCACTCCAAGGTAAGGTCGGGCATACACATAATCAGACTGCAATTGGTGCAGTTAGTATTAGGACTCTTCGCTGGCTGTTGAAGAGGAGCACATATGGGAATGTCCCGAGTTCTGTGCTGTCGGTTCTTGGCTCATCTCAAATTACAATGAATGGAAAGAACGCTTGAGAACGTCGAAGTTTAAGTTCGGAGCCATGTAGATGTGCAGAGAAAGGGGGTGGAAGTAGAGCCGTGCCGTGTCGTGCTATGATAGAGAGATGCGGCCGCATCAGGCGGCACCGAAAGGGGGCGGCATAAGCAGCGAAGGAGGGCGGCATTTCGAAGACTTGCATCATACCGAGACAATCTAACGTACGGCCCTGGGTAGAAAAAAATGTTGGGGGAAGGGGGAGGGGGGAGTTATAGCGTAGTTGCTAGACATCTAGGGGTCAATGCTTCGACTTGCATCAAAACCCATTTTTAGAATTGACCTTGGTTTTTGGGTCGGCTCAGCCTAAAATAGGGTCACGGATATGCCTTGGGAATGTAACAGATTCAGTACCTAACAAAAGGTAGGTTTCCACCAAACAAAAATGGATGGTGGCAAATGGGAAGGAGGGGTGTGTCACAGTGTAACAGTTCAACGACCTCGTTATACCATCAAGCTTAGTCGTAATCGAGGACCGTTCAAATGACCCCTGACCGTTAGAGGGCTGATGTTCATCATTCTTTAGTACTCCTCGTTGATTTGACCGCATAAACAATACAAACTTAGTTTCAACTTTTAGCCAACTCAAAAGAAATCACGCTTCAACGACGTCCGATGTAGATTTATTTCAAATCATTTATTTTCTCTTCCTCGGTATGCTCGGACATATGCATTACATGAGATCATTTGGAACATATTCAAAACAGCAAAACTTCTTGGCCAAATTCATAATTTACTTGACATCAATTTCCTACCAAAATAATATGTCCTCTTCAAATGTAATAATACTCGTTCCTTTTTTTTTCAAAACTTCAGAGTATCAGTCATATTGCTTTCTTCCATTTGTCCTTTGTTCTCAGTCTTTGGTCAGTCCAGATGGATTCTTTACTTTCCGATGTTAAAAACCAACTTTTCTTAGTGAAATCAAAATGTCAACTGTCCTCCGTTTGGTATTGTTGCTATTCTACCACATCCATGACGAAAAGTGTACTTCATTTCCTAGATACTACACAATTTTCCTCTACGTTCTTTCTGCGCCTTTTAGTGCTCTTTGCATTAACTTAGCTCTATCTAAAAATATATCTGAAAGTAAATTTAATTTCTCTCTTGTAATCATCTCCGTCCTGAGGTCTACCATGTCGTTCTATAATAGTCACTCTGTTATAACAGTTATGATTTCAAAGTTGGTAATATGGTAGCAGACGTATTGTATTACATATACATTTAAAGGGGATTGCACATGGAAATCTGCTGTATTGATGTTGAAACTATAGTTTGATTTATAAGCCCATGGCAGTTACGGGAGGTTTGAATAAGATGGTGCATAATCCCATCGCACTTAATCAACCCTCGAGTGCTGTTTGTTCTCTAGTAATATGAGTCTGGCACCATCTGCCCAGAACATCTGAAGCATGTAATAAAATGGTCCTTTGCTTTACTTACCATGAAGGTACATGATAGAGCTGGGGACATTGCTAAGAGGAACGACTTCATTGCACCGGTTTATATCCCATATGGCTCGGTCTCTTTCCCCAAATGCGTCACACAGAGCACGAACTCCGTAGCTCCAACTTTGACACACATGAATCTCCGAGGAAGTCAGAAATAAACCCACAACCTTCAGAGGGCAAGGCAGGCAGGGTACCCACTTCACAACGGAGTACTCCCCTGGAAGACACTGCAATTAAGGAGTGGCAGAAAGTGCGAAAGAACAGACCACAAATTTATGAGATGGAAGGCAGGTAGTACCCAAGACAAGCAAAGAACCAGTAGCATATTCAAGACTGGCCAGAGAAGCCAAGAGACAAGTATTGGAGAAGTCTGTGATTGATATGGCTGGTGAGAATACCTTACCAAAGTGATGCCATTTACACGATGACCAGAAAATGTATAAGCTATCAAGTACCAAACATTCAGCCTTCAGTAGCAGAATGCATGGACTGTCAAGGATAAATGGCAAGAATTTTTCAGGCGTTACGTCACTCAGACAGATAAAGATGTTATATCAACCAATTAGGTGCCGTCTCCACAATAAAGGTTGGCTGCAATGGATCTCCAACACTGTCTGTCTCTCGCCATGACAGTACATTCTGTCAGATTGATGTTCGTCCATCTCTTGATGTTATCTTCCCATTTGTAATGGTTGTCTACTTCTTGCTCGCTTGCCTTCATCCTTGCCCTCCAGTATGGTTTTTATAAGTGTTGTGTCCTCTGACTAATATGTCCTATTCAGATTTAATAATACTCGTTCCTTATTTTTCAAAACTTCAAAGTATCAGTCATATTGCTTTCTTCCATTTGTCCTTTGTTGTCAATCTTTGGTCAGTCCAGATGGATTCTTTACTTTCCGATGTTAATAAAAACCAACTTCTCTTGGTGAAATCAAAATGTCAACTGTCCTCCGTTTGTTATTGTTGCTATGCCTTTTCTTCATTTCCTAGATACTACACAATTTTCCTTAACGTACTTTCTATGTGTAGTTGAAAAAAAAGTATTTGTCAGAGTTTGTTTCTTTTACCTTGCATATCCCTTACAGGACGTTGCAATCAGTCAACACCAGCAGCTTTCAGCTGCTGTTGACGTGCTAGGCAAGTTTTTACTTTCAGTAGTTTGCCATTGCATTGCGTTCTAAACGACCGGCTCACATACCTTTGTAAGTTACCAACGCGGCGCGAACCGCTGATTTTCGCAGCTGCTGTTTTCCCCACGTGGATATACGGGATTACGAACAATGTCGTTAACGCCTTGGCCAGGGATCCCGGCAGAGTTGTGTTATCATTATCGAATTCGACGCACATTGAATAAATAGTCCACAGCGTGCTCAGTCTTTTGATACAATGAATGAATCAACAACAACTGGATGCCTGCCTCCATGTGATTCAGATCCCAGGCCGACCCTGCCTAAAATAGGACACCAGGAATTGTCTTACAAAATAAAGGCGGCTGACACGATAACAACCACGTCGCCCGCTGAGTACCGCTTGTCTATGAAATACATGGAACAAGAAAAGAAACAAAAGAAAGAAATTATACAATCGTGGGTCTTGCACCATAGGCCCAATACACCTTAGGCGTTTAAGAGAAACGTTTACATTACTTTTACAAAATGTGTAATGAGTAGATTAACATCGAATTAATATCATATATTATCATCAACAGGTCACGTGGAGTAAAACTACAATTGAAATCAAGTTTTTGAGTTACTCAGACCGGTGTACAGAAGATCGTATATTCAAAAGCAAGTGCGATCCAAAATTTAAATTCTGTTTGGACAGGCCGAGACAGAGGTAACTAGAATATACAGTGCCATCTTGTAGAAAGTTCTTTGCAGAATGTTAGTTAGTTAGTTAGTTAGTTAGTTAGTTAGTTAGTTAGTTAGTTAGTTAGTTAGTTAGTTAGTTAGTTGACAGATCATCCTCATTGCACATCGAACGATTCAGTCCATATGTGCTCGGATCCCCTCCTCAGTAAATCCCACAGCGTATAGCAACTCACGACACCAGTTCTGTTTTGGTTTATTAATCTTCTTTGGCTTCCTGCATAGTGTTCTTGTCTGGCCACACCTCTTTTAATTAACTTGCTGTTCTCGCAGTCTGACCATGGTTGAAGATTCACAGTCAACACTTGGTTCTCGAAAGTCTTACTTCTCGTAGAGCATTCAGTGTATCAGCCTGATCCATGGCTCGTCCGCCCTCCACAATAACCTTCCCGCAAGCCTTGATCGCTCCAGAGACACCAACCATTATCCCCGGATCTAACCCATCTCTATCTTCCTGAGCATGCTCATTGAGTCACTAAGGAAACTTGCCCTAGTGAATGTCTGTATCTCAAACCATGTTATTGCTTTACTTACTGCCATGACTTCCGTAGTCACACTACTTGTGATCAAGGCAAAAGCAGCAAAATCTTCCTTTACAATTTTCCCTCCAGCCTTTGCAGAAAGTCAGTCGTGACGGCCGGCCTTAAAGATTCTAGACCCTTCTCCAATTATCCAGATTCATGCATTGTCATCTTGTGTGGGACATTCCCCAATGCAGTGATGTTGATTCTTAACTGATTCAGTGCCAAAGATCAGACATTGAACACACTCAAATTAACAAGTATTATAATGTAAATTTCCAATCACTGAGAATTTAAATTGCGACAGATACCACGTAATAAAACAAATAACAGATTGATTCTCGTCTATTGATATATAGAGTAGCTTTGTTGGGCTGGCAGCTTCTGCAGCTCGTCTTGTTCCAGCTGTATTGGTGTTACCTTTCCTCTGGAGTAAACTAGGCAGGCAGAGAGAGGTATCATGCTGCATGGGCAACACAAGGTCTCTACAATTCAGCCCAGCCTTTGTGCTATGGACAGGTTATTATGCCTGTTTTGGAAGCACAATAACTATCGTATGTCAAGACTTCAACGTGAAAGTCGTTTATATGAAGGCCTACACTTCAGCAGTATCTTCCATGGAATTACCTTTTACCTTTATTATTCAAATTGTGTAATCTTCTCATGTTTTTCTTTCTGATTCCAGGTTAGGAATGAGTCCATGCTTTTATGGCTATACCACTGAAAGTGGACATTATCAAGATACCAACCATGTGGACTTTAGCAATATGGCAAACATTAAAGGAATCCCTAATCCCTGGATTATCACAACAAACCAATTAATGGTTAGTATACTTCTTCTTCAGCGTTCCGAGCCATTGAGGTTCTTTGCTGCAGATACAATCCATCTCCATTCGTCTGTCTGGTTGACCTTCTCTTGCCAGTCATTGATTCCAAGTGCTTGTAGGTCTGTATATATATTATCTCTCCACCGTCTTCTTGGTCTACCTCGGGGTCTACGGTCATTTATTTCCTGAGTTTCCTCCGAAGTCGAAGAGTGTCTGCCTGTACGGCGAGGAACCACCAGTCTGCACACTAATAAGCCAGACATGGGACAACGGATAGTCACGCAAACCTCAGGTCCTGTATGACATCACACTGATGTTTGACAACAGGATGCCTTCATCCGACATACAGGACTTCGCGTTGGAGCTCAAGCCAACGAACACAAGCAAGCATTTCCTGAGTGTAAGCAAGTTTTATTTCCCTATTATCTTCCATTCTTTCTATATGCCCCAGCCATTGTAGTATACTAGTACGCTAAATAATCGTCAATAAATTTGCTTACCGCAACCACTGAGTGCCAGTTAGTTTTAAAAAATATGCGATAGCACCATATACCAATGCACTGATAAAAGTTCTTTACTTACTACTTTCTTCTTCTGCTGGTGGCCTTTATCCCCTATTGGAGAATAGGCTATCAATCAACTCACACCAAGCCATTCTATATTTTACCAACTCCCGCAGCTCTCTCCAAATCCTCTGTATGTTATTCACATATAATTCTCTTCTTTGTGCGTTTTTATCTTTTTATAAATTGTATTTAGTTTGTCTTGCAACTGACTTCTTTACTATACTAAATATTGATAGTTATTTTCTTATAAATATCTGGTTAGTATGTCTCATTTTAGGTTCAGCAGTGAAACTGGGTAATGTTGTATGTGAATAAATACCATGAAAGACTGAGTATTAATGGGTGTTCTAGCTAGCAGACTATTATTACAGTTAATATTAATGCATAAAGGGAAATAATATGTAGTTGTGAATTTATAAAGGGAAATAACTCTGACAAATTCTGTACTATAAGTTTCAATAATATATTTTCACTATTATAATGGAAGTGATAAAATAATTTTATGGTTATTAAGAACAAAGCTAATTATAAAAGAACTGCTGTATTTATTGTAAAATATTTAAAGATTTCTTAAGTATCATCTAATAAATAACATGCATTAAAATTATTTAAAGCACAGTTTTGACAAACTCATATTTTGATATCTCATTACAGTTAAATATTGTAGTAATAGCAATTAATTAGGCCATTTTTATATGCTAAAAAATATTTTTGTAAGTGTAGATTATTCTACCCCTGTAGATTTATCTGCGCTTGGTCTGGCTAAAGTAAAGAGAAGGTAACTAACTTCATAACTCAACTCAGGGTTCACTAGTCATTTGCATTTGTTTTCCCCATATAAACATCAATATCTCCTTGTCTCTCTTATACCTAATTGTTTCCAGTTCATATGATATCATATCAAAGTCACCTTCATCTTCGTCCCGGGACATGCGGGAGTCGAGGGAAATGAACGAGCTGATAAATTGGCTGGCTCTGCACCCCCTGTAGATGGCCAGCCCATGGATCGTGCCGATGTCATTAACGCCCTTAAAGATATGGCGAGAACAGAGGATTTTGACGCCAGTGATTCCACATCGCTTTCCAGGATGAAAGACCTGGGAGTAAGAATCGGCACAGCCAGACGCGAGAGGTACATCGGGAAAACAAAGCGCCTCGTCAACCAACACAGAACTGGCACTATTAGCCACCGGACGCTGATGCATATGCTGGGGGGAGGATCTGAGCACCTATGGACATGTCCGGAGTGCAACGAAGATACCCCAACTGATAACTGATAACTGATGATATCATATCATGCTGCAGCCGCTGCTTTCTCTTTTGTTCCATATCAATATCTCCGTAATCAACTGAGGGGAAAATGATGGGGTTTAGCATATAAGCTTATAAGTCCACCAAACAAAAATTGTTGTTCTGGAGATTGTACAGCAGATTTCAATGTTTGTTTATATGCAGTTTATAATTTACGGGTCACAGATAAAGTGCATATTATGAAATGCATTACATCTTCAGGCGGTTACATCAGCGTTCAATAGTTAAATTATTGTGCAGCACGAGGAGAACCTTATGACAAGTACCTCACGTAGTGGAACGGGAGTGTTCAGAGGTGTCGTCCATAATGTGGGTGCTTTCATTAAACGTGATTAGTTTATAAATCTTACCATTTATCTCTAACATCTGAATGTGTGAATATTGTTGAATGCGACTGAATGCGACATTTTGTACACTTTAAAGCATCGCTATGAAGTTTTACACATATTTTTGCCAAGAAGCTGATAGCAGGAAACTTAATAACATTTTGAAAAATTAGTATTAACATAAATACATGAACTCCCTCTGTCTCAGCCATTGTTACTTGAATGTCCTCTGTCCTAATGTTGTACTCCCCCCCCCCCCCCCCCCCCTGCGCCGCTTCAAATATTGTATGTTGTACTTCCCCCACCCCCTTCGCCTGTTTCAGCCATTGTTACTTGAACGCCCTCTGTCCTAATGTTGTATTCACCCCCCCCCCCCCCCCCTCCTCGCCTGTTTCAGCCATTGTTACTTGAACGTCCTCTGTCCTAATCTTGTACTTCATCTCCCCCTGTCTCAGCCATTGTTACTTCAACATTATCTGTCCCTTTGGGCACTTTAACCGCCTCTGTTTTGGTCAGTTATTACTATACCTCATTGATACCCTGACAAATGGTTATTTTAAAGTACCTTGGTCATACCAATACCTGGGTCATAAATAACTGTCATATCATGATATCAAATCCTGACAAGGATATGAAGTAGACAGTTAAACATGTGACTTCACCATACAATTAACATTGTGTGTACCTATAAACACTTTGTGGGAGAATTAATATGGTGATTTTTCCAGATTTTCTGATGACAGAGTTAAGGCTGTCAAAATCCAGGAGAGAACATGTGAAAAGTAACAATCTGGTTCTTATTTGTTTATCCAGGACTCGTCAATTTTTTTGGTTATTCAAGTTCGAGATGATGATACTTTTGGAGATGATGACCATTTGCAAACATGGGGCATAACTATGACTGAGACTGCACACTCATCCAAGGATAATGCCCCATGGGTTACCAAGCAGACAAGCAGTGGAACACACACGTAAATAAATAGCATTTTCTCTGTCACCTTCATAACAATCATAAAATTATGTTAGAAGATAATTTTTAATTTATTTGTATTTTATTTTCAGTACTGTATATAGATCATAGATCCTGTTTTGCTGCATGGCAATAATTTTGGAATGTAAATGAACAAATTAGGAAGAACTTGGAAGCAACAGAGATGTGGTTCCTGAGATGAATGCTGCAAATTTCTTGGAATAATTTCTAAGAGTAACTAACAATTACTGCCTGAAAGAGGCTAATGAAACAGAACATTATATACAAGAATACAAAAGAGACAAATAGCCTTCTTTGGTCATGTGATGAGAAGAGAGGCATTGAAGAACATTGTGAATACTGGAAAGGTCAAGTTAGTTAGTTAGTCACGGTTCCAACTTCATGGCAACGGGTCGTCCCCATTATGCTCCGTTCTTGTGCCAGTGAATATCACACAAAATACTCCTCACTGTCAAATGTGAAAAGTGGAACAGACAGGAGTCTCGGTAATCCAACAGCCCGCACAAGTACACTGTGCATAATGCCAACACAAAAGTCTTCTTCTTCTTCTTCAGCTTTCCGAGCCATTGAGGTTCTTTGCTGCAAATACAATCCGTCTCCATTCGTCTCTCTGGTGGACCTTCTCTTGCCAGTCATTGATTCCAAGTGCTTGTAGGTCTGTACATGTATTATCTCTCCACCGTCTTCTTGGTCTACCTCGGGGTCTACGGTCATTTATTTCCTGAGTGTAAGCGAAAAAAAAAGTCATCCACGAAATTTACAATTCACCGTAGATGGAATCGGCAGTCAACAGAAAGACTTCATTGACCGGGTTTTCTCACATTGATCGTTCTCTTTCCGCAGGATGACCCGCCGAAAGCGCCGCACAAAGCACAAACTCTGTAGCTCCAGCGTCGACTCCCAGGAGTCTCCTGAAAAATGCACTTGTGAACTGAAAAGGCAAATCAGTCAATTCAGCAACAGCCAGTAGCCATTGTTCCGAACACGCACTTCACTGTATAAACAAAAGCGGACAGATGTAAATGCATTCCGCATGAATTTCACAGCTCACAGATTCACACCACACACTCACTCAGTAGCAGAGCGACGGAACCATACACTACCAGCCCAACTGGAAAGATCAAGGGGAAGAGAAGCAGAGGCTGACCAATAGAAATAATGCTGGATGGATTGAGACAGTGGCATGAAGGAATATCATGAGAAGATTTGATCCAGATCACCAAAGACTGAGATCTGTGGAGAGACATGAACTCCTACACCAGCTGGCAGGGCACTTGATGATGATGACTGTTTATAGAATATTCTGAAGAGGAAAAGTTTACAATTTCTTTTGTAAAAGTACTCTATTTTATTCAGTATCCTATTAAACTTCTGCTTTGCTGCTTATGTTGTCATTTCCCATTTATCTTCCAAGGATATGCATTTACAGAACACCCATTACCATGGCAACGTGTCATACTGAGAATATGGTAAACAAAAGTAAAAGATCTGCACTGTGGCGAATGGCTCACGAACTCAATTTGTAATCCCACATATTGCGTTCGAAACACAGCTGTGGGAAAATGTGGAAGCAGACCGCCTTGCGCTGGTTTTAATTCAATGGTATGAGTTCTGGTCATTCAGAAAGCAATGGCAAACTACTGAATATGGACTTGCCAAGAAATCACAAACAGCCAAAAAATACTGGGATTGACTGCAACATCCTGTAAAGAATATGCAACTAACTTGAAGATGTTTTGGGAGCTAGCTCCATATTTTTTATATAGAACAGTCAGCACTCTAGCGCCATATTTTTTATAGAACAGTCAGCACTCTAGTGCCATATTTTTTATAGAACAGTCAGCACTCTAGCGCCATATTTTTTATAGAACAGTCAGCACTCTAGCGCCATATTTTTTATAGAACAGTCAGCACTCTAGCGCCATATTTTTCATAGAACAGTCAGCTCTCTAGCGCCATATTTTTTATAGAACAGTCAGCACTCTAGTGCCATATTTTTTATAGAACAGTAAGCTCTCAATCGGTAATCTGATCAATATCACACCAGCCATGTCTACTTCTCTCAACATTTCCTGGTATCCATGTTATGCCAGGTTGGCCCCCCAGAGCATAGGTCAATTAAACAAAATCCACCTCAATGATTATTTGAACACATCAAAACCAGGCCGGCAGGTTAGCATGCTAATGAACATCTCTACCACAGTTCCTGGGAAATATGTGATAGGTCCATATTTCCGAACCCATTAGTATTATATGGGTCTTTTGATTATGTCAGCTGCCTTACCACCTCGAAAGGATGCAGAGCAGATGATATGCTATTGTCAGAGTTTATACTTCTTCTTCTTCTTCGTTCATCCAGAGTTTTTTTTCGGACGTGATTGCGTTGTGCCTGTTTACATCAGAGCTGCGTTCTTGCGCCGTTAGGCCGACACATCCGACTTCTGCGGGCATTAGTTGACCGGGTTAACCTTCCCGGGGAGAGAGTTTATACTAAGACCTTTCTTCACCTCCAAGTGAGCCATTCTGCACATAATATTCTTGAAAATGAAGAGAGGGTCGACAAATGGTCTCCACTGTAATGAAGCATGTCGAAGACGCAAACTTTACATGTTGCGAGATTGCAAACGAGGGACAGCAATTCTCTGTAATGATGGTAGGTAATCAGCACCCAAGTCTTGTACTCATCACATGGGGAGCTTCTGGGCGTGCTTTAAATGAGTATTGCTTGCCTACCAGAATGGAGACAAGATATTGCCACCTCCCATTTCTTCAACTTCTACAAAAGTAGACAGCTAGAACTGTCAAGATACTTCTTCTTCTGCTGTGTTCATCCAGAATGTTGTTTTAGATGTAGTTGCGTTGTGCCTGTTTATAGCAGAGCTGCGATATTTGCACCTTTCGGCCAACACGTCCCACTTCTTAAGGCATTGTTTGACCGAGTTAACCTTCCCAGTGTCAAGGTTCAACAACAAACAAACCAGTCAGATAATTTTCTGGTGGCCATTATTTGATGAGAAAGAACAAATAGACAGGAAGTACCTTAGACATGCAGGACATATGTTGGAGCAATATTCTGCCATAGTAATTGATAATAGGGTTGGTTGATACCAGCCAATCAACAGAGCTGTTGGCAGAGATGTACGAGTGGGCTTTGAATGAAAACCTTAAAAGTGTGATAGAAATTACAATAACCATGTCATTGTCTTGTAACCTGTCAATATTGTTGTTAAGGAAGTGAAGAGTGTTAAGCACATGACATCACAGTGCAAGCGAACACAGTGATGTCATAAGGACAGTTTAAAGATGGCCACACCACTTTTGATTTGCACCAAAGAAGAGCAGCATTCTGTTGTGCGTTTTTTGATCAGTGAAATTCATCAGTGAATGAAGGTCCAGTATGATGATGCATGCCTGTCAGTCCAGCAAGTGTGTGAGTAGAGTAGGAAGTTTCAAAACAGTGTGACTGTAGCTTCAAATCCCAGTGGCTCCACACAATTGTATTATTGCCTAGTTGTCTTATCTATATCGTATCTACAAATTAAGCACTTTATTGGCACTGGAGGATTTGCATTGAAAACAGTGGTGACCACATAAAAAATGATACATTTGTTCTTTGCTTTATTCAGAATATATTCACTGGAAAAAAACATTTAAGGTTTTCATTTGAAGCCCCCTCATATAATGTGTCCAGGCTTTTTTGTCCCTGTATAGTTAAAACATTATGAGACATTTAAAATATATGAGAGAAATCTCTATCTGAGTACATAACATTAGTGGCTGATGTTATTGTACACGGTGAACAACTAGGGTTAGAGTTAAATTGTAAGGAAACATAAATGATGTTCATCTCCAAGGAGAAAGAATTATCACAAAGTGACACAAGTAAATTGGGAAAGACTTAAATAGGTGAACCAGTACAGATATCTTGGAACTGTCATAACATCTGATGGAAAATACCTTGTAGTCATTACAACAAGAATCGTTATGACAAAAGTAGCTTTTTGCAAGATGGACACCGTACTTACAAATAA
The DNA here is from genome assembly GCA_014155875.1 of Cepaea nemoralis. NCBI lineage: Eukaryota > Metazoa > Mollusca > Gastropoda > Stylommatophora > Helicidae > Cepaea > Cepaea nemoralis. The sequence goes on from JACEFZ010028196.1 coordinate 25,264, forward strand.
AAAGCTGTCTTTTGTAGTGCGAAACATAGTGTTAAAGTGCTATATGGAACCTATTTTCTTATATGCCTGGTAGTCATGGCTTTGAATGCTCATAAAGGCAGATTTTAAAAAATCAATCCATGTTGACCAAACCTAAAATGGGAAGCAGGAAGTTGTGCTAGGAAGTAAAGGCTGCTATTGTAATTTCGATCACATCAGCTCTCCAATGCTAATTAGTCTGTAATGGGAGTCTCCATGACGAAGTGGTCAAGCCGTCTGACTTGGGCTCCGAAGATTGTGGGTTTGATTCCGGGCCGCGTCCTTCGGTTCACGAGTGCATTTTTTAGGAGACTCCTGAGGGTTGTTGCTGGAGTTACAGAATTTGTGCTTTGTACGATGCTTTCCACGCTATGGAAATAGACTGAATCATATGGGATAAACCCAGTGCAATGAAGTTGACTCTGTCGACTTTTAAGCAACTTTTTTTTAAAAATTAGTCTATAAAAGTATGAACAAGCAACATATGTCCAATGCATGCAAAAAAGGTATTTTATTGAGGATTAAAATGGAATCACCATCCTTATGAACAAATTCATTAACCACTATTTCACCATTTTTAAAAAACATTTTTTTAGCATATCCTTTACAGGACTTAGCTGTCAACACCAGCATCTTTCAGCTGTATGTTGATCTCTTGGCAAGATTACGCTCAGTAGTTTGCCATTGCTTTCTGAGCGGCCGGCTAATTTTATATGTACTGAGTCCTATACAAGATGACAAATTTTTGTGCTTATTGAAAACTTATTTGTGGTTTTTCACAGGCTGATATTTAAGATCCGGATCTATTGTGAGACTAACTACTACAACTCACTCTGCACTACATACTGCCTAGCTTCTGATGGAGCAAAGGGACATTACACTTGTGACCCAAAAACAGGCGCTAAGATTTGTTTGCCAGGTATGTGACTTGTGTTAACATTTTCTTCCTGTTGTTGGTCTCATGTGAAATTTTTAACAGACAAACACAAGGACAAACGTGCACACACACACATACAAATACATGCTCATCTGTATACACACACACACAACTAGATAAATTCTTTATTAATATTCATTAAAATTTGAGAATCAGAAAATTTAAAACTTAACTTTGAAATTTAAAAAGAGTTTTTATATATATATATATATATATATATATATATATATATATATATATATATATATATATATATATATATATATATTCTAATGCCACTTTAATTTCTTTCTTTCTTGGTACTTTACATTGTTTTTAATTTGAGTTGACTTCTCTGCTAAAAATGTTTGGTGTCTTATATAAAGAATTTCACAAAGATATAGGGTGTATTTTTAATGACTGGGGTTTTTGAAAATATTGCCGTTCCAAGTTTTGTATTTACCTTTTATGTTACATGAGTTCACAGAGGGTAAATACAAAACATGGAACGGCAATATTTTCAAAAACCCCACAGTCATTAAAAATACACCTTATATTATTGTCTCATTACTGCAGATTAAGTTATCACAATCAAATTTAATTTAATAAAAATATTTTACAGCAACCTTTTTATTTTCCTGAAGCTAATGAAACTCAGAATATTTTGAGTTCTCTCTTATTGTTCTGGACACATCAAAAGATTCAGACTTTATTGATCCAGTCATGTTGGGGCACCCCCCTTTGTGGCAGGTTGTCTGTGGCATCGCTTCTGCTTGACCACTTCCCACATTAGCGACTCCATATTGATCTAGAGTCTGTTACTAAGCATCTAGTGTAGTTCATAGATGTCCATTTTCTAGTCTCATGCCACTTCAGCCAACATCTTCTAATTTCAACGGTTGAGGTTTCTTGTCTGGATCCCTCCTTTCATAGACAGATTGCCTTCCCAGACTTATAGGCCCTGCCTGCTCGCATTTTCTGGCGACTTTGTTGCCTAGGCATTATTATTATAGGAACTTATTTTAACAGTAAATCTGTTTTATTCTCCTGGAATACATCTTCAAAAATATTTTGACAGCAGAATTTATATTTTTTCTGAGGGTAAATCTTAAGGAATATTTTAACAGTAATGTTTGTTTTTATTTGCCAGAAGAATATGTTGTTACTAATAATTAAAACAAAATTGTCTGTTTATAAGTCTTCAAGAATATTTAACAGTAATATTTGTTTGTTCCTGAGAGTAAATCTTGAAAAATATTTTAATAATACTAAAACAGGGATGTGCTTTGTCACTTGGATCTCTTCTCCCTCTACAGAGAGAGATCAAAGAAAAGCCAGGAATAATATTTTTATTTTGATGTTGCATATCCCTTACAGGACGTTGCAGTCAACACCAGCATTTTTCAGCTGCTGTTGATGCACTAGGTAAGATTACACTCAGCAGTTTGCCATGGTTTTCTGAGTGACCGGCTCACATACCCCGTAAGTTACCAATGCGGCGAGAACCGCTACCAATTCTTGCGCAGGTTACATTACACATGAGAATGTACAGGATTATGGAGAAAGACGTTAACCCCTAGGCCAGGGAGAACGGCAGGAATAATATTAAGAGGTTATAATATAAATAATATATGCTATGCAGAGGACACAGTATTGATAGCAACAGATCTACAACAATTGTTAGACACTGTAGTAACAGAGAGTGCAAAGAAAGGACTCTCCTTGAATATCAAGAAAACAGCAACAATGGTGATATCAAAGAAACAGGTGACACCCAAATGTGAAATAGAGATAGAAGGCAAAATTCCTCACCAAGTGGATAGTTTTAAATATCTTGGGACATTTATAACATCAGATGGAAGATGGACAACAGAGATTAAGAGTAGAATAGGGCAAGCAAATTCTGCAGTTAAGAAAATGAAGAATATCTTGTGCAATAAGTCATTATCATTGAATGTAAGAAAGAGAGTGGTGAAGTGTTATATAGAACCTGTTTTTCTGTATGACTGTGAATCTTGGAATGTAAATGAACAAATTAGGAAGAGATTGGAAGCAACAGAAATGTGGTTCCTTAGACAAATGTTGCGAATTCTTTGGACTGCCAGAGTAACTAATAACAAATGCCTGAAAGAAGCTAATGAAACTAGAACATTATATACAACAATAAAAAAAGAGACAAACAGCTTTTTTTGGTCATATGATGAGAAGAGAGGCATTGGAGAACATAGTGACAACTGGAAAGATCGAGGGGAAGAGAGGCAGAGGCAGACCATGGGAAATGATGCTGGATGGATTGATACAGTGGCATGGAGGAATATCAACGGCAGAGTTGATCCAGAAAACCAAAGACCGAAATCTGTGGAGAGTCATGAACGCCAGTCGGCATGGCACTTGATGATGATGAGTATTTTTTTTAAATCCTGAGTGTAAATCATCAAGAATATTGTAACATTAGTATTAAAAAAGGAAGCCATGGTAGCGTTGAGGCTAGACACTTGTCAACTGGCCCGGTGTTCATGGGTTCAATTTGCATAGGGGCAAATTCAAATTTTAAAAAATGACCTGGACTACCAGGTCGACCTAGCCTAAAATTACTACCAGGAAATGTCTTGGGAAGTTAAGGCAGCAGGGTGATACCAACCACATCAGCCACCAAGTGCAGGTTGGTCTATAGAAATATGAGTCTAGCACCATATACCCAATGTGCCAAGGCATGTAAAAGAGACCTTTACTTACTTAAATATTAAAAACAAATTTCCTAAGGGAAAGTTTTCCTTTCCAAGACACCAGTCTGTGACTCATTTCACATGTCTTCTTCCTGTTGTTTGTCTCATGGAAGAATAGTAACACTGTAATTTGTCATTCATTGTGTAAGAGGTGAATAAAGGGGGTTGGCTACAATGTTCTATTGAAGAATGCTGAAAATTAATTGGACAGCCAAAATGAACAATCTGGACATTTTGAGTTAAGCTAAGTCGCAAAGACAACTTATCACAAACATCAGAAAGAAGCAGTTATCATTGTTTGGCCACATTATGAGAAGACAAGAACTCGAACATGTTGTGACAACCAGAAAGATTTATGGAAAGTGAGATAGAGGAAGACAGCATGAGAAAATTCTTGACAGTCTTGTGTCATAGCATGGAAGGAAGTCAACACACGAATTGATCCATGCCATCGGAGATCACAATTTGTGGAGAAGCATGACTGCCCATGCCAGCTGGCATGGCATTGGATGATGATGATGATGATGATGATGTTGATGAGGATGATGATGTTGATGATGATGATGATGAGGATGATGATGAAGTTGATGGTGATGATGATGATGATGAGGATGACATTGCCTTGCAGAAAACTAACCACAAAATCTAGCCAATCATGAACAAACTTGGTGTCAGTTGGTTGAGGATCTCTGCTGCATAGGAAGATGAAAGCAGAAGTGGAAGAATTAGTTATATGTTTATTGGTTACCTCATGCATGATATACATTTCTTTATTTCTTCTGTTCCATCCAGTTGTTACATTAATCTTTCCCAAATGTTACTTATAGAACTTCTTTATTTCTGTTCATTTTCGCTCCTTCTGTTCTTCCTTCATGTTTGCTCCTTGCATTCTACAACCTTCTTTTTTATTTCTTCTGTTTCAGTCTTTTTTAACTCATCCTGTTCAATAATTGTATTCTTTTGACTCCTTCTATTCTATAATGTTGTTTAAACTCCTTCTGTTCTACAAACCTCTTTTTAACTCCTTCTATTGAACAATCTTCTTTTTTACTCTTTCTGTTCTACAGTCGCCTTTTTAAAATTCTTTTGTTCTATAATTATATTGTTTTGACTCTTTCTGTTCTATGACTGTATTTTGTTAACTACTTTCGTTCTATAATTATATTAACTTTATATTTTATTTAAAAAACGTGTTTTAACTCTTTCTATTCTAAATCTTCTTGCTTTCACTCCTTCTCTTCTTCAGTCTTCTTGTATTAACTCCTTCTATTCTAAATCTTCTTGTTTTAACTCCTGTTCTACAATTTCCTTCCGTTGACTCCCATTATTCTATAGTCTGTCTGTTTTTACTTTTACAGGCTTACATATTTATTACTGTAAAGCAACAACAGCTTAAAATAGGAAAAGCTCATGAAATTACTGTCTGGAAAAGAAGAATTATGATAATCGCATGTCATATTTCTATCCAGTCATCATATGTATGTGATATTATCTTTTACATGTGTTCCATTTAGGCTGGACAGGATCTGACTGCACAGAAGATATAGATGAGTGTTCACTTAATTATTGTGACAGGGGTTCCTGTGTGAACTTAAAAGCTGATTATTTTTGTAGCTGCCCTAATCATTACACAGGTATATTAAACATAACATGTTAAATTTTTAATATATTACACATAATTTATTGAACATAATATAATCATCATCAAATGTTAAACCTAATATGTTTGACACAGTATATTGTATGTAATATTCTAAACTTTATATATTGAACGTAATATTCTAAACTTTATATATTGAACATAATATTCTAAACTTTATATATTGAACATAATATTCTAAACTTTATGTATTGAACATAATTTGCTAAATGCAATATATTTAACAAAATATTATTAATATGTTAAACTGAACATATCGAACAAAATATTATTAACTTAATATATTGAATATAATATGTTCAACTTTATATTAGTTAAACAGTTAGCCGCATATCCTTTACAGGACATAGCAGTTAACCCCAGCATGTTTAGCTGTTTGTGATCTCTTGGCAAGTTTACGTTCAGTAGTTTGCTAATGCTTTCTGAACAACCGGCACTGATACTATTTAAATTTTTTTTTAAAACAATGCAAGGCCTCCAAATCGACTGCAGCTGTGTTTTTAATGTGGTATGTGGGATTACAAACTGTGTCTGCAACTCTTCCGCCACTTTATATAGCAAACATAATATGCTAAACTTAATATATTGAACATATTATTGCTAAACTTAATATATTTAAAATAATATGCTAAACTTAATATATTGAACATAATATGCTAAACGTAATATATTGAACATAATATGCTAAACTAAATTCATTCATTGGCACCTTGCCGTCTTGACAGACGATAGTTTGTGCTTTAAAAAGGCATAATAACTTTTACCTATGGCGGTAGCGCATGTGACTGATAAGGCCAATTTGCGCTGTAAATGTTCGTTCACAGTGGGTGCATGTGAACATTTGGTCATTTCCACCATCATGCACCATCTTACATCTCAAACGCTCGGTGTGTGACTTATCTGCAATAATTTTCTCCTTTGTCTTTATTCCATTTCTGATGTTTGCCCTCCATGCAACACGTTCAGCTGCGACTTGCTCCCAGTGTGCATTATCAATGCCTGTATCAATCATGTCCCGCTTACACACATCTTTGTATCGCAGTAGAGGCCGACCCTGAGATCTCTTACCCATCTGTAATTCACCAAAAAAGATATCCTTTGGTATTCTACCATCATCCATCCTCCTAAGATGTCCTATCATCCATCTAAGTCTACGAAGACTGAGCATGTAATAAACTGTCACTCAACCTGATCTTTCCAATACTTTAGTATTTGTGATTTTGTCTTGCCACTTAATACCAAGTATTCTTCTCATATGAAAGCTGTTTAAATGTTTCTCTTGGTGTGAGTAAGTTGTCCAGGTTTCACTGCCATAAAGAAGAGTACTAAGGACACAGGCTTGATAGACAAGGACTTTTGTTTTTGCAGTAAGCTTCCTGTTCTCCCAGACTCTTTTTGTGAACCTGTTCATTGTTGTTGCTGCCTTACCAATCCGGATGTTGATTTCCTGATCTAGGGATAATTTGCTATTTACCACTGATCCTAGATATGTAAAATGGTCTACTATCTCTAGTTCGGCGTCGTCAATAAAGATTGATGGTACCCCATGTGCACCTTGTGATATAATCTGTGTCTTCTTTTTGCTAATTGTTAAACCAAATTCAGAACAAGCATTGGAGAATGCAGATAGTAGACATTGCAATTCTTCCTCAGAGTGGGTCATAACTGCAGCATCATCTGCAAAAAGCAACTCTCTGATCAGTACCCTCTTAATTTTGGTCTTGGCCTTTGTCACATAATAGACCAACTTGATTTAACCAGTGATGAGAATAAAAGGCGTTCTGAATTAGCGGCATGGTCGAGGCCAAAGGTTGTTTCAACAAATCCAGAAAATGTAGCGGCACGTGTTTACATGGGGTCGACAAAATGGGAACATTTGGAAGTGAGTGAGATGAGTCCATACATCGCTTTGACAGTTCATAAACAGGTTGGATTGAAAGCGGAAGTACTCAGCTCGGAAGAAAACAGTCCGTCTGTCATTTAGAATTTCCCGACATAAAACGGAAGGATGGCTGTGATTGTCACCCCTCGACAGAAGATTGGCAGCTTGTTGGGGAAACCCGTTGTTGTATCCATACGGTAACTCGCTAGTTTGTTGTGGGAGTCAAAACAAGTGATGACAACTCTGACAGTGACTAAGCCAGGGAAGATAGATTCTTGACAATGGATGATATGCCCAAATAACACCTGCAGGACATCAACCACGTCACGTGACCAATTTTAGGAGGTTGCAAAAAACCATGATTGGAGAGGGGAGTTGAACTAAAACCGTTGAGTGAGGCGGACGTGCTTCGGCACTGCGGTTCTGATTGGAAATATGTCTACCGTGTGCGAATTGAGTTAATTTAATTTTACACGTGCCTGTCATGGCAAGAGTAGATGTAATTTGATCTAACTGCGGTGTTGCCTAAGGTAGAACCTATTATAATTAGTTCTAATTAATATAGACTGTAGCCTTGTTAAAACTAGAGTGTGATGATTAGCACTGTTAGTGGAAAACTAGCTAGAGTAGGGAAGTGATACTTGGCTCTGTTAGTTGAAAATAGATTAGTGAAGTGTTGATAAGCTTTACTAGTTGAGAATTGAGTAATGAGGGATAATTGGGATATTCCAGTAGGTGTCCCTGGTGGGCGGGGTTCCGCATTCTGTTTGTTGATTTTTTTTTCTTGTCTTGGCCTGATGATAACCAATGGGTTGAGTCATCTGTCCCTGACAGAGTAGGTTCATTGTATTTTACTGAGCAAGGGCCAAAGGCCCACGATCATCTAATAGAGATCAGTGACGGGGAGGCTATCACCAGTTGTATGATTTATTTTACAGGTTCCCTCTGGTTGGAATGAAGAACCCGGAACCAATGAAAAATCCGATCCCGGATAAATTATGATGTAGAGAGATGGGCCAGCAACTTTCGCAACGGAAGAAGCTGATAAACATTGCTCGGTGGAGCTGAATGGTATAAGTATCCTACATGAGTGCATACCAATCGTTAACACACCTGAAGTGATGGATGTTCAGCCCACGTGGAACTAGATCAGTAAGAACTGAGGGTCACATTAGATGAAACCAAACATTGAAGTGTAGTTGTTCCACGTATCAAGGAAATCAGAACTGTCAGACAATATCTAGTAAATAAAGCAAGCCATTTTAGTCTAGATACAATGACTGTTTAAGAGTGAAAATATAGAACATTTCGCTAGAAGAAAACGTCATGTTCATGAGACAGCGTTCCATTATTTTTCACTGTGCGGAATTATGAGATCTTGGTTTTTCTAAAACTATTAGGAACCGTTGTGTTAGGAACAATAATAGTATTTTTTCACGGATTATATTTACATGGGATTCAGATCTCATGGTCATCAGAGCTCCTGGAGGAGGACATGTCTGGAGAGAAGGATACGACTTCGGTGAGGTCTATTGTACTGACTCGTGTGATGTCGTGTAATCCTTGCCATGATGAGTGGACTCTGATCCTGAACTTTGAAGGCTGACCTATACATTTACATTAGAATACTCGACACACATTTTCTTCGCATACACGTCTCATATACGTTACACTTTTCTTTTAATAAATTAATCTTTATTAATTTTTAGAAGCAAGAGTTGTTGAGTATGTTGCGTTGGGGAAGTATGAGAGGGGGCATAGTACGACAGTGAGAGAGTGATAGGAAAAGGTGTCCACTGGGCTGATGGAGTGTGTTGGACGGAAGCTGGTGGATTCTCCAGGATATTGATAGGAAAAAATATTATAATGTGGGTGTTGACTCTCCTCACTCCAGGGACGACACTTTAAAGGAAGGACCACGACATTATTGGGGGTCGATAACGGGATCTTTGGACAGCGGGATCTCTCGTAAAAGTGATCTTTGGACAGCGGGATCTCTCGTAAAAGTGATCTTTGGACAGCGGGATCTCTCGGAAACGTGACATTTGACAGTGGGATCCTCTGACAACGGGGTCTTTTTGACACGGGATCCTTAGTTATAAGACGGAGATATCATATTGGAGAATCCAGCTAGAGTGAATGTGGATAGGGGTTAGAACTAATATCTTACCTGTTCATACTTCACACGTCTGCATAGGTCTGTGGTCCTGATTCTACTCTTGTCACTGAGTGAATGTGCTGTGTGGGGTAATATCTAGATTTATAGTACTTGTTCATCTATCTATATATTATTTGCAGTAAATAGATAATCAACCTGCTAGCTTACCTCTCTGTAATGGCCACTCCTAAACTTACCACTGCAGAATTAAAGGCAAAGGGGGAAGAAATGGGACTGTCGAGTTCTGCTCTAACGGATTACATACAGGAAGTGGAGAGAGAGTATCGTCAAGCAGAAAGGGAAGATCGAAAGGCCGAGTTGGAATTGAGAAGGATGGAGTTGGATCAAGAAGCTAGGAAATTGGAAGCAGAGCAGGCTGCTAGGAAATTGGAAGAAGAACAAGCTGCGAGGACATTTGAAGCTGAGCAAGCAGCTAAGAAATTTGAAGCTGAGCAAGCAGCTAATAAATTTGAAGCTGAGGAAGCTGCTAGGAAACGGGAAGCGGAGCAGGAGGCTCAGAAAAGGGAGCACGAGTACCGGATGAGGGAACTCGAGTTGAAGAGTCAATCTAATGGGGAAACTGAGGGAGCAGTTAGGAGGTTCCTCCATCCCAGGCTCAACACCAGTAGGTGGACATGGGTACCATGCTATGAAGTTTCCGTTAGCGGTCTACGAGGAGGACAAAGAGAAGATTGACCAGTACCTTCAACGCTTCGAGGCCATGTCCTGTGCTATGGGTCTGGAGCGTAACAAATGGAATCTCAAGCTATCCCAGGGTTTACTGCGGGACCGGCTACGAGGTTTATTCTCGCCTGCCACCAGGACATGAGAACAATTACTGACGAGTTAAAGACGGCTCTGCTGAAACGATTCGAGGTTACGTCACATACCTACCGGAAAAAATTTCGAGCAGCGAAACGAGAACCGGGGGAGTTGTTTGCCGCCTACAGTTTGCGTCTAAAATCTTATCTCCATAAGTGGATGGATTTGGCTGGGTTCGCACATGACTATGAGAGTCTGGAAGAGCTCATGGTGGTCGACCAGCTGAAGAAGCAAATGTCTAAACCTCTCAGGACGTTCCTGGGAGAACAAGGAGCGGAACGTATTGACCTCGTGACAAAATTAGCAGAACGGTTCGTCGAGGATACATGGGGAGGCAGGGGAAAACCTTTCCACCAACACCAAAAGTCAGGAGAAACATGACAAGAAGAAAGCCAAAAACTCAGGAACCAAAAAGTGGGAACCTTATGTGCAAAAATCAGAGGATAGTTCAGAGAAGAAGAAGGAGGGAAGCAAGAGCACTTCAAGCTCTACACCAAAACGACCGTGGTCGGAGAAGTGGTGTTCAATTTGTAAGTCACCCTCTCACAATACGAGGGACTGCAAATCGAAGGCTAAGAACCCTCACTTCGCAGCATGTCAAGTGACTTCCAAGGAGGTTGTCACGGAAAATGCCAAGGTCAACAAGAAAGCTCGCCACCATGAGAGCTCACTCAAGTCCGGCAATAGAAAATATAGGACAGGGAAATGGTGCAACCAATGCAAGTCGAATACGCACAATGCTATTGACTGCAGGGAAAATTCAGGAGACACTCAATTCGTCGTGTGCCCCGGGAAACCTAAGGTGGAGCCCACCGAACAGGTCGAGGCCGAGGAAGAGACTCCAGACCAGGAAAAACCACCTGTAGTGGAATTGGTAGAGGTTAACGGTCGTCAAGTGGAGTGTTTGTACGACACAGGACTGGACGGGGAGGCCGTGATTTCTGCGGATCTGGTACATCCAGAACAATTCACAGGTGAAACCATGGAGATACAGCCTGCACAGAAGAGTGCTGTGGCCATGAAGTTGCCCATTGCTAATGTGGAGATTCGGTCAAGGTATGTCATCGGCACCATCAAGGCTGCTGTATTGACCGATCCCATTTTCCCAGTAATCCTAGGTTGCCGGTATGTCTTTCTGGGAATGCCCAGGGAGCCGATCCATATGGGAGCAATACAGACGAGAACGGAAGAGGCAGAATCAATTGTGACTAATCCATTGCCGGGGGAGCTACAAACTGCCCAGAGTGAGGATGCTACTTTACGTCCTTGCTACAAAAAGCTGCAGAAAAGTGCTGATCCACTAGGACGGGGGCAGTACTACATGAAGAATAGGATACTCTACAGGAGAGCAGGAAGGGGAGACAACCTATACGGTCAGTTGGTCGTCCCGAAAGCTCACCGGTCCCAGATTCTTCATATGGGGCATACCATCTCCTTTAGTGGACACTATGGGTATTGCCGCCACCATGCAGCGAATTTCCTGCCATTACTATTGGCCGGGAATGACAGATGATGTGCGTCGGTATGTGAAGTCATGTCCTGAGTGCCAGAGGGTGGCACCGAAACACTGGACAGCACCGGTGGTGTTGGGTGAGATGCCCATCATGAACTCTCCTTTCGAGAGGGTAGCCATCGATATCGTGGGTCCACTTCCCAGGACTAGGAAGAGGAACATGTATATACTCACAATGGTGGATTGCTGTACAATGTGGGGTGAGGCCATACCTTTGATCACGATTGACTCGAAAAGAGTGGTGGACGCACTGATGAAGGCCTTTACCAGATTAGGCTTTCCGGATCAAATTCTGACGGACAATGGGTCTCAGTTTTGTGGAAAACTCATGGAGGAGGTATTTAGGGTGTTTAACTCTAACCACATACATACCAGCCCTTACCACCCTCAAGCCAATGGACAAGTAGAGCGTTTCAACGGCACATTGATGACAATGCTCAGGAAACTAGCGCAGGAAAAACCTGATAGGTGGGATGAATATATCCCAGCAGCACTCTTTAGCCTATCGGGAAGTTCCTCATGGCTCAACAGGACTACCACCCGCTACGTTGCTGTTTGGTCGTCCAATCAAAGGACCGTTGGAAGCCATGTTGAGGAGTTGGACTGAAGAGGGGACGTCATAAGAAGTGATCTCATCCTACTAAATACGTGGAGGAACTGAAAGAAAAACTCCACAAGGGATAGGACTCTGGCAAATCAAAACTTGAAAAAGGCAGGAAAAGACATGCGGCTTACTACAACCGTAGGTCTAAAGAAAGATCTCTAGAGGTGGGAGACAAAGTCTCATTGCTACTCCCAACGGGAAACAACAAACTGGAGATAGGTTGGCAAGGACCATTTCCCGTGGAAAGGGTGATATCCAGAACCAACTATCAGATCCGGATCCGGGGAAAGTCGAAGATTTTCCATATCAATCTCTTGCGGAAATATGAAGAGAGACCCGGAGACAAGGCAGCGCACCTCATGGCAATGGCAGTTGCAGTGGAGACGGAAGTGGGAACCAGCGAGGGCAGGGAATATCCCTTGGTACACCAGGAAACCTATAGGGATGTGCAAGTGAACCCTGATCTGACCTCCCAGGAGAGGGAAAAGTATAACCCAGGTTCTCAAGTCTCATAAGGAGATACTGACTGATAAACCAGGACGAACGAGGTTGGTGGAGTTCGAGATGAACTTTGACCACACAGGAAGCCTGTTCGTCAAAAGGTTTACCCAGTGCCATTCTCTAAAGAAAAGGCCCTGGAGGAGGAAATACAGAAACTGCTTGGAGGATGACGTGATTGCACCATCCACATCCCCATACTAATGCGGGGTTAGTTTTGTTACGCAAACCAAGTGGAGAACACCGGTTGTGTATAGACTACCGACTTCTGAACAGTCACACACAATTTCAGGTGGAACCTTTGCCGAATCCAACTCAGTTATTCGCTAGGCTCCATAAGGCTCGGTACTTTTCAAAGGTAGATCTGAGTCAGGGGTATTATCAGATACCAGTCAAACCGGAGATTCGACCACTGTTGGCTTTCAGTACACCCAGTGGACACTATGAATTCAAGGTCATGCCCTTTGGACTCAGCAATGCACCCAGTGTGTTTACACGCATGATGAGGACTTTACTTGATCCTTTACAGGATTCCGTCCATCATCTCTTTCATGGATGATATTCTGATTTCCAGTGACAGCTTGGATGACCACTTTGCAATCCTTGGAGAGAGTGTTTAATAGGACTCAAGGAAGCTGGGCTTACCGCTCGTCCAACCAAGTAGCATGATTGGTTACCAGACTCTGGAATTTCTAGGTCACACCATCACTCCAGGACACATTGTCCCAGAAGAGAAGAACCTGGAGAAAATCAGAAATGCACCAAGGCCAAAAACGAAGAAGGATGTGCGATCTTTTCTCTCATTGTGTGGGTTCTACAACAAATGTATCCCACATTTCACTGAACTGGGAGCTCCATTGACGGAAACCTTGAAAAAGGGATTCCCGGACCAAATCATTTGGACACCAGAATGTGAGAATGCCTATAGTCAGTTAAAGGAGGCCTTGGTCAGCAAACCTGTATTACAGCTCCCTGACCTTTCCAAACCATTTGTGTTGAGAACGGATGCGAGTGCGATTGGATTGGGGCAGCCTTGTTACAGGAAGGAAAAGACGATGCTTCAGTTTTGAAACCTGTGGCATACGCAAGTAAGAAACTTCTACAGGCTGAGAGGAATTATTCAACCATTGAGAGAGATGTCCCTCGTATGGGCAGTGCAAAAATTCCAGCCATATTTGTATGGAGTTAAGTTTCGGGTCCAATCGGATCATCAGCCCCTGATGTTCCTGGCTACTTCTCAGAAGCTCAACGCGCGTTTGATGCGGTGGTCGTTGCTACTTCAACCTTACAATTTCACAGTGGAGTACATTCCTGGGAAGGAAAATGTTGGAGCGGACTTCTTGTCAAGACACCCAGCTCCTGAAGAAGAAGAATGAATCATCTGGATTAAACTCACGGTGGAGAAGAGTGAGATGGACTACTCTCTTAAGAGGGGGCCTATGTCACATAATAGACCAACGTGATTTAACCAGTGATGAGAATAAAAGGCGTTCTGAATTAGCGGCATGTTCGAGGCCAAAGGTTGTTTCAACAAATCCAGAAAATGTAGCGGCACGTGTTTACATGGGGTCGACAAAATGGGAACATTTGGAAGTGAGTGAGATGAGTCCATACATCGCTTTGACAGTTCATAAACAGGTTGGATTGAAAGCGGAAGTACTCAGCTCGGAAGAAAACAGTCCGTCTGTCATTTAGAATTTCCCGACATAAAACGGAAGGATGGCTGTGATTGTCACCCCACGACAGAAGATTGGCAGCTTGTTGGGGAAACCCGTTGTTGTATCCATACGGTAACTCGCTAGTTTGTTGTGGGAGTCAAAACAAGTGATGACAACTCTGACAGTGACTAAGCCAGGGAAGATAGATTCTTGACAATGGATGATATGCCCAAATAACACCTGCAGGACATCAACCACAGTCACGTGACCAATTTTAGGAGGTTGCCAAAAACCATGATTGGAGAGGGGAGTTGAACTAAAACCGTTGAGTGAGGCGGACGTGCTTCGGCACTGCGGTTCTGATTGGAAATATGTCTACCAGTGTGCGAATTGAGTTAATTTAATTTTACACGTGCCTGTCATGGCAAGAGTAGATGTAATTTGATCTAACTGTGGTGTTGCCTAAGGTTCCCTCTGGTTGGAATGAAGAACCTGGAACCAATGAAAAATCCGATCCCGGATAAATTATGATGTAGAGAGATGGGCCAGCAACTTTTGCAACGGAAGAAGCTGATAAACATTGCTCGGGGGAGCTGAATGGTATAAGTATCCTACATGAGTGCATACCAATCGTTAACACACCTGAAGTGATGTTCAGCCCACGTGGAACTAGATCAGTAGGAACTGATGGTCACATTAGATGAAACCAAACATTGAAGTGTAGTTGTTCCACGTATCAAGGAAATCAGAACTGTCAGACAATATCTAGTAAATAAAGCAAGCCATTTTAGTCTAGATACAATGACTGTTTAAGAGTGAAAATATAGAACATTTCGCTAGAAGAAAACGTCATGTTCATGAGACAGCGTTCCATTATTTTTCACTGTGCGGAATTATGAGATCTTGGTTTTTCTAAAACTATTAGGAACCGTTGTGTTAGGAACAATAATAGTATTTTTTCACGGATTATATTTACATGGGATTCAGATCTCATGGTCATCAGAGCTCCTGGAGGAGGACATGTCTGGAGAGAAGGATACGACTTCGGTGAGGTCTATTGTACTGACTCGTGTGATGTCGTGTAATCCTTGCCATGATGAGTGGACTCTGATCCTGAACTTTGAAGGCTGACCTATACATTTACATTAGAATACTCGACACACATTTTCTTCACATACACGTCTCATATACGTTACACTTTTCTTTTAATAAATTAATCTGTATTAATTTTTAGAAGCAAGAGTTGTTGAGTATGTTGAGTTGGGGGAAGTATGAGAGGGGGCATAGTACGACAGTGAGAGAGTGATAGGAAAAGGTGTCCACGGGCTGATGGAGTGTGTTGGACAGAAGCTGGTGGATTCTCCAGGATATTGATAGGAAAGAAAAATTATGATGTGGGTGTTGACTCTCCTCACTCCAGGGACGACACTTTAAAGGAGGACACAACAGCCTTCAATCTTTGAGCATTGTAAAGGCCGCTATCTGAGCGTGAGTGATTGTATATACCACCATCCTGATCACGAAAGACATATTTCAGTAGAAGTGAAAAGTATATTCCAAAGAGGGTGGGAGCTAGTACACAACCTTGCTTAACTCCACTCTTGATTTCAAATTCTTCAGATTCAGAAGTTGCACCATCAAACTTGGTTATACCCTTCATGCCTGTGTGGAACGATTCCACAATGGACAGAAGAGTTGGTGGGCAGCCAATTTTCTTTAGTGCCTTGAATAGACCCTCATGACTGACCAAATCAAATGCCTTTGTGAGGTCGATGAAGGCAATAAACAGTGGTTGATTCTGTTCACTGCATTTTTCTTGCATTTGTCGCAATGAGAATATCATATCAATGGTAGACCGGTTCTGTCGAAAGCCACACTGTGATTCGGGGTAGACTTGATCTCCCAGGACTTGAAGTCTGAGCAGAACAATTCTGGCAAATACTTTTCCAACAATACACAGAAGTGAGATACCCCTATAGTTGTTGCAGTCGCTCCGATCGCCCTTGTTCTTGTACAGTGTTATGATGCTTGAATCTTTGAAATCCTGTGGGACTTGTCCTTCTTGCCAGCATAGCTCTATTAGCTGGTGGATCTGTAGAGAGTGTGTCTTACCCACTCCTTATAACCTCTATTGGAATCCCATCCTTACCTGGAGCCTTGCCAGATGCAAGTTCATTTATAGCACACTTAACTTCTGTTATGGTGGGAAGTGTGTCCAGGTGGTCAAGAGTTGGTAGAGCCTCTGTGGCGTTGAGGGCATCATCCGCTAGTTTGGTCTCACTTGAGTAAAGCTCCAAAAAGTGCTCTACCCATCTGTCCATCTGCTGTTTCTTGTCAGTGAAGATTTCTCCAGTCAAGGTTTTCAATGGTGCACTTCTTTTGATCACTGGACCACAGGCTTTCTTTATTCCTTCATACATGCTTCTTATGTTTCCCTTATCACTTGCGATTTGAATGGACTCACATAACTTGATCCAATAATCATTTGCACACTGCCTGGCCGCCTTTTGCACATCCTTCCTAGCTTGCCTTAGTTCACTCAGAGTGTTACGCGTTGGTCTTTACTTGTTTATTAAGACAGCTTTCTTCTTCTTATCAATCAAGGGCTGCAGAATCTCGCTGTTTGTCGCAAACCAGTCCTGCCTCTTATGATCCACAGTGCCGTAAACCCCTACGGCAGTTTTATAAAGAGTTTCCTTAATTTGACCCCACTTTTCATTTACTGTACAATTTTCTGGTGTATCAGTGAAAGCGTCTTCAAGTTGCTGTTGAAACTGAAAGCACTTTTCAGGATCGTGAGTGTTAATAATATTAATCCTGGGGCTAGATTTGTGTTTAGCTGTGTAGATTCTCTTTGGTCTCAGTCTAACCCTTGCAACAACCAAAGAATGATCTGTATCACAGTCAGCACTGTGGTAACTTCGAGTCAATGATATATGGTTCAGATGTTGTCTCCGTGTGATGATGAAGTCCAGCTGGTGCCAATGGCCGGATCTTGGATGTTTCCAGGTGACCTTATGCATCTCTTTTGTTTTAAAAAAGGAGTTTGTAATACATAGGTCATTACTGGTGCAATGCTCCAGCAGCCTTTGCCCATTTTCATTCATGCGACCGATCTTGTATTTTCCAAGGCATACTGGCCATGAATTCGAGTCCTTGCCCACACGAGCATTGAAATCACCGAGCATATAAATGTAGTCAGATTTTGGAACTGCCTTGATCACGGAGTCTAACTCCTCATAGAACGAATCCTTTACATCATCAGAGGAATCGAGTGTCGGTGCATATGCAGTAATAATGGTGGCAAACCCACAAGAGGTTGCCAAGCGCAGGGATAATAGTCTTTCATTTCCTCCTGCTGGAATTTCAATCATTCCCAGTAGCGAATTCTTCACTGCAAAGCCCACACCGTGTTGCCTTTTTTCTGCCTGCCCTCTACCCTTCCAAAATAAGGTGTAATTGTTTTCCCTGAGTGACCCTTCCTCAGTGAGGCAAGTCTCCTGCAGGCCAGCAATATCAATGTTAAGACGATTGAGTTCAGCATCAATCATAGCTGTTTTTCTCACATCGTCAATATTGGTCAAGTCAGTGGAAAATCCTGGACACATGGTTCTCATGTTCCAGGTTGCAAGCCGTAGCTTGAGGTTTCTATTTTTATTTTTGTTTGTACCTGGTGCATTGGTTTTACAGCCTGCGATTCAGATTTTGTCCTAGCCCCAAGCACCCATTGAAGCAGGCAGGCTGTGGCGGATCAGCACCCAATTGGCCGGGGCTGCCCAGCTTGAGGCGGGTGGTAGCTGATCAGTGACACCTGTAGGTGTCTCCCACCGTCAGAGGCAACGCGTGGCGCCCCATGTCTACGCCAGTTGACAGTGACTTATAACCCGTAACAGTTGCCTCTCGCTTTGATTCCGAGACCAGTTAAGACCAGGGATGGAGTTATTGCCTCTCCATAGCACAAAGCCTGGGCTAAAATATAGAGATCATATGTTGCCCATGCAGCATGATCCCTCTCTTGGCCTGCCTAGTTCACTCCAGAGGAAAGGTGACACCCCTACATCTGGAACAAGACAAGCTGCAGAAGCTGCCGGATCAGCAAAGCAATGCTCTAACTGTCCGCCTGTCGGAGCTTCGATCCTAGACCAGCTGCCAACCAAGGCTTAGGGCCTGGTCTGCCCTGCCATGATATTTTGTCTTTAGCTTGCATTTCCTCACACCAGGATAAGGCTTGTACCCTCCCAATCGCTCTCTTCTGCCCGAAGCCGTTGGCACAATGTGGGGTGTCGGGTTTGGTAAGCGCCGCCCAACGTTCGGCGCTAACAGAAATAAACTAAATATATTTAACATATTATTGCTAAACTTAATATATTGATCATAATATGCTAAACTTAATATATTGATCATAATATGCTACACTTAATATATTGAACATAATATGCTAAACTTAATATATTGAACATAATATGCTAAGCTTAATATATTGAACATAATATGCTAAACTTAACATATTGAACATAATATTCTAAACTTAATATATTGAACATAATATTCTAAACTTAATATATTGAACATAATATGCTAAACTTAATATATTGAACATAATATTCTAAACTTAATGTATTGAACATAATATGCTAAACTTAATATATTGAACATAATATGCTAAACTTAATATATTGAACATAATATGCTAAACTTAATATATTGAATCATAATATTCTAAATTTAATATATCAAACATAATAGGCTAAACTCAATATATTGAACATAATATTATAAGGTCTGTAATAGTGTCCTTTATATTGTATTGATAAGAATGTAAACACAGAAGCCACAAACAATATATTGCACGATTTTTTGCCTGGCATATTTCGCTGTAACTCATCAAGTACCTACTGCAAAGTTTTATATCTTATGAAGAGAATTGTATGCACCTGATGAGATGCAGCGAAATATGCCAGGAAAAGCATCGTGCAATATATTGATTGTGGCTTCTGAGTTTATTTTCATTAAGGGAATACATTGTTTTGAATATATAAGAATGTCATGTCTTTTTTTAATTAGCCAGATTATTTGACATCTCTCTTTTTTATTAGTTCCACCAGCTCTCTTTCTATTTCAGCTTCTCTAAGACTGCTATATTTTTGTTTGCATGAAATACAACCCATTATTTTGTAGAAATACTTAATTTTAAACAGTCCTTAGTGCAATGCTCTAACTACTTGTTTATTCACCAAGCCTATATATCACATAGAAGAGCTGAGTTTATATTTAAGTAAAGACATCTGATCTACTTCTGACTGTAATGTTTCATTTGGTCACTAAAACATGGATCTAACTCAGTGTCCCCAAAAAGTCTTTGAAACATGCCGCATGTCCCTTGCAGGATGTAATCAGCACACAGGAAGTTTAACTGCAAGCGTTTTTAGTTAGTTGCTGTTCCAACTTCACAGCAAAGGGTCGCCTCCATTATGTTCCGTTCCTGTGCCAGTGAATATCACACAAAATGCCACTTACTGCCCCATGTGAAAAGTGGAACAGACAGAAATCTCGACAAACCAACAGTCTGCACAGGTATACTTTGTATATTGCCACTGCCAGAATGCCAGCACAAAAGTCTGCCATGAAAAATACAGTTTATCATTGATGAAAGCGGCAGTCACTAGAAAACCAGCATCCACATATTATCATTACTTCAAAAGGTATCCCAGTTACTTCAGCGACAGGCCGGCCGGCCGCAATTTTTCTGAACATGCAGTTACACCCTGTGGCTACACTGACCTCTCAAAAAGCCTTAATGGCACATAAATAGCATTACTTTACTTTGCTAAGTTCATATTTATCACTCGTTATATATCCCAAGGGGTGATGGATCCTTTTTGATGTCTTGAGTAAATAGCATTACTTTACCTTACAAAGTACATACAGGCTGCACTGAATGGGAGGTGTAACAATTGATCCATGGCAATTCACGACCAGGTGATGTAATCATCTACATGCATGGCTCTGTGCTAAGAGGTGAAAGAAGTGCCTGGGGGTTTGTAGCTAAGGTTGGTGGACGATGTTTGCTGTGGGAGAGCCTGGCATATGATACCAGTGGAGGCAGTCACAGCAGCATTCTGCTAGCTCGAATACAAACAGCACACACTTTGTCGTGATTTTAACAAACTCACAAAGTATAATGAGAAAGATGAAGACAGGGACCACATTATCTTCCCAAGACTTCATGCATTTTGACAGACAAACAGCATTCTTTCGTCATATAATGAGAAGAGAGCATTAGAAAACATCATAATATCTGGAAAGATCAATGGAGAAAGAGGCAGAGGTAGACAGAGAGAAATGATGCTGGATGGGCTAACACAGTGGAATGGAAGGATATCATCAGCAGAGTTGATGCAGAACCTCAAGGACTGAGATCTGCTTAGAGACATGGCCACCTACACCAGCTGGCAAGGCATATGATTGTTGATGATGATAATGACCTATAGGGTTGATTTTTGTATGGTGGGGAATGAAAGTCACATGCCCAAGCAACGAAATAGAAACTAAGATCATCGTACAACCAACTACTATAGGAAATGACCCATTTCACATGCTTTGGGAGCATGTCATCTGAGGGCAGATTACCTCAGAGGCTTTGACTTCTACCTCTGGCTCCAGCAGAGTGAGGTTGGTGGAGAGGTTTTACTCCTGGCCTAGTACCAAAGTACCCTCTCAACAGTGTCAATGCTGCAGTCATTCCACTCTCCAAACTCAGGGAAAGGTGCCAGACCTATTCAGGAACTTCACATCTGCAGAGATTCATTGTAGGATGTAACTAGATTATGGTTCAACAAAACACATACAGACTGGCTGGGAATAGGCCTGGGGTGGTAAGGTTTTCTCCTCGAGATTTAGATATTTTATTGCCAGTAGACTCCAGCCCAACCAGTGTCCAGAGATTTAGATATTTTGTTGCAAATAGACTCCAACCCAATCAGTGTCCAGATATTTTGTTGCCAATAGACTCCAACCCAACCAGTGTCCAGAGATTTAGATATTTTGTTGCCAATAGACTCCAACCTAGTGTCTGGAGGAAATCTGGTGTTAATGATTGTTCAAAATACTATTCTTCTAAAATCTCTCTCTCTCTTCCCTGCTGCCTGATTGTCCTGTGAATGCATTTTGAATAAACTGTGATCTTTCATGTCATAAATTTCTTCAACCTCTCACCAGGCAAAAACTGCACGGAGAAGGAAATTCCCTGTGACAGCAATCCCTGCAAGAACAATGCGGCTTGCACAAATACAGAAGACTTCTCTTACAACTGCATCTGTGTTGGTGAATGGGAAGGAGAGCACTGCGACATCGTGTTAAATCCGTGTAAATCTGGACCATGTCAGAATGGTGCAAAGTGCAAACCAAGGTAATATACGATGTGTTATTAATTATATTCGCCTGCCTGGTGGCCATAGGTTTGAATATGCATGAGGCAGATTTTACAAAGTGACCTGGGCTTCCTGGTCGAACCGGCTTGAAAAGAGTACCAATAAATGTGCTGGGAAATAAATGCAGCTGATGTGATATTGATAACATCATACCTCCAGTGCTGTTTGGTTTATAAAAAAAAGTATGGGGCTAGGATCAAATGACCAAAATGCCTCAAAGCATGTATAAAGTCATTTACTAACTTTACTGATTAAATGTTTTCATTTGATTATTTGTGTAAACATAGAACACTATCTTCTTTGATTTCACCTGTGGTGATCTTTACTGATGCACTATCTGTACTGCACACTCTCACGGCTGTAAGTTCCCACAACTGAGAGGTGCATTTGTAGTCTCATTATGGAGTATCTGGAAATAGAAAAGCAGACGGACTTGCAAAAATCCAGAAGGAAATGTGAACAAAACGTTAAAAAAGTCTAATACCATGAGAAAAAGAGAGTTATTGAACAGGTACAGAACCAACTCAATTACTGCTATACTACATTCTTGACTGACTGGGACTAGTTTCCATTCTGTGCCTCAGGACGGGACACAACAGGCTTAATAAACACATGCACAAGCTTCCACTCTCTGCTTCATCACTATACATGTGTGGACAAAGCAAACAAACTACTGGACATGTTCTGTAAGATTGTCCTCTGTACAGCTAGCTAAGAAAGATATACTGGCCCACTGAATCTTTAAACTCAAAGCTGTAGGAAACTAAAGAGGAACAAAAAATTTAAATGGTTGAATTCAACAGTTGAATTTTTTTTTTTTTTTTGTGGCTTTTTGTGTTTTTCTAGGCAATTGACAGTCAGTTGCTTGCCATTGATTACTGAATGACCGACACTCATACCATTTTTAAAAGTGTTCAACAAATGTTAAAAATCAACACAAAGTGATCTGCTTTCAGTTTCAAGACCAGCATGTGAGATTGTGAAATGCATTCACTGCCTCTATGCCACAGACATCAGCCCTGCCTCATAGATTGAAATAATTTCACTGACGATAAAGATGGGAAGAAACTGTGAATGCAGCAAAAATTCTTCCTGACTCATGCTGTAACAGAAGAAGAGTATATTTGTGTGTGTGTGTGACTTGTTGAATGGAGCCCAACAAGTTTACAGCCAAAAGGTTGAATTGAATGTAATGAAATAAACTTACCTTGGAGATATAAATCTGATTTGTTTATTTTACAGTGCTGACCATTCCCAGTACTTTTGTAGTTGTGTTTATCCCTACACTGGTGTTAACTGTGATGACATTAGTCCAGGTAGGTAACTGTGTTTTTATGTTGTATAAACTTTGATGTCATTAGCCAGTGTAGGTAATTGTGTTATGTTGTATAAACTGTGATGTCATTAGTCAGTGTAGGTAATTGTGTTATGTTGTATAAACTGTGATGTCATTAGTCACTGTAGGTAAATGTGTTATGTTGTATAAACTGTGATGTCATTAGTCAGTGTAGGTAAATGTGTTATGTTTTCTAAACTGTGATGTCATTAGTCAGTGTAAGTAATTGTGTTATGTTGTCTAAACTGTGATGTCAATAGTCAGTGTAGGTAATTGTGTTATGTTGTATAAACTGTGATGTCAATAGTCAGTGTAGGTAATTGTGTTATGTTGTATAAACTGTGATGTCATTAGTTAGTGTAGGTAATTGTGTTATGTTGTATAAACTGTGATGTCAATAGTCAGTGTAGGTAATTGTGTTATGTTGTATAAACTGTGATGTCATTAGTTAGTGTAGGTAATTGTGTTATGTTGTATAAACTGTGATGTCAATAGTCAGTGTAGGTAAATGTGTTATGTTGTATAAACTGTGATGTCATTAGTCAGTGTAGGTAAATGTGTTATGTTGTATAAACTGTGATGTCATTAGTCAGTGTAGGTAATTGTGTTATGTTGTATAAACTGTGATGTCATTAGTCAGTGTAAGTAATTGTGTTATGTTGTCTAAACTGTGATGTCAATAGTCAGTGTAGGTAATTGTGTTATGTTGTATAAACTGTGATGTCAATAGTCAGTGTAGGTAATTGTGTTATGTTGTATAAACTGTGATGTCATTAGTTAGTGTAGGTAATTGTGTTATGTTGTATAAACTGTGATGTCAATAGTCAGTGTAGGTAATTGTGTTATGTTGTATAAACTGTGATGTCATTAGTTAGTGTAGGTAATTGTGTTATGTTGTATAAACTGTGATGTCAATAGTCAGTGTAGGTAAATGTGTTATGTTGTATAAACTGTGATGTCAGTGTAGGTAATATGGTTATGTTGTATAAACTGTGATGTCATTAGTCAGTGTAGGTAATTGTGTTATGTTGTATAAACTGTGATGTCAATTAGTCAGTGTAGGTAATTGTGTTATGTTGTATAAACTGTGATGTCAATTAGTCAGTGTAGGTAATTGTGTTATGTTGTATAAAACTGTGATGTCATTAGTCACTGTAGGTAATTGTGTTATGTTGTATAAACTGTGATGTCATAGTCAGTGTAGGTAAATGTGTTATGTTGTATAAACTGTGATGTCATTAGTCAGTGTAGGTAATTGTGTTATGTTGTATAAACTGTGATGTCAATTAGTCAGTGTAGGTAATTGTGTTATGTTTCTAAACTGTGATGTCAATAGTCAGTGTAGGTAATTGTGTTATGTTGTATAAACTGTGATGTCAATAGTCAGTGTAGGTAATTGTGTTATGTTGTATAAACTGTGATGTCATTAGTTAGTGTAGGTAATTGTGTTATGTTGTATAAACTGTGATGTCATTAGTTAGTGTAGGTAATTGTGTTATGTTGTATAAACTGTGATGTCATTAATCAGTGTAGGTAAATGTGTTATGTTGTATAAACTGTGATGTCATTAGTTAGTGTAGGTAATTGTGTTATGTTGTATAAACTGTGATGTCATTAGTCAGTGTAGGTAAATGTGTTATGTTGTATAAACTGTGATGTCATTAGTCACTGTAGATTATAGTGTTAAATTGTATAATTTGTGATATCATTAGTGTATGTAGGTAATTGTGTTAATTTCTATAAACTGTGATGTCATTAATCCCAGTAGGTATTTGTGTTATGGTGTGTAAACTGTGATGTCATTAGTACAGGTAGGTAATTGTGTTATATTGTATAAGTTGTGATGTTATTAGTCACTATAGATAATTGTGTTATATTGTGTAAACTGTGATATCATTAATCAATGTAGGTAATTGTGTATTGTTGTATAAACTGTGACATCATTAATTCAGGTAGATTACTGTTCTGTTAACTATGATGTTATGTTAACTTTAATGTCATATTAGTCATGATAATGTGACTGTCATCAGTTCAGGTGGTATGTGGTGTTAATTGTTATCTATTTAGTCCAGATAATTTATAGCGTTATTATGTCATGTTAATTGTATTGTTACATTAATTGTGATATTCATGTTACAAACAATACATTGCTCAATTTATAGTCTGGATTATTTTGCTATATCACATAGGGTGCATATTGTAGAGAAAAAAAAGTGCAACATATAATGAATTAACGTAATGAATCCTTTCAGCTGAAATAAACAAAATACACAAAACACATTTTCATGTTTCAGTGTCACCACATAGTTTTAAATAGATTATCATGGCTTTTTACTTATATAATAGTGGTTTACATGAGTGAATAGCAGACGCCTCAGCATGTCTTGGTAATGTTTGGTTAATTATAGTGAAAGGGACACTGAAATTGTCTTTGTCTGCAATTCATAATGGGAGAATAGTGTTTTTAATATTCATGTTAAATGTAATGTATTGTTAGCTGTGATATCATGTTAAATGTAATGTTATGTTAATTGTGATTTCATATTAAATGTAATGCTGTGTTAAATATTATAAATTAACTGTAACGTAATGTTTTTTGTGATATCATGTTAATTGTAATGTTGTGTTAATCGTTATATATTAACTGTAATGTTATGTTAATTGTAACATTATAGTAACTGTAATGTTATGTTAATTGTAATATTATATTAACTGTAATGTTATGTTAATTGCAATATTATATTAACTTTAATGTTATGATAATCTGTGATATCATGTTAACAATATTATGTTAATTGACATTTCATGTTAACCATATTGTTATGTTAATGGTACAATGTAGCTATGATATCATCAGCAAAACATATAGCTTGTGACATAAACTGTAATACCATTAGCTCAAGTAGGTTAGATGCTAGCTTTCAGCTATTTCTCCACCAAGACTGCCACTAAAACAACATTTTAAAATGTAATCATTCTTAATCTATTTTCCATGGTTATAACTCAAACATTTGTGTGTATCTTATCGATTGTGAAATTCCTTAAAGAAGTGAGCACAAAATACGAGCTTTGCCAATGTGACTGACATACAAACATTCTGTTTTGTTTCATTCCATATCTTTTCATACAATATACTATACAAATCTGAAGAAAAAAAAAGATTATCATGTTTGAATAATTTAATATGTGAATGATTAAAAACCTGGTAACATTTTAATCATTTATGTTTGAATATTTTTATCATCATCATCATCATCATCATCATCATCATCATCATCATCATCATCTTCCACTTCTGCCGTCAAGCAGAATAATTTGCGTTCCAGCGCCAGGTGGACGGCACTGGATAGTGTCATTCCATGTGGTTGTACAATGTCTCTGATGTCGTCAATCCATTTTCTTCTTGGACGTCCTTGTGGTCTCGTCGCAGATGATCTTTGATGTAAAGCCAGTGATGGTAGTTGCTGATGTTGCATTCTAACGACATGGCCAAACCACTTGATCTTCTGTCTTTCAATAAATGTGGCACAAGGTGTTGATCCCACAGTCTGTCTGATAGTAGCATTTCTTACTCGGTCTCGGATTGTTAATTTGGCAGCTCTCCTCAGGCATCTCATTTTGCAGGTGTTGAATATTTTTATGCTTTCATTAATAGCAGGTCCTTTGTAGAATGCTGCTCTCATAACAGTCTGCTGAAAAGATTCTGAACCCCTCACCAGCTCTCATGCCACATTCCCCCTCATTTACTTTACAGAAATTGCCTTTTAACAACTTTGCATTAAATTACTTTCACCTTTTTGCAGATATAACAACATCTGCAAAGGCGGTGTCTACAGTAACTTCATCTGCAAAGGCTGTGTCTACAGTAACTTCATCTGTAAAGGCTGTGTCTACAGTAACTTCACCTGTAAAGGCTGTGTCTACAGTAACCTCACACACAACAGCTAAGCCTACAGTAACTTCATCTACAACCTTATCTACAGCAACTGTAAGAGAATCTACAGCAAATGAATCTACAAATCATGTTTCTTTGACAAACAAGGCTAGTGAAGCGGCAGGGAGAACTGATACAAGGGAAGCTGTTGATTCTGTAGGTGGATCTCTCTTTTGTTATTCATTGACCTTGCTGACTGGCATCGACAATCATGTTCCTCCATATCCATTACTTTGTAGTAAGAAAGTAAACATCCTTGTTATGGCAGAGAAATTGATTGTGTTCCTTGCAATGATCATATTTAAGTTTGCTTGACTTGTTAGAGTTTGCCAAGGGTAACACTCTGACATCAATATATATATGGCTCAAATGATTCAAGTGTTGCTGTGATACGACTGATTGTCTGTAGTCAACACCAATTAATGGCTCATCCATAATCACTGACTACTTGTAACTTACACTCTCTTTCACTTCCTTCAACTATCAGACTAGGGTGGCAGAGTAAGACATCAATTAGAATGCCTTGCTAGTTCACATTGTCTATTACGCTGACACTTTTTCATAAGCACAGATTACAATCACAGTTATTAATCATCATTATTTATCACTTTAAAATGCCTAATCACAATAGTAATTACAATTAAAATATGTCTGGCGGCGAGGTGAATATTGCCATTGCCTACATTGACTCTTGACTGGTTCAACCTGGACCATGGTCGACCTCTCACTGTCTAGTCTAGGAGAGACCTCCCTTCTCCTGGACCCTGTCAAAATCGTGTTTCTCACACATGGCAAAACTGCCCCTTTCGACCTGTTACAGGTGTGAGCTCTAGTCGTGCACAATTGGTCCATGACACTTGTATATGCCTGAAGGCCTATTTGGCACATGGTGCTAGATACATGTTTTCATCAGCACTCGGCGGGTCATGTGGTCAGTATCTACCTTTACTCTCCATGACATTTCTTCGTACCCATTTTTGTCTGGTTAACCTGAGAGTGTCTAGCCACTACACCCCCACGGCTCCCATCCTTTGTAGTGTATTATATCAATTCACGTACTTAATGTGTCTTTCTGTATTAAGATAATAGGCCTTCTATTGTCTTTTTTTTTCTGCTGCTTTAAATCATTTCTGATTTCAATCAGAGGTGACATCTGACAGAAGATGTGACAAAGACATGAAGAAAAGAATCAAAATATCCAAAAGGAGGTCAGCGTGGCCAAATGGATATGGACATGTTTTCTTAAATATCCGATGTGCTGATGCCGAGACAAGGGGTTTAACCCCTACACTGGACAGTTGGATTAAAATGTTGACCTCTCATCCTTTTCTTAGGGACATAAATTACAAGTACCTCTGAAGTCAAAGTTGGTTCTCCTGATGGCGAGGGACACTGTTAATAGGGAAAGCTAATCCACGTGTAAGATTCAGTCCAGCACTGCTAGAAGTAGTGTGTTTGGACTACGCTTGAGTTCAAAGCGAGCGAGCACCAACAAAAAATCCAAACGTTGGTCAGTTGGACTAAAATGTTGACTTGGGGATTTAAATTACAAGAAGCTCAGAAATCGGAGTGGGTTCGCCTCATGGCGAGGGACACTGGTAATAGGGAAGGCTAATCCACACGCAAAAATCACCCCAGTGCACTAGAAGTAGAAGCATGTGTATAACCACGCTTGAGTTAAAAGCGAGTGAATGCACACACCACACACGAACATATTCAATGATATTTTTACAAGAAAGAGCAATGTCAAGAAAGGCAGATAATATCATGCCATGTACACAAATTCACTTTCTAAAATTTGTTTGTGGTATCTTCTTCTGTTTGTATGTGAGCGCTGGACAAGGAGTAATGAAATGAGGAAGAAAATAGAGGCACTTTTTTTGGTTTTTTTGGTAGGGGGGGGGGGGGGGAGAAATCAAGAATATTGTGGGCAGACAATAAAACAAATGCTGAGATATTGAGATCAGTAGTTGTTACAAGATCGCTCAACAAAGCTATAAACAAAAGACATAAAATGTATGTGGCATCAACAACAGAGGTGGGATAGAGCAGTTAGCCTTATGTGAGGAAAATACTAGGCTAGAGAGGCAGAAGAAGACAGAGAAAGATATATGTGGAAAGTTCAGATAGCTGGGAAACAATATGAATAACAAAGACACAAACTTCTCACACAAGGCAAAACTGTTGTCTGGCATATTTCACTGCATCTTGTCAGGTACATATTGCAGAAATCACACAACATAATCTAAAGCAATAAGATAAATCCTAAAATAATTTGTAACATAAGCAACACCAGCTTCATGATGTTATCAGATGACAGAAAATATTTTTTTAAAAGTTAGTTGCATATCCTTTATAGGAGTCAACCCCAGCTTTTCTAGACTGTGATATCTTGAAAATTTACATTCAGTAGTTGTCCATTGCTTTCTGAATAACCAGCACTCATACCATTTAAAACCAATGCAAGGCGGTCTGGTGCCAAATCACACACAGCTGTATTTCAACTGTGGTAGGCGGGATTATGAAGTTTGTCCATAACTCTTTCACCACGGAGCCACAGAGAAGATAAGAAAGTGATTATTGCTGATGTCTGCTCCAAACTACACACCTGAAGTTGAAGAAATCCTGCTAGTTTACACTCTTTTTGGAATAAAACCACAGAATGTTCGGTATCATTTTGATTTAGTGATGAGTCTTCTTTATTTTGAAACCTCTTTCAAATCATCTTTATAATTTATTTAAGCTGTCCATTGTATGTTTAACATTCTCTAAATCTACATTTAAGTGGCTATCAGTAGATGTTCTTGATGTAGACAGATTACCTGTAACAATTACAAGAATATTATTTTAAAATCACAAAATGGTAGGGTTATTTTTAATGGTACTATCATAAAGTGATCAGTCTAAAATTGTAGAAAATGAGAATACCAAAAAATCAACTACAGCACACAGGCATAAAAGAACATCAACAATTAAACATGATTGGCTGTCTTCAGCTCCAGTCTTATGACTGATAACCTGACGATGATAGTGATGATGATTTGGTGATTCTAGTTGTAACCCAAAAGGATTGAACAGGAAATGACATTTTTTTTAAACAATACAGGTTACACATCAAAGTACATGTAGGAATGTATGTAATCAGTGAAGTACTAACATCCATTGGATGCAATGCATTTTAATCTGTCATGCATTTAGTTTTTAATTTTCTGTAACATCTTTGTTTGTATGTTTTCATTATGATTTCTGTACCAAACAATTTATTTTTTATTGAAAAAAAAATATTGGTGGCTAATAATTTGATTAGGTATTTTACTTATTTCTTCCCCTATAAGACTGAAGAGGCAGGCATTCAGAATTGGCATGGAGCTCTTATTGCTGTTGCCTTTATTATTTTCTTCATCATTGTCATCTTATGTCTGCTTGTACACAGGCGACGAAGGTAAGCACTTTAGCAATATAGTTTGTCTCATTAGTATAAATTTAATTGATTTTGTTTTCTGTTCTGTTTTTGTTTTCTCTAACAATTTCCTAAACATATACTACACTTCAAAAGTATTTACAAAATAGAAAATTCCAATATTGACATAACAAAATACTAGAACTTAACAACATGGATTAGCACAGTATACCTGAACAATTCAGAAACCTTAAATAAATTAATGCTTTACATAAAAAGCTTTACCAGTGAACGAAGAGGTGAAGAAAAGACTGGCGCTGGATAAAACATACATTGAGAACCTGAGAATTGTGTAACTACAAAAGTCTTTGTCTGGAAACCACAGGACAAAGGAGAAAGACTTAAAAACACACACAGAATAGAAGTTGAAGCAGAGATTTAAAAACACACACAGAAGAGAAGTTGAAGCAGATATTTAAAAACACACACAGAATAGAAGTTGAAGCAGAAATTAATAATATGGGGAGGGCATGGACAGAACTAGACTGGGATAGCTAAGGATAGGGGGCAGGGGGAGGGGGGGTGGGCTTGTTGAGGGCTTGTACCTCATTTTGGGGAAGAAGGGCAAACCAAAAGAAGAATGAAAGACTCATTATCTCTCCATGTGAACTGAAGAAATCACATACTGACTGTCTGTTAACATTTAACAAGGAATATATGTCTTAGCTTGGTCACAATATGAGACATGGGGGTCTGTGTGTCTTAGCTTGATTAAAATATGAGACATAGGGGTCTGTGTGTCTTAGCTTGGTCACAATATGAGACATGGGAGCTTATGTGTCTTAGCTTAGTCACAATATGAGACATGGGGGTCTGTGTGTCTTAGCTTGGTCACAATATGAGATATGGAGGTGTCTTAGCTTGGTCACAATATGAGACATAGGGGTCTGTGTGTCTTAAGCTAAGTCATAATATGAGACATGGGAGTTTATGTGTCTTAGCTTGGTCACAATATGAGACATGGGGGTCTGTGTGTCTTAGCTTAGTCATAATATGAGACATGGGAGTTTAAGTGTCTTAGCTTGGTCACAATATGAGACATGGGGTCTGTGTGTCTAGCTTGGTCCACAATTGTGAGACATGGAGGTTTATGTGTCTTAGCTGTGTCCACAATATGAGACATAGGGTCTGTGTGTCTTAGCTTAGTCATAATATGAGACATGGGAGTTTATGTGTCTTAGCTTGGTCACAATATGAGACATGGGGGTCTGTGTGTCTTAGCTTGGTCACAATTTGAGACATGGAGGTTTATGTGTCTTAGCTTGGTCACAATATGAGACATAGGGGTCTGTGTGTCTTAGCTTAGTCATAATATGAGACATGGGAGTTTATGTGTCTTAGCTTGGTCACAATATGAGACATGGGGGTCTGTGTGTCTTAGCTTGATTACAATATGAGACATGGAGGTTTATGTGTCTTAGCTTGGTCACAATATGAGACATGGGGGTCTGTGTGTCTTAGCTTGGTCACAATATGAGACATCGAGGTTTATGTGTCTTAGCTTGGTCACAATATGAGATATGGAGGTATGTGGGTCTTAGCTTGATCACAATATGAGACATGGAGGTTTATGTGTCTTAGCTTGGTCACAATATGAGACATAGGGGTCTGTGTGTCTTAGCTTGGTCACAATATGAGATATGGAGGTATGTGGGTCTTAGCTTGATTACAATATGAGATATGGAGGTTTATGTGTCTTAGCTTGGTCACAATATGAGACATGGGGGTCTGTGTGTCTTAGCTTGATTACAATATGAGACATGGAGGTTTATGTGTTTAGCTTTGGTCACAATATGAGACATAGGGGTCTGTGGTCTTAGCTTATTCATAAGATGAGACATGGGAGTTTACTGTGTCTTAGCTTGGTCACAATATGAGACATGGGGTCATGTCGTCTTAGCTTGATACAATATGAGACATGGAGGTTTATGTGTTTAGTTTGTCACATAGGAGACCATCAAGGTCTGTGGTCTTAGCTTTGGTCACAATATGAGGACATCGCGGTTTATGTGTCTTAGCTTGGTCACAATATGAGATATTGGAGGTATGTGTGTTCCTAAGCTTGCATCACCGAATATGAAGACATGGAGGTTTATGTGTCTTAGCTTGGTCACATATGAGACATAGGGGTCTGTGTGTCTTAGCTTGGTCACAATATGAGACATGGAGGTTTATGTGTCTTAGCTTGGTCACAATATGAGATATGGAGGTATGTGGGTCTTAGCTTGATCACAATATGAGACATGGAGGTTTATGTGTCTTAGCTTAATCACAAAATGAGACATGAGGGTCTTTGTGTCTCAGCTTGGTCACAACATGTGACATGGGTGTGTCTTAGCTTAGTCACAGTATGAATCATAGGGGTCTGTGTGCTTAGCTTATTCACTTTTTGAGACATGGGGGTCTATATGTCTTAGCTTGGTTACAATATGAGATATGGAGGTCTTGTGTCATAGCTTCGTTACAATATAAGACATGGAGGTCTATATGTCTTAACTTGGTCACACCATGAGACATGGGTGTGTCTTAGCTTGGTCACAATATGAGACATGGAGGTTTTGTGTCATAGCTTTGTTACATTATGAGGCATGGGGGTCTTTACGTCTTGGCTTGGTCACAATATGAGACATGGAGGTCTATATGTCTTAGCTTGATTACAATATGAGACATAGAGGTCTATATGTTTTGGCTTGGTCACAATATGAGACACGGAGGACTATGTGTCTTAGCTTGATTACAATATGAGACATGGAGGTCTATGTCTCTTAGCTTGGTCACAATATGAGACATGGAGGTCTATATGTCTTAGCTTGATTACAATATGAGACATGGAGGTCTATATGTCTTAGCTTGATTACAATATGAGACATGGAGGTCTATATGTCTTAGCTTGATTACAATATGAGACATAGAGGTCCATATGTCTTGGCTTTGTCACAATATGAGACACGGAGGACTATGTGTCTTAGCTTGATTACAATATGAGACATGGAGGTCTATGTCTCTTAGCTTGGTCACAATATGAGACATGGAGGTCTATGTGTCTTAGCCTAGTCACAATATGAGACAGGGAGGTCTATATGTCTTAGCCTGGTCACAATATAAGACATGGAGGTTTATATGTCTTAGCCTGGCTCATAATATAAGACATGAAGGTCTATATGTCTTAACTTGGTCCCAATGTGAGACATGAAGGTCTATATGTCTTAGCCTGGCTCACAATATAAGACATGGAGGTTTATATGTCTTGGCTTGATCACAGTATGAGATGTGGAGGTCCTGCCTGAGCTTAGTCACAATATGAGACATAGAGGTCTAATGTTCAGAATACAAGACAGCGAAATGCAGGAAAAAAGAAAATGAGAATGCCAATAAATTAACTTCAGCAAGCAGCAATAAACGATCATGGGGGATGGAGCCTAGACAGAGTTGAAGGGAACTGCTGAAAACAGGACAGTGGAGTGACACGATTAACTGTCTTCAGCACCAGTCTTAGGACAGAAAACCTGAAGATGATGATGATAATGATGACGATACAACAGTGTTGACAATGATGATATGACAATGACGATGATGACAACAATGAAGATGATGATATGACAATGATGATGATGAAAACAATGATGATATGATGGTGACTAAACGACTAATGATGATATCAATTATAATCCAGAAGGATTGAACAGATGACAAGATCTTTAAAACGACACAAGGTTACACATTTAAGAACACATATTTATTCAGTTAAGTACTAGCATCCATTTGAAGCATTAATCTGCTCTGCCTTTAGTTTTAAATTTGCGTTTTGTTTAGCCTGTCTTCTGATAGCCACATCTTTACCCGTTACCTTCTATGAATGTCACTCAATACTTTTAAATTTATGAATCTGACTGTCTTGATTAGGAAGCAGAAGCTCCTGGCTGAGAATGCCATTGCCGTGTACAGCAATAATAACAATCTAGCATTTGAGAATAATGTGTACAACGATGTTGGCACAAGTGCTAGAACAACAAAAGAGAGACAGAAACAGGTGTAGTATATTATTTCTACTTCTTTCTCACTCATTTGTCTTGAAAATAATGTTTGTTACATTGTAACTGTATACTACAGTAAACTTTCTTCTTTTTCGCTCATTTGTCCTGAAAATAATGTTTGTTACATTGTAACTATATACTACAGTAAACTTTCTTCTGTCTCACTCATTTGTCCTGAAAATAATGTTTGTTACATTGTAACTATATACTACAGTAAACTTTCTTCTGTCTCACTCATTTGTCCTGAAAATAATGTTGGTTACATGGTGTCTATATACTACAATAAACTTTCTTCTGAGCTTCCAAGTGCCACTCTCTTGCTGAATTTATTTGCTCAAACTTTTCTTTATAAAAAGACTTACAGCTTTCTTTCTTTCTTTCTTTCTTTCTTTCTTTCTTTCTTTCTTTCCTTCTGTAATCTCCTGCTTCTCCTCCTTCTCCTCATTCTTCTACTTCTTCTCCTGCTCCTGCTGTTGCTCTTCCTAATCCATTTTTGCACACCTTCAGATGTCAACCTGAATATATTTAAAGAAATCAGTAATCATCTTGAGCTTGTTGACCTCTCCAAAGAGTTTATCCTCAAAATGGCACAGGTGTAGGCCCAAAAGATAGTTTCTACTTTGAATGGTCTAGACTCTAGAGAATGTGAATGGCTTCAGCAGTCCAGACCCTAGTGGCAGCATCTGTCTCGGGAACTACCACAACATTTTTGTTACTTAAAGAGCTAAAGACAATGTATTACACTGCATTATGGAGGTCATCGTGGCTGAATGGATAATAGTGTATGCTCTTAAACTTCCAGTGTACTGATGCTTAGGTAGCGGGTTCAATCCCTATACCGGTCAATTGGGCTAAAATGTTGATTTCTCATCATTGACTTGAGGACATAAGTTAAAAGTACCTCAAAAGTCCAGTGGATTTGCCTGAAGGTGAGGGACACTGGTGATAGGGAAAGCTAATGTTTATGGACTATGCTTGAATTCAAAGCGAGTGGGCAAAAAAAAAACATTACATAATTATTTGTATTGTTCCCAGCATACCCCTCTTCCAGACACGCCCACAGAGGATGAACGTTTTTCTCCCATGAAGCCAGTGTTTACCCCCTGTGACGACCACAGCGTGCAGGGGGCAGAAGGAGGTACATATACTGATGTGGAGATTGACATGGACACTGATGGGTATGTTACACGAAACACACCTATGCATTTGTAAACAACATGAAACTTATGAAATTGTTAACAACATGAAACTTATAAAATTTTTAACTTTAATTTTATAAAATGGTTCATCATCATCATCATCTTCCTAATTTTACAGTCAAGCTTCATAGGGAGGAATAGTTGACTCCCAGCACCCAAAGGGTGGCATTGGATAGTGTAATTATATGTAATTGTACAATGTCTTTCATTTGATCAATCCATTTTCTTCTTGCATGCCTTCTTGCTCTCATATCAAATCTTCTTTATGTTGTGCCAGTGCTGGTAACTGATGCCATTGCATTCTAATGGAATGACTGAACCATTTGATCTTCTGTCTTTCAATCTATGTGGTACACAGTGTTGATCCCAATGTCTGTCAGATAACATCATTTCTTACTTGGTTTTGGACTGTTAAGTTGGCAGCTCTTCTTAGGTATCTCATCTTGCAGGTGTTGACTTTGCATAAGTGTGATCTGGATCATCTCGCAATTGTTGATTTTACCTATTTATAACTTCCCCTTGCTCTGTTTCCATCAATTTTATCACTAAATTTTCAAGTTTATTTCTCTTCATAATTTCCCACAAAATCTTGACTGTCAACACAAAATTTCTATAATCAATTTATAGTTTTCATTAGTTTCATAAAGAGTTTGCTCATTCATCTTCATGTCTGTCCATGGTGTTTATATTTTCTTCAGAAACAATGGACAATAAATCCTAGGTCAATAAAGATTGATTGATTTAGGAATCGACAAGACAGCATTCGGGGCATTCCCATAAGCACTCCGTCCCCATCCTCAGCAGCCAGCGAAGAGTTCCAACACTAATAGTACCAGTAGCAATCTGATTATATGTCCGTCTCGCCTTTCCTCTGAGCGTTGAGCATTGAGATAAATAAAGAAGCAGGTTGGAATTAGCATGTTCGGAGTGAGTCATAACTCATGATTGGTTCTAAGGTCATGGAACTTCTTCTACCTTTCTTCTACAAATAGAGTATAGGTACAATTCCCAATCAGGCAATGTAACCATCTACACAGAAGGCTCTGTACTCAGAGATGGAAGAAGTGCCTGGGAGTTTGTGGTTAAGGTTGATGGACAGTGTTTGGTGCTGAAGGGCTGTAGAACATCCGTATTTTTCTTCTTTTGGTCCACAATATTCTAAAAATTGTTCTGTAACGGTGTCCCTGGCCTAGTGGTTAACTTCTTTCTCCGTAATCCCATATATTCTTGTGAGTAAAGTAACCAGCGCTAGAATCGGTAGTAGTTCTCGCCGCGTTTGTAACTTACGGGGTATGTGAGCCGATTTCTCAGAAAGCAATGGCAAACTACTGAGCGGGATCTTGCCTAGTACATCAACAGCAGCTGAAAAATGATGATGTTGACTGTAATGTCCTGTAAGGGATATGCAAAAACAACATTTAGGCTAAAGGCTCTGATTTTCTTCTTTAGTTAATTCAAAATCATCTGTGGCTCACATCCATAAATTACAACTGGAAAGATGCAGCTTCTCAAAAATGTTACTTTAATGTGTTTGCTGATGTTGTGCTATAAGTTCTTAATAGATTCAGGTGGCAAACAAAAATTAGATTTGGACCACCAAAAAATGGATGATGGAAAATGGAAGTAGTGATGTGTCAAGTTATGACGTAAAAGTTGTTAATATGTTAGCAGGCATATTATATTATAATGCAATGACAACATTTCTGCGACAAATAAACCCATGGCAGATAAATGAAGTTGCTTAAGATAATTAATCATCCCATGGCGCTGAATCAGTTCATACTATTTAACCTCTGCCTTGCTATGGCCAGTCTACACCTGCCTTCTTTTAGAACAGGTCAAATTGTTGCTGATTATAGAGCCAAGATATTCAGAGTCTGAAGCATACACACTCCAGTCATTGTTACAGTGCCGGTTTTGTGGTCATCTAACCACATCTATCTAGCCACATCTATTTAGCCATCTAGCCACATATAGTTAGCTATCTAGCCACATCTATCTAGCCATCTAGCCACATCTATCTATATTCAGAGTCTGAAGCAGACACACTCCAGTCATTGTTACAGTGCAGGTTCTGTGGTCATCTAGCCACATCTATCTAGCAATATAGCCACATCTATCTAGCCACATCTATCTATATTCAGAGTCTGAAGCAGACACACTCCAGTCATTGTTACAGTGCCGGTTCTGTGGTCATCTAACCACATATATCTATCCACATCTATCTAGCCACATCTATTTAGCCATCTAGCCACATATAGTTAGCCATCTAGCCACATCTATCTAGCCATCTAGCCACATCTATATATATTCAGAGTCTGAAGCAGACACTCCAGTCATTGTTACAGTGCAGGTTCTGTGGTCATCTAGCCACATCTATCTAGCCACATCTATCTAGCAATATAGCCACATCTATCTAGTCACATCTATCTATATTCAGAGTCTGAAGCAGACACACTCCAGTCATTGTTACAGTGCAGGTTCTGTGGTCATCTAGCCACATCTATCTAGCCATATAGCCACATCTATCTAGCCACATCTATCTATATTCAGAGTCTGAAGCAGACACACTCCAGTCATTGTTACAGTGCAGGTTCTGTGGTCATCTGGTCATCTAGCCACATCTATCTATATTCAGAGTCTGAAGCAGACACACTCCAGTCATTGTTACAGTGCAGGTTCTGTGGTCATCTAGCCACATCTATCTAGCCACATCTACCTAACCATCTGCCCACACCTAGCCAGATCTATCTAGCTATCTAGCTACATCAATCTAGCCACATCTATCTATATTCAGAGTCTGAAGCAGACACACTCCAGCCATTGTTACAGTGCAGGTTCTGTGGTTAAGGTGTTACGAACGCAATTCACAATCCTGCATACCATGGTCGAAATACAGCCGTGGGCGATTTGAAAGCAGATCACCTTGCGCTAGTTGCCACACAATGGTATTAGTGCCAGTCATTCAGAAAGCGATGGCAAACTATTGAACGTAAACTTGCCATTCAATCACAGACAGCCAAAAAATGCCAGGGTTTACTGTGACGTACTGTAAATAATATGCAACTAACTTTTAATTGTTACTGTTACTGGTTTCAAAATCTGTCAGAAGCACCAAGTAGCATAACGGTTGTTGCAGTCAATGGTAGTCTATGGTTTAATCTTGACCATATGGCTTCAGGGACAACCCAGGTTCAAACACTTGGTATGAGAACATTTTCTGGATGGCAAGGTGGCCAACATGATTCTGACCACATAACTCATTGAATGCCATTTGGTCAACAATATATGGTGTTATCATATATTCCCAGTATGCTGTCATGAAATAGAAATAGGGTCCTTTATCAATTTTTAATGTTCAAGTTGTATTCAGTGTTTCATTTTGGTTTAATACATATTTTTTTTTAATATTTAAAAAACATAAACTTAACATATTTCTTTAGTATTTAAACATATTATATAAAGGTGGACATTTATGTGTAACCAAAAAAATGCTAAAATGTGTAATTTTAGAAATATTATTTGTGCAGGTATATGAAAGCAGCAGATGCTGAAAAATATAATATTTACACCAAGATGATTGAAAAACCTGGTCAAAGTGAGCCAGCGGCCACAAATCTTTATTCTGATTTTAATGGACTGAAGAAGTCAGAGAATCTTGAAACAGGTAATCTTGCTTTCATTTTTATGTTTTACTTTGTTTTAATACTGAATTTATCTTTATATATTTGTGCCAGAGAGAAAGAAAGTGAATAGTGACACACACAGAAAGAGTATAAATAGAGAGAGAGAGAGAGAGAGAGAGAGAGAGAGAGAGAGAGAGAGCATGGAAATGGTGTGCTGTCTTTCTTTTGATTGCATTTGTAAGAAATTACATCTTTTCAACACTGTTATTATTTTCCATTTATATACTATGCTAAGAGAAGTAGAAATTCAACCCCCCCCCCCCCCCCCCCCCCCCCCCCAAAAAAAAATTCTTGCAAAACAGACATTTTAAAATCCATAAAGAATTGAATGCTTAATGGCCACAAAAGGGCATGAAATAAAAGCAATAATTGTATAGTTTCAACATTAATTTAATATCTATTCAACATCTACATGGACAATATATCAAAAGAAGCAAGCTTTGACAGAACCAATTCAGAACATTTCAAACTCTTTACTTTAGATGAAACAACAGATCCATCCGCATTAAATGAGCTTTAACTTGCATACGATCAGTGCCTGGGCAGACTGTAAAATCATATAAATAAGCTAAGTTTAACATGTAGCAGATACAATATGAATATAAACAAAACCAAAACTGAAATAGTGCAGGTTAGTAGATCTCCTAGTGAACTAAATATAAGGACAGCACATCACTGAAACAAGTTAAAGAATTTAAATACCTAGGAAGTATTATTACAAATGATGGCAGAATAGACAGAGAAATCTTTGCATTGATTTTGATAGTATAAAAAGCTGGCCATTCAGAAAGCAAAGGTAAACTGCTGAACTAATAGCCCAGTAAATCACAAACAGCCAGTAAATGCTGGGGTTGATTGCCACGTCCTGTAAAGGATATGCAGCTAGCTTTTTCCAGCATCAAGTTTGCCAGTTGTCACAAAGCTTTAAAGTTTATCTCACATCATAATGTATCCAAAAATCCAGACTGTCTACATCTAATTTACTTCTTGATGACCTTGGTTTGTCTTGTCAGAATGCCCATGTTATTCTTTGTGTTTCCTCGGAAACCACATACCTGCTTACTATCCAGTTTTCACATACATACAACATTAGGCTTTAAGTAGAACTTTAACTTTTTCTCACTGCAACTGACAGATTTTTTATTGGTCAGTATGCAAAAGACAACATTCAATCACAGTAATTATTGTTCTAATCTCTATAAGTTATCTGCACTCTGAAGTTATGATTGTGTCCAGATTGTTGAAATGATTCACCTGTCTTAAGGAAGTCTGAGCAAATATTGAACTATGTAAAACTTAAAGGATGGGATAAAACTATTTGGGGCCATTAAACATTATTTGTGAGTGTTTAGGATATGATGCTGATATTTATAGGGTGTAACTTTGCTAGGCTGGTCTCTCTGGCTGAGGGGATACAACACTTTCTCCGTAATCCCACTTATCACGCAGAGTCTCGTAGCGGGAGAGAACTGGGAGCGGTTCGACCCCAGCTGGTGACTTGTGGGATACTGAGCCGGCCGCTCAGAAAGCAATGGTAAACTACTGAGCGTAATCTTGCCAAGAAATCAACAGACAGCTGAAAGATGCTGCTGTTGACAGCGATGTCCTGTAAAGGATATGCACACACAAAAAAACAACTTTGCTAGACATTTTGTTTTGTCCTGACTTGATTACATAATTTTTAAATAACCAATAATAATATCAATACAGTTATGACATAACTTTGTTTTGTTTTAAACAACTGATACCACAAATTGAAGTTAAGAAAAACAAATATCCTATACCAAAGACATGAGAAACCTCATATTCTTTGGCAGCTAATATCATTAAATCATTACATTATTATTGATACTGACTTCACACACCTTCTGCTGAACTATATTTCCTTTACGATAGAAGAGGTTCATTATCATGACTTGGATGAAATGGCCATGGCTGTTAAAGAATACAGTAAGGTTGTCAAGAATAGAGAACTTAAGCTGAATGCAAATTGCCAGTTTGCAGTTAATAAAGGTAAGCTGAACTGCAATTTTGAACATCTTTCTCTTTTGATATTACAAGTGTTGATACATATAATTTATACTTCTTTATGTGCCTGGTTTGAAGCAGACATCGGTCATCAGGACTCT
Organism: Cepaea nemoralis; assembly: GCA_014155875.1. Taxonomy (NCBI): domain Eukaryota; kingdom Metazoa; phylum Mollusca; class Gastropoda; order Stylommatophora; family Helicidae; genus Cepaea; species Cepaea nemoralis. The sequence continues at coordinate 66,927 of JACEFZ010028196.1, forward strand.
CTAATCCTCTCTGTCATTTGATATTTTGGTATTTGTTGAGGAACATCTCAATGTCATTTGGGGGTCTATGTACTCCAATTTTTACAAATCATAATGATTTATGTAATCTTTCTAACAAACAGACATGCACACACACAAAAACAGCAACATAACATATAAAGAATGTGAAGGGGAAACTGTTATAGATATATTGCCCTGGATACATAGGAAACTGTGGCAATGAATAGATAGATTGGCTGGCTCATAGATCACCTTTATTAGGCATTTTCAAATGGAAAGATCTTCAATTGTGTTAGCGATCAGGTAAAGACTTTTGTGCAATGATACAACATGCAACGAGTCAACAATGTGCCGACTGAATTAACATGCAATACATACTGGAGCTACTGCTGCATGTCAGTTGCATGGACATGTTAAAATGTATATCAAACTAGGATAGTTAGCATCCTACACTTTAGTATTTCCTGAAGACAGAGTGCTTATGGGCATGCACTGAGTGCCATGATATCTCTTCTGTATATATGTTTGTTTTTTTGCATATCCTTTACAGGACATCACTGTCAACATCAGCATCTTTCAGCTGATTGTTGATTTCTTGGCAAGATTACGCTCAGTAGTTTGCCATTGCTTTCTGAGCGACCGGCTCCATACTCTCATAAGTCACTGGCACGACTCGAACCGCTTCCAGTTCTCATGCGCTCACGTCAACCATGAGAGTATTCGGGGTTACAGAGAAAGCTGCTAACCCCTCGACCAGGGAGACCGGCCTGTATATATGAGGGGTCTTCAAATGAAAACCTTAAATGTTGTTTTTTTTTTTTTTTGGGGGGGGGGGGGGGGAGGGGGGGGGGTATCATATTTCAATGTACTCACCAATGTGTTCAATGCAAGTATGCCAATGTAAATAAAGTGCTTGGATTCCTGTCAAAGAACTTCTCTTGGTTGCGTGTGTAACCACTCATGCACCACTTACTGTACCTCTTCATCGGACTGAAAAGCCTGTCACAGAAGTCACACCGTTTTGAAACTTCCTACTCCACTCATACACTTGCTAGACTAACAGGCATGCATCACCATACTGGACCAACAGGCATGCATCACCATACTGGACCAACAGTCATGCATCACCATACTGGACCAACAGTCATGCATCACCATACTGGACCAACAGGCATGCATCACCATACTGGACCTTCATTCGCCGATGAATTTCTATAGGTTTCACCCCTTCACTGATTAAAAATAAATGGTTGGTGCATGTCAAAAGAAGGGTGGCCAACTTTAAGCTGTTTTTATGACATCACCATGTTTGTCTGCACCGTGTCGTCACATGCTTAACACTCTTGACATCCTTAACAACAATATTGACAGGTCATAAGACAATGGTATGGTTTTTGTAATTTCTATCAAACTTTTGAAGTTTTAATTTGAAGCCCCTTTGTATAAAAGTGTGACCCAGATGCTACCAGGGCCCATTGCGGGAAGCAAAGAATAACAACATTGTAATCTACCATGTAGGATTCAAGAAGTGACTAAGGAGGGTTGGCATAAGATTGGCTACCTCATCCCATAGAAAACTTTAGCTGCAAATCCAACCACTCATGAACAGGTCTCATGAATAAGTCTCATGAACAAGTTTCATGAACAAGTCTCATGAACATGTCTCATGAACAAGTCTCAATCCTCTGTTGTGTATTCACATTGAAGTGGTAGACAGGCTTACACATTCTAACGACTCCAAGAGCTCTGTCAACGGTAGCGCAGCTAGCTACTGATAGGGTTTCTCATGTCGGACAGGTCAAAGGATAGGGACCAAATGAAGAAATACTCAAACCTGCTCTGTAGGTAGACTTGGGACAGTCAAAAGTTAGAGGAAACAAACTCAAACAATGTTTGTCAAAGTTGGATGTATTTAACCACAAGCTTGATGAAACAGTGTTATGCAACTCACTTGATGATGATGATGATGATGATCATGATGATGATCATGATGATGAACAAGTCTACTAAGAGCTTGGCTCGAGCTGATATTTTTCAAAATTATTTTTTACTCTTGCTCACTTTGAACTCAAGCGTAGTCCATACACACTACTCCTAGTAGTGCTGGACTGAATTTTGCGTGTGGATTCGCTTTTCTTATTTACAATGTCCCTCGCCATCAGGCAAACCCACTCCAACTTCAGAGGTACTTGATATTTACATCCAAAAGTCAAGGACGATAGGTCAGCATTTTAGTCCAATTACCCGGTGTAGGGGTTGAACCCCTTACCTCGGCATCATCATATCGGATGTTTAAGAACATGTGTTCTTATCCATTCAGCCATGCTGACCTAAGCTTGAGTTGATTGAGGACCTGTATTCCATTCGTAGATGAAAGGCAGCACAGAAGAAGAAGGATATTTGTCAGTTTAGGCAAGGTTACACTATTCCACTTTGACTAGTTGTTACCAAAGATAAATGTATTTCAGCTTCTAATTGTGCCTATTTTAATTTTAAGAAGTATAAATTACAGCCAGGGAAACTTTTAAGCAACACAATTATTTTAGTATTGTTTACATGTAGAGACCCAATCAAGATTCATTATTGCCCTGATTCAGATCAATTAATAAGTTCTGTTCTCAAATTCCCCACTTTCCCATCTCCATTTAGAAGTGACGCCTGCTGTGGAACCATATTCCACACCAGCAAACAAGAAACAGAGTTATCGTAAGCGAATTTATATTATTTTGCGTTGAAAAATTATGTAATTAAAAGCGGCCAATGAAAACATGTTGGGGTCTTGAACTCTTAAAGGACAATAACTTGTTTCTTGCTGGGCTCACTCTTGACTCTTTCTTGCTAAAGTTTACATTTCAGTTATTTTCAAAATGTTTACAAAAAACATCCATCCATCCATCATGTGCCATATCGATAAGCGTTGCCATCTCACTCCATCACCAGAGTCATGGATCAGTTCTGTGTGTCTGTATCGATAATGCCACATGGCCAAGCCATCCAGGCATTTACTTCTCGGTCTTCCCCTTTCATCTTGCCAGTTATCACCAAGTTCTCCAAATCATTTCTTCTCATAACATGCCCAAAAAATTGTGACTGTCTACGTCTAATGTCTCTAATCAGTTTACGATCTTCATTTGTTTCTTGAAGGACTTGTTCATTGGTTTTTCTGTGTGTCCATGGTATTCTTTGCATTTTTCCCAGAAACCACATTTCCACAGCCATCCGATGTTTTTCAGCTTGTCTGCTCATTGTCCACGCTTCACATCCATACAAAAGTACAGGTTCTATATATTCTTTTCCACTTTTCACATTGGGCAGTGGGGAGCGTTTTGTGTGATATTCACTGGCACAGGAATGGAGCATAATGGGGACGACCCGTTGCTGTGAAGTTGGAACTGCGACTAACTAACTAACTAACTAACTAGGTTCTATATAGCACTTCAACACTCTTTTTCTCGTTTCAGTTGATATCTTTTTATTGGTCAATATGTTTTTCATCTTGCAAAAGGTTACCATTGCAATGGCAATTCTTGTTCTAATCTCTTCGAGGCATCTCCCATGTGATGTTATGACTGTTCTGTGATAACTGTACTGATTCACTTGTTTAAGAATATGCCCATTTACTTGTATATTACATTGTGGTATTTCCTTCTTCCCAGTGACGACCATAATCCATGTTTTCTTACAATTCAATTCTAGCCCTAGTTGTTCACTGTGTGCAACAACCGCATCTACTACATTTTGCAGGTCCTGTTCATTGTCTGCAATCAAGACTGTATCTGCATATGTAATGTTATTGATGTATCGTCCCCCAATGACGATTCCATTTATATCTTCTACATTTCTAAAAATATTTTCACTGTACAGGGAAAAAAGATCTGGAGACATTACACATCCCTGTCTCACACCTCTCTTAATAGGCTGATGTTAAAAACATATATTGATTTAATAGGACTTGTAAATGTGTAGCCAGGGCAGAGTTGGCTAAGAGGTTGCAGTGTATGATTTTGGCTTGTGCAGACATGGTTCGATTTGCAGGTTGGAGTTTTTTGGATTTTGGTTAAAGTGTGGTGGTGTGTGTGTGTGTGGTGTGTGTGTGTGTGTGTGTGTGGGTGGGTGTGTGTGTGTGTGTGTGCACGCATGCGCATGCGCGTGTGCATGCATGCAGAGAGAGAGAGAGATCCTGAGGTAGTGGATTTCATGTCTAGCCTTTTCAGACAAAGGAGACTAAATGGGGCAAATTGCTTACCCATGTTCCACAAAAAGGGGCCTCCACAATAAATGAAACTGGGGTACCAACAACATTTCGAAAAATGAAGACTGGGATGGGACATAATAGACAGGGAACACTACAGACAGAAATGGGAGTTCCACAACAGACAGGGGGGGGGGGGGGGGGGGGGCAGGGAGGGGACTTAACAGACAGGGAACACTACAGACAGACTTGGGACACAACAGACAGGGAGGGGACATAATAGACGGGACACTACAGACAGAAGTGGGACACAACAGACAGGGAGGGGACATAACAGACAGGGAACACTACAAACAGAAGTGGGACACAACAGACAGGGAGGGGACATAACAGACAGGCACACCACAGACAGAAGTGGGACATAATAGACAGGGGACACTACAGACAGAAGTGGGACACGGCGGACAGGAAAGAGACTCATCAGAGAGAAGGGGTACACAGCAGACAAACGTTGTGAAATTATCACATAGCTTATAAACCCTAATATTTATAAGGAATTCAAAACAATGTTTTCCCGTAGTGAATTTGAATAACGAAGACACAAACAATAGATTGCACGATTTATTGCCTGGCATAATAAGGAAGCTAAACTTGTCTTCTAAGATGCCGATAACAAGAAGGACTGTTCTCCTCCAAACACAATCAAGGAGACTGCTTACAATGATGTTCCAAACAACATTCCTGCATTATTTGGTCACAGAGAGGATGCCCATAAAACTTTCTTCAATGACGATTTTCCTGATGATCCATTCACTTCAGTTAACATGACACATGGTAAGTTTACATTAAGTGCTTGTGTCTCACTTGTCATATTTTCATATCCATATCAGAAAAGAGAACTCCTTACACAAATCTGACCCTTAGCACTGTGATCATCATGCAGTAGGTCTTTTGTACTTTTGACTAAGATCAAATTGTGGTCATCTGCACTTTGACCTAGTCTTGGCCACCAGCAGAGGAGGTCATCCAAATGACACACAGGGACTTGGAACTTTGTGGGACTTCTCTTGCTCTTGGGGACCTTGAGCCCTGAGATAATTCTTTTTTAAAAAGTAGGTCCTTTGTAGATTATTGCTGTCATCATAGTCTGTTAAAAGGATTCTCTGTCATTTGCCTGTTTTCCCGCCTAATGCACCCTCATGCCCAAGGAGTCTGCAATTTCCTGTGTCCACCTTCATGCTGGTTGACCCCTGCCTCATGCCCAAGATGTCTGCAATGTTCTATGTCCACCTTCATGCTGGTTGACCCCTGCCCTTCTTCAAGGATCTATGCCTTCCATCACTTTTCTTTCAGAACATTTGTGATATTTAACATGGCCAAAGTGTATCAGTTTCTGAGACTTCACACTGTTTATGAGCCAGGTTTTTTCCATGTTCAAATCTTATAGAATGTCCTTATTTTTCTTCTTCATGGTCCATAGTATTCTAAATATTTTCTGTAACATTTAAACTAAAAATCTCCAATGTTATTCTTAACATTGTTCAGGTCTTAAACGTGAGCTCCAACAAAGGCTGTAACAAACTAACAATCAAAGGATTAAAAGAACTTGGGAACTTTTGAGATAAAGTATTATTGCAAGCTGCACAGAATTAATTTGAATCAAGAGATGAAATTAACAAATTATTGAAAACATAGTGGGCAACGGCAACTACTCCGAAAATTTTCCAAATAAAAGTATGTTGTATTGGCTTCAGAGCTAAACAGAACTTTTGAAAATAATTGATAATGAAGATGACTTGAACTCAAGTTTGTAAATCTTAATGATGAGAACAAGTGACAATGGAGTTACAGGATCAAACAAATGGCTTCAATACAAGTCTGCATAACACAAATGTCTGATAAGAAATGCAGGGTTGATTAGTTGTGAACCCTCTGGAAAACCTTGTTTTAACTCCTAAGTCTGTTGTACTGGATTCCAGCTTGTCTTAGCCCTGACAAGAGCTTGTATGCATCAGAGTGAGATTAATTTAGAGACTTTTCCCAGCCTGGTACCAACATTCCATCTCCATTGTGATGTTGCGAAGCTCTCCTTCCTGTCTCCATGCCCAGAAACCAGCAGAGTGTGCTAGATCAATGCTGAAACTTCACATTGTGGAGAGGTAGATTCAGATGAAACCAGGTTAATTCAGCACGGCACAAATGGACTGTCTGGGGTTAGGTTGCTAGTGATACCTTTACAAAATATAGGAATTTTAACTGCCAGCACCATACACCCATTATTTCTCAAGACATGGAAACAGGCACTTTACAACTTACTTTACTTACACTCCACCCCAAGAAGTTATATTCATCACATCAAACGTATCAGCAAGTTATTATTATTTTTCTGCCCTGTATCCCCAATTGAAGCATAGACCCTGAACCAACCCACGCCAAATTGTCCTATCTTTGGCTATCTCCTGCAGCTTGTTCCATGTTCCCCCCCTCCCCCCCCCCCCATATAATTCATCTCTGTCTCTGATTCTCTTCTCCATGTGCTTTAAGGCCTCTCCTCTGTATCACTTGCCCTGTGGGTTCTAATGAAGAGACTTTCTAGTTTTACTATTTTCAGGTTATTTTTTTAGTGGGTGTTCTAACTAATTCCAACATCTTTCCCTCACTCTTGGTTCACTGGAAATCTGGTACCTTTGAAGTTGGAGTGAGTTCACCCGATGGTGAGGGACACTGGTAATAGGGAAAGCTCATCCGCATGCAAATATCAGTCCAGTGCACCTAAAATTAGCAGCATGTGTATGGACTATGTTTGAGTTCAAAGCGAGTGAACAGGAAAAAAAAATAAAAAACTGAATCTAATTCTCTCCCAAAGCTCCGCATGAGTGACTCTGTCATACCATTTTAGTGCTCCTGATCTGCAAAGAGACCAGTTAATTAATATTTGCACTTAAGTTGTACTTTATAAAGTTTATATCAGTTATGAATTAAGCATAATATGTACAGCAAGCACTGTTTTCATAGTTTTCACATCCCCGAGGGCAGGATAGCTTCTGGGCAGTCACACATAGTGCTATCAATGTGAGATTAATGCGACACACAAAATGTCTCGAAGGTGGATATGCAAACGCATGACAGGAGAAAAATGCCTGGGAATCATGGCCTACACAAGGCCCATCCCCTGAGAATGTCAAGAAGGTAAAGGGAGTCCAAACATTTGGCTACATGTGACCTCTTCTGATGATGAGAAGCCTTCTATCGTGCTTGCTCCGCAGCAGAGTTTTTACCACTGTACACAGTAGCAAATATTACTCATGATCGTCAACACAGCTTTATATTATTTCACCTGTGAAGTTATTACAATTGTTACTTTGTCCCAGATTCTTTCAGTTCTGAAGACCCCTACATTGAGCCAGTAACCCCAAGTGACTACATTAGAATCAGAAGCAGCAACTCTAGTGTTTAACAGATGGGCAGCTGCAGATAAGAAAATTGACATGCCAGACTTGAGTAATCTTTCTGAGATGTCCAAAGAAGACAGTGTCGTCATAGATCCAGGTACAGTTATTGTTTATAGTTTTATTACATGTCTTTTTGCAATGTTTGTGAATGTAAAATAATAAAATTATCATGTACCCACTGAAGCGTGGGCGCTGTGGTGAAGGGGTTATGAAGGCAATTTGAAACACAGCTGCAGGCAATTTGGAAGCAGACCACCTTTCGCTAGTTTTCATACAATGGTATGAGTGCCAGTCATTCAGAAAGCAATGGCAACGACTGAACGTAAATTTGCCAAAAAATCACATACAGCCAAAAAATGTTGGAATTGACTATGATGTCCGTTAAAGGATATGCCACTAATTATAAAGAAAGTAGACTGTCAGTGCTGTCCTTCGTGACAGTGGCCACAGCCAGTGTCTCCAAATAGAGATCCTCTGCTTAACTTGATGAGCTTGAGACTGTAGCAATCAACTACTTGTCAGCTACTCTTAAACTTAATACATACTACAGTGAACTTGAGACAGTAACCATCAACTACCTGTCAGCTAAAATTAAACTTAATACTTACTATCATAAACTTGAGACAGTAACAGTAAATTGATTGTCAACTGCTCTCAAACTTAATATTTACCATCATGAACTTGAGACAGTAACCATCAACTGTCAGGTGCTCTCAGACTTAATACTTACTTTCATGAACTTGAGACAGTAACCATAAACTACCTGTCAGTTGCTCTCACACTCAGTCTATCCACCTGCTCACATGGTTTAACCTTGTCCTATTAAACAATCATCAGGCTACTAATAACGTGAAACTGTGCTCATGTACTCTTCATTCTGTTTTCAGGATTACCCCAACCTTCTACTTCAACTGATGGGGAATATAGTGTCCCAAGAAGCTCACCACCTGATCACCGTAAGTGGTCATATTTGACTATGTACTGCCTTGTTTCGTGAACAGAGAAGGCCTCAGGATCAAGTCTTGTGCTGGCCAATGTTGTGTGGCCATTCCAAAGACTGAGCCCCTTGTGTGGCCAATATAACAAGGATTTCCAGACCTTTCCACAGATGTGAAGTTTCAGTACCAGCATTGCACCCCCCCCCCCCCCCCCACTAATTTATAAGCTTAAAGAAGGGAAGGAAAGCTCTGCAACACACTGCCCATTCAGATATTACAGGGTGTATTTTTAATGACTGTGCAGTGTTTGAAAATATTGCCAGTCCAAGTTTTGTATTCACCCTCTGTAAAGTTCCTGCTACATAATAGGTAATTACAAAACTTGGACCGGAAATATTTTCAAATACTGCACAGTCATTAAAAATACACCCTATATTTTGGTACCAGGCTGGCAGGAAAGTCTCTACACCAAAGGCTTTTAACAAGACTCTTAAGGCGGGAGGATCTACTACTTTGCACCAGGTTTTATACCATGAGGCTTGGTCTCTATCCACAGGGCGGCCTGCCGAACATGTCATGCAAAGCACAAAGTTGATAGCTCCAGTGATGATCCCCAGAAGTCTCCAGGAAAGTTGCACTAGTGAAACGAATGACAGTGTCTGGAGTCGAACCCACAACTGAGGTCAGCATGGCTGAATTAATAAGAACACGCATTCTTAAACATCCAGGTGTTGATGCTGAGGTATGGGGTTCAAACCCTACACCGGACAGTTGGGCTAAAATGTTGACTTCTCGTCCTGACTTGGAGATGTAAATTACAAGTACCTCTAAAGTCGGAGTTGATTCGGCTGATGGCGAGAGACACTGGTAACAGGGATGCAAAAATCAGTTCAGTGCACTAGAAGTAAAAGCACGTATATGGACTACGCTTGAGTTCAAAGTGGGTGCAAAAAAAGAACTTACAACCTTCAGAGAATGAGGCAGGTAGCTTAACCAAAATCAGTCCAATAGATGCAAATCCTTTTAAGGGCCAGGCAACCTGAATTTCAATGCATCCAACTTCACACATAAAAACTCCAGAAGGAATCACAAACAATAACATGAGGCTGGTTCAACCCCAAGAACTGCTCTGGTTAGAAACAAATAATAATGCCATTTCTAAGGACTCAACTAAGGACCACTGTCTTGGAAAGTAAGTGCAGAAATTATGATACCACCTTTCTCTTATAAAATGTGTACATCACTCAAAATGGCGGATAACTTTTACAGTTCATGTCTTTTTATCTTTTCAGTTCCTGTGGAAAAACCAGAATTTCAGTATGACACCCCACCTCGGTGTGGTTCTTCAAGCTTACTGCACACCAAAAAAGAGCTGCCATGGTTACATAATGGTCTGACGTCTGCACCACCTGTGTTGAAACACCCATCTGCAGCATCCAAACCTCCCATTAAATGCAGAGGAAAGAAAGTCAACTCAGAAGAAACAAATAATCTAAAAGCTAAAACCCCCAACAACAACAATGGATTCTTCCTACCTATGTTACAAGAGTCTGTTTCTGACCAGCCTATTGACAGCAGCGGGTGGGATGTTGGAGATTACCCCTTGCCTATATCAGTTAAGGAAGGATATGTCAATTATGAAAATAGTGATGGTAAAGAAAGTGGAAAGATGAAAAGTAATACAAGTCAGAGTATTACACTTGAAGACAGTGGTTTCTCACAAACATAATGCCATAAATGAATGCAATTTGCTTTTTCTAGATTGGTTTAAAACAACAAAGTTTTATTGAAGTTTGTTTTCCATACTTAGATGATAGCAAAATATTTCAAAAATGAATTTGTATTGATTGCTTTATTTTATGCTAAGAATATGAGCTGATAAGTAGCACAAGAAATGGAAAGACAAGATCATACAAGCCAGCCAGCAAGGTACGTGAAACTGAAGATACAAAACAACTCATATATTCAACTAAGACAACAAGTTAGTGTTTTGCTTCCAACCCTGCAATGGCATCAGTTACATGGTTCTCCTTGAACAATCATATTGTTAAAACAAACCTGCTAGCCGTGAGAATAGACTGGAAAATTATGACCAAAACCAAGTTGATAACATATATGGGCATGTGGTTTGATCATAGTCTGTCTGGTATGCTCCATATGGAGTGACTTGTTTCACTCAAAAAAGACAAAAGTCAAAAGCATACAGTGGATTTTTTTCACAGGGCAAGCGGGTTTGCAACGAAAAGAACAGATTGATGGAATGGCTGTAGTAACATTTTTGGGAATGTGACCCAGATTATGACAAGAATGAAGTGCTGAAGGCTCTCTGGGATTGAGTATAAGGTGCAGCAAAACAAACATAGGACCCAGATCTGCAGACGCTTATTCTGCAGGGTGTAAGCAGAGGGTTTGGTCGACACTCAACCTCTAGAAGAAAATGCAGGTGGACTTTCAATCAGGCTGCCTCTGGTGCCATCAGCAAGGGAACTCGTCATTGGCTACTGAAGAAGGACATAGAGCATATGTGGGAATGTTCCAAGGGCAAAGATGTTGGTTCTTGATTTCTGTTTTTGATATTTCTATACATGTTTTGATACGGCTTGCAGTATTTTTATAACGTGGAGAGTTAGTGATATATGTATCATATAATTGGTTACTGCAACAATTGTACATTTTCATTTCATTTTTAATGTGTTAAACTTGCATTGTCAGACATTGGCAATCAATGCCTTGAGGTGTATTGGATATTTGGTTCTAGCAACATATTTGAATATACCAATCAGCTTGAGGAGTTATGTGGTCAACATCAAGCTAATTGCTTTTACTTCACGGAACATTTCCTGATACCAATTTTTGTAAAGACTGAGTCAACATGACTCACTGAGGATTTGACCATATGACCAGCAGGCAAGTGGGTTAGCCACGGCTCTACTACAGCTGTCAATTTGTGATATAGTCACTTGTAAACATCTCCAGCACACAGAAACCAACCAGGGATTTGTTCCTGGTTTCATTTGTTTGTGTTGTAAATATCTTTACTTATTACATATGTGCTTATGTTGTAAATATCTTTACTTATTACATATGTTTTTGTGTTTGTTTTTGAAAGAATTCCAAGAAATAGTAGCAAAAGACTGGGGAAAAAGTCTTGTTCTTTAATATACATTGTTTAGAGATATTAACTTAAATGTTTCTTATATTTTGAGTACACTGAATGGAAAGGCAAATTTAATTATACGCATGTTTTTTATACAAGATCATGCTTGTTGGGTTTTTTTCTCATTAATATTTATTAAACAAGGTTTACCCATAGTGAATAACGAAGACGCAAACAATAGATTGTACAACTTATTGCCTGACATATTTTGCCACATCTCGTCAGAAGCATACTGCAGAATTCACAGCAGCATAAACTGAAGCAATGAGATAAATCCTTTAAGCTGAAATATACACACACATATTCCTGCAGTAATTTAAATTGTCTACCACAGAAACTACTGAACGTAAACTTGCCAAGAGATCACAAACAACCAAAAGATGAAGGGTTGATTGCGACATCCTGTAAAGGATATGCTACTAACTAAGCACATAAATTGTAAACTGACTATCATGTCTTTTCTTGTTTGCAAAAGTTGGCTTTTCTATATGAATCGCAGTGGCTTCTGCCACCTTTAACACACACAAAATGGATGAATGGTAAAGGTGGCAGAAGTCATTGCGATTCATATAGAAAACCCAACTATGTGCAAACAAAAAGACATGATAGTCAGTTTAATATTACTGTGGTATACAATTTAAATTACTGTGGGAATATGTGTCTGTATATTTCAGGTTAAAGGCTTTTTCTAATTACTTCAGTATATTGTGTCTGAATTCTACAGTAATCACCCGATGAGATGCAATGAAATATTCCAGGAAATATATTGTACATCCTATTGTTTGTTCATTATTGAAATTCAATATTTATCTTGTTTAATGATCAGCCTGGCTTTCAATCAATTTGATGTGTATACTGGAGGATTGTTTCATGTCTGTGGCTATTCTGACAATGTATATATATATATATATATATATATATATATATATATATATATATATATATATATATATATATATATATATATATATATGATATATATATATAAAACAGAGTGTATGTTTGTTTGTGGGTATTGGATGCGTTCGATAACGGTACATCCGATTGAGATGAAATTTTCTACATGTCTTCCTTTCATTCATTTGCAACCGACTATAATTTCTTAATGTAAAATCTTCGACTTATTTAATAACATTCACGTTTCCATTTTCATTATATAATGTCTATATAGCAGGGGGACTTCACTCTAGAAAAGTTATTTCAAGGGGCATAACTTTTAATAACATTTCTATATACTTTATAGTCATATTGTTGGACTTACTTGCACTATTGTTAAACTCTTTGTCTATAGTTATTTTCAGGCAGTTATAATAAATAATGATATAATCTTTAAGGCATTTTCAAAGTTTTCATAAAAATAATGCATAATGCATAACATTGTAACCCATCTTTTTCTACAGTTTTCATTGAATGGTGTGTGGAAGGACATTCTTTTAAGTTACTGTGCGCCAAGAGCTGGGCGAAATCACGCTGGTCAGACAGATAGACAGACAGACAGTCGGGAACGGGAGAGCTTATATGACTACTTATATGAATTAAATTAGATGCTCCCCACCAGGGACTGGGTGAAGCCGGGCCGGGATAGACAGACAGACAGTCGGGAACGGGAGAGCTTATATGACTACGTATATGAATTAAATTAGATGCTCCCCACCAGGGACTGGGTGAAGCCGGGCCGGGACGACAGACAGACAAACAGATAGTCGGGAACGGGAGAGCTTATATGACTACGTATATGAATTAAATTAGATGCTCCCCACCAGGGACTGGGTGAAGCCGGGCCCGGTCAGATAGACAGACAGACAGATAGTCGGGAACGGGAGAGCTTATATGACTACTTATATGAATTAAATGAGATGCTCCCCACCAGGGACTGGGTGAAGCCGGGTCGGGTCAGCCAGCCAGACAGACAAACAAGCAGACAGACAGACTGATAGATAGATAGATCCCCTCCAGGGCCTGGGCGAAGCCGGGCCGGGTCAGCTATATATATATATATATTGATATATAAGTTAAGTAACCTTTGTATAATTTATAATGTAGTTCTATCAGTGTTGGTTTGTTGTTTGCCTGCTGATTAAGACTCTAGCCCAGTGGTTCTCAACCTTTTTTGGCCCATGCACCCCTTCACCATATGTTCAGAATGTCATTCCCCTCCCCTTTCGTATTCCCGCCCTATAAATTTTCCCGTAAAAATGCAAGCTAAATTTAATAACAGATACTAGAACATCTATATAAAACGTGATTTGCGGGTCTACTTACATTATAAAATGAATTTCAGAAGGGCGAGAAGTACAGAACAGTAAAGTATGGAAGGAAAAACAGTAGCAAATAATCAGTTCTTGTATTAATGCGATTTTGAAATAATCTTAATTCCCCTCACTTGTTGAGAACCACTGCTGCAGCTGCAATGTCCATTCTGTCACTTGTGACTGTGTTCTTGTTAAGCTGAAAAATTCTGCTTCTCGTTTGTGTTGATTTACTCATGTCGTTTAACGTGGCATTTTGAAACAATTATTGCAGTCAGTGTTGAAAAATTGGTTAAATTCATCTAAATTCAGTATTAAATCTGTGTTCGCGTTGTTTGTTGTTTAAATTATCATTTATTTTAAATGCTCAGGTTATGGGATGATGATGTTGTTGTTATTTTATTTGACTCATATTAATAATTGACACATATTTGAAGGTTATGTCTTTGTAATAAACCGTCTTCAGTATAATATTTTCTCAAATTATACTTTATAGCTAATTAAAAATTGTTTCAAACCTTGTTCATTTTCTATATTTACAATGAGTTAATTCCCTCTTAATTTCTTGCCTAATAAATATTCTTTGAAGCTCTATCTACATTTTTTCATATTTGCAATGAGTTATTTCCAAATAATCCCATTTCTAATTAAAAATAGTTTCACGCTTTGTTCAGTTTCCAAATTTACAGTGAGTGATCTCCCCCTTGATTTCATGCTCACAATGTTAAAAGATTAAGCTTCATTCCTTGATGACTATACATTTAATTTTCGTTACTGATATTAAAATTAAAATAAATTAATGTGTGAACTAATCATGCCTCTATACACTGATGGTAGCAGCAACACTATGTTTTTACTGGGACAAGAGGTCTACTTGAAAACTTAGTGAAAAACTTGCAGAGAAAAATAGCAAGAAGGCAAAGAAATAAATATCTGGATGGTTTGGACAAATTGTATTATCATGACAAAATAAGATTTGATCCAAGACTTTGGTGATGTATTTGTTGCAGATGCTAACTTACTATGCACTAATGATGATGCTAAGATTTCATACTGCTCAGAATCACTCTAGCCTTGCAACAGGGGTATTAACAATTTATTTTGGTTAGACTGGGGGGCATGGAATGGAGCTGGCTCCTGCACCTCATAATACAGGGTGTTTGTAAAGTCTCACTACACTTTGAATGTAGAACAGCTGTTTGTTGGAGAGGATTGTTTTCCATTTGCAAGATGGAAAAATGCTTTACCAACACCCTGTATTATAACCTAATATTTGTGAAATTTATCAGTTCATGCATTCAAGACATACGTTGCGGGATTACTTGTGATTTTTACCTTTTGAAATATAACGAAGATACAAACCATAGATTGTACGATTTATTGCCTGGCAATAAATCGTACAATCTATGGTTTGTGTCTTCATTATTCAAATTCACTACGGGAAAACATTGTTTTGATCTTTTGAAATATATATATATACCATTATTGAATGAGAATTTATGCTGGTTCATGTTTGAATGTTAATGACTTGTTAACTCATTTTTGAATGTTAATGACTTAATTAACTCATGGTTGAATGTTAATGACTTGTTAACTCATGTTTGAATGTTAATGACTTGCTGCCAACTCATAGTTGAAAGTAAAACCTGCTTCCTATCACTTCAATTCCCTTGGTCATAAGAGGGTCTATGAAATGTGTGTGTCATTACCATAAAACCATGTGATTCTGACAGTTGTATCAGACTGAGAATGGAGAGCCACTTTTTTTTATCACTGTGGAATGTAACCATCTGACAGGAGTCAATACTTTTCTGTATGCAAAAGTTTAACAACGTTTATCTTATTTCCTGTTACTTTATTTTAGCCACCCTCACTTCTCCTGTCATGTTGTGTCCATAGAAAATTTCATTTTTAGCTGTGTCTTTCTTGATCTGTCAGTGTTCATATTTACCTTTCCCAATTTAACATCATTACACTAAACATCTTGCACGTTATTACTATATGTGGAAGTCACATACTCATTCTTTCCCACTTCCTTTTTTAAAAATCTGGTTGTGTAAGGTGTTTATATATTGTGTGTTATAATTTATAATAATTTTCTTATTAGTAGTTTGTGTTCTTGACAAAGATTGTTGAAACAGAAAAGTAGGACATGTGTGGCAAGTTTTAAGATATATATTATTACCTTTCTTAGTCATTATTATATAATTTTGTTTCCCATTTTCCTAACACATTTCCCTATTCATTCATAAGTGGGATATATTTCGGGACTCTCCGTATTGAAGTGGTCAAGTAGTCTGCCTTGCGCTGCAAAGGTTGTGGGTTCAATTCCGGGCTACGTCTTTCAATTCATGGGTGCATTTTTCACAGAGACTCCTGCAGGTCATTGCTGGAGCTATGGAGTTTGTGCTTTGTGTGACGCTTTTGGCAGATCGCCCTGCGGAAAGAGACCGAACCATATGGGAGAAAACCATGTGCAATGAAGTTGATCCTCTCGACTTTTAAAAAAAACATATTAATTACATAGTTTGTAATTTATGTTCACCTGGCCTCGGGTCTTTACAAGATAATGCACTTGTGTTTGTGCTTGTTGTTACTATACAGCATCTTAACATACCTTTTAATGGCTCAGTGTTAGCTCACCTTTTAATGTTATGATTCAATGTTGACTGATATTTGAAGATTAATGTCTCTATGTTAACTCATGTTTGAATGTTAATAACTTATGCTAACTCACATTTCACTGTTAATTATTTGTTTACTCTATTTGGAAATGGTCACTGTTGTTGTTTATCCAAATGCTGCTCACTTGTTAACTCTTTGCAGCCCAGTTCCATTCTTATGCAAATGTAGACCATCTTCAGCTGTTTTAGTGATCCATCAATCAGTCAATCAGGTGCCATCTCCACAATGAAAGTTAGCTACAATGTATCTCCAACACTCCCTTTCTCTTGTGCTTAGTGTGATGCCCTCAGCAGTCAACTTGCTGTTTGGAGAGAGGGGATGAGCCAGATGGGACAAAAACCTGATTCAATGAAGTCAACCCTCTTACTTCTAGCCATTCAACTTTAATGTGTTATGAATTAATAATTTAAATGGCTATTTCCCACTCAGAGCTACATCTAATACCATCAGTGCTGTCACAGGCTGTTGGTTGAGGCATATAGTTAAGAAGTTTGAACAATCTCTCCTTTGGTTTTGGTCTTTTCTTGTGGTGTTTCTAAAGACCTGCTGAGCTGTGCTCTAAATGCTGAGATTCTAATAGTTATTTGACACATTAAGAGGTCTTTCTGAACATATAAGGTCTTCGTCCTTGACATTAAGTGGGCTGTTTGGCATAAGAGAGCTGATAAAATAATATTCTTGCCAGGTATACTGCAAAACTTATATGTAACATGAATTCCAATCTAAATATATGAAATCAAAGCATTTACGTTTTTCAACATAATCCTAACTGTTGAGTACATTAATTATGTTTATACCAATATCCATATTTTATTGTAAATATTTGAGGCACTAGAAAACATTGTGACAAAAGGAAAGATCAATGATGGCAAGAGGCAGAGGCAGAATGACAGAAATAGGCCTATTGCTGGATGAACTGGGATGGTGGAATGGAGGAATATCATCAGTGGAACTGATGCACAACACCAAGGACCGTGATCTGTGGAGGTGCATGAACGCCCACGCCATTTGGCAGGGCACTTGTTGATGAATATTTGTTTCTGTTGATACACAAATCATTAGCTCTTTCTGTTCCAGAAGATTTCATAGCACCTGCTCAGGGAAAACAAAAACAAAAATACAAAAAATAAAAGGGGGGAAAAAAGGAGGGGGGGGGGGGTGTCTGTGATAACCACTGTGATAAATGGACTGACAACTGGGAGGAAAAGGAGCAGATATTTTAGTATGTTCTGACCAAATTCAATAAGTATGGGAACACATTACATGGTGGCTGGGATTAATCTAAATGAGCCTCTCACACATCAGACATTTTTGGGGACTGAAAGAGCTAACAGTTGTTTATGTTAATGCTTCCATTATAGACAGTTCCAACTGCACTTCTGTGTATATTATGTACATGACTTTATATGAAATAAACTTCATTTTCATAATATAATTGCTGGCTGCCTTTCTGTGTGCC
This sequence comes from Cepaea nemoralis, assembly GCA_014155875.1. NCBI lineage: Eukaryota > Metazoa > Mollusca > Gastropoda > Stylommatophora > Helicidae > Cepaea > Cepaea nemoralis. The sequence continues at coordinate 85,059 of JACEFZ010028196.1, forward strand.
TTATTGGATGTTATTGTTGTGCCCTTCTTTCTCCTCCTGGTCTTTCTCTTCCTCCTTTTCATCATTCTCTTCCTCTTCCTCCTTCTTCACTATCTACTTCTGTATCTTCCTCCTTCTTTTCTTCATTGTCTTCTTCCTCTTTTTCTGTCTTTTCCTCCTCCGGCTGCTTCCACTTCTTCTTCTCGGCCATATAAGAGTCAATCATTCATTCATTCAGTAGCATGTCCTTTGCAGAACCTCGCTCCTATTACAACCTTCCGGAAAACCTCTCGATCATAAGCAAGATGTCCCGCGTCTGATACACCCATCTGGAGATCATCCACCACATCCTGCACCCATCTTCTCTTTGGCCTTCCTCTTCCTCTCTTCCCAGGCCTAGGATTAGCGACTTTCTCTGTAATCCCGTATACTCTCGTGAGTAACGTGACGACGGCGAGAATCTGTAGCGATTCGCACCGCGTCGGTAACTTAGGGGTATGTGAGCCGGCCGCTCAGAAATCAATGGCAAACTACTGAGCGTAATCTTGTCAAGAAATCAACAATCAGCTGAAAGATGCTGATGTTGACAGCGATGTCCTGTAAAGGATATGCAAACATTTAGTTTTCTGACCTGCCAAAGCCTCATACATATTTTCCCAAATCACCGGCGACTGATTTCGAACCTTCGAATCAATGTGTCCGGTAATTGGGAAACTGTTTCCCACTATCCCTTAAGTGACAGATGTCGATTTACAATTGATAAACACGAGGAAAACATTTACGGGCATTTATTATGTGGTGTTATCGAAAACTGACAAGAATCAACTGCATTGAAAAACTGACAAATGAACAACTCTGACAAATATACCAATTTATAGTTTTTAGAACTGTTCATTTGTCATTTTAAAAATATAATAAAAGAACAAAGGAGACTTCTCAAGCTTATTATAAGACGAAGTTGTGGTGAGTTGATCATATTCTCATGCACGCAGAAACACCACTGAGAGTGCTGGGACGGCACAATTATGGGGGAAAGTGGATTGGGTAGACTAGGAGGTGTAAAGTAAGGGTCATTATAATCACCATCATGATGATACAAGTAAATGGGCATATTCTTAAACAAGTGAATCGATACGTTATCTCGGAACAGTCATAACATCTGATGGGAGATGCCTTGAAGAGATTAGAACAAGAATTGCCATTGCGAAGGTAGCCTTTTGCAAGATGAAAAACATACTGACCAATAACAAGATATCAACTGAAACGAGAAAAAGAGTGTTGAAGTGCTACATAGAACCCTATACTTTTGTATGGATGTGAAGCGTGGACAATAAGCAGTCAAGCTGAAAAACATCTGATGGCTATGGAAATGTGGTTTCTGAGGAAAATGCAAAGAATACCATGGACGGACAGAAAAACCAATGAACAAGTCCTTCAAGAAACAAATGAAGATCGTAAACTGATTAGAGACATTAGACGTAGACAGTCAAAATTGTTTGGGCATGTTATGAGAAGAAATGAATTGGAGAACTTGGTGACAACTGGCAAGATCGAAGGGAAGAGACCAAGGGGAAGACCGAAGAGTAAATACCTGGATGGCTTGGCCACGTGGCATGGTCGAGACAGGAACACTGAGCTGATCCACGACTCTGGTGATCGAGTGACATGGCAGTACGTGACCGCCCACGCTTATCGGCATGGCACATGATGGATGGGTGGATGTAGTACCAGGTCCTTTGCTGAATTCCGCTTTCAATACATCCCACAGGAAATACTCTCGATCTGTTTTAGTAGGTCAAAGTTAGTTTAGGGTTTTCTGGGACAGTCCCGGTTTTAAAATAAAGAAATGTTTCTCTAGGTCAGAGGGTTTATCGTGATATGTTGTATTTTGGGCAGTCTTCGAGTATGGGATATGTTAGCGGTGACAATCCCATGTGCACATGACTGATACGCCAATCTTGAATTTTGTATGCATGTGGTTGCGTAATCAATTGTGTCCTCTTCTGAGGCGCAGAATGATGACTTGTTCTGGTCTGTCCATGGGGTGGTAGTCACCTTGTGCAGGTTTTGGTGGCTTTCTAACTGATTTGATCATTCTTTTCTTTTGGTAATATGTAACGGATACATCAGATTGTTCTTCTATTGCTCCTTCCTTAGTTAATCGATCAGCTCTCTCGTTTCCGGGTACATCACAGTGAGATATTATCCGCTGTATGGTGACTTTATGCTGGTTGCCAAGTTCAGAAAGTAGTGCCCTTAGTACTGGCAATTTCCCAGACAGGAACGCCTCAGGTACTGATTTTGCATCTGTCAATAGCATTACAGGTTGTGTACCATGGCTGGTATTTAGTAATGCCTCTGTTGCTATCTTGATTGCCTGGTTGTATACATAAGTAATACTGTAATACAATGTAAATATTCGTTCACTGAACATTGAAATTGCATAAGATACCACGAAATGAAACAAATAACACGATGGCCGTAGTATGGCGATAAATCGTCCTTTTGTCCATATAGGAGATCATATTTGGCGATATATTATCCTTTGGCACTAAATCAGTTAATTACTGTAATAAGGGGTTTCAAAATGCTGAAGAGAAAGCGTTAATTCCAGGCTTCTTTGATTCTCTTATGCATACGAGAAATGACCTGGTGTTTCGGTTACAACATTTTTTTTTTTTGCATATCCTTTACAGGACATCGCTGTCAACATCAGCATCTTTCAGCTGATTGTTGATTTCTTGGCAAGATTACGCTCAGTAGTTTGCCATTGCTTTCTGAGCGACTGGCTCACAGACCCCGTAAGTTACCGACGCAGAGAGAACCGCTACCGATTCTCGCGCACGTCATGTTACTCACTAGAGTATACTGGATTACGGAGAAAGTCGTGTAACTCCTAGACCAGGGAGGACGGCTTACAACATCTGGCAATCCTAAATTAGTTGCATGTCCTTTTCCGGACATCACAATCAACCCCACAATTATTAGTATTTACTGTTTGTGATTTTCTAAGAAATAGTTTAGTTTAGTCGACGGATCAGCATCGCGGCATACGGGTGTAACCCATAAGTGCTCCGTTCTCCTCCTAACTCAAACCAGAGTCTGGAGAAACTCAGCTCAGTGCACGAACTCCATAGAGCCGGCGAGGATCCTGAAATACTTTGGGTAGATTTTTTAACTCAAAATTTTACCTGGGCAGCGCCGTTAGGCTACTCTTCTTCGATTTCCAACTGCCAAGGGATTGTTTACGTGCGCAACAATACACACGGACGTCCGATCTCACTAACCAGAGACCAGGGGAAATCATATTACTAGAGGTCCACGAGAAAAAAATTCCGGTCATCACCAGGGCTTGAACCCGGTCCAGCATTCGAGGCGGACATCATGCCTCGAGAGCACTAAGCCTCCCGATTTTCTAAGAAATGTGACGTCGTAGTTGCCATTACTTTATGAAGTGATGAAGCCAAAACCATCATAGTCATAGAAATCAACCTGCTTCCGAAATGCCTGCTGCTGATTTTGTATGTTTGGATTGTGAGACTGTGTTTACACCCTAAAGCCAAGATGCCTATAGAATAGCTTCATTCATTCATTCATTCATTCATTCATTCATTCATTCATTCATTCATTCATTCAGCAACATGTCCTTTGCAGAACATCGCTCCCATAACAACCTTCCGGGAAAAAAATCTCGAATGGAATAGCTTAAGGAAGGAAAATATTAATTTAAAACAAAACAAACAGATGTACACTGACCTATCCTATAAAAGGAGGCATGAGCGGAGGTTTAAAAGAGCAGAGCCAGAGAGACAGCTATGAAATGGTATGACCAGGTAGCGTCACGAGAGACCCGAGGACTGAAATACTTAATGATAAACTATCATTGGGGGGGGGGGGGGGGGGATCTCCGTGGTGAAGTTGTTAAGTCGCCTGCCTCGCGCTCAGAAAATCGTGGGTTCGTTAGCGGACTCCGTCTTTCGATTAAGGAGTGCAATTTTCTCAGAGAGAGAGAGAGAGAGAGAGAGAGAGAGAGAGAGAGAGAGAGCAGAGAGAGAGCAGAGAAAGAGAGAGAAGAGAAAGAGAGAGAAGAGAAGAGAGAGAGAGAGGAGAAGAGAAGAGAGAGAAGAGAGAGAGAGAAGAGAGAGAGAAGAGAGAGAGAATGGAGAGAGAAGAGAGAGACGCGAGACATGCTAATCCAGCAGCAATACTTTGCTAAGTACAAGATGAAAGAAAGCAACACAAATAAAGCCCCAAAAATAACAACATGTCTATAGAAGGACAGTTCAACGAGACCTGAACAACTATCATCTTCAAATAGTGAAGTAAGAATAAAATTTGGTGGAACTGCAGTAAAGCTGTTGAAATTCAAACAATATAAAATAACACAAACTAATGCAGCTTTACAGAACAGAATTACGAAACATACAGCCTTTATCAACAAATACATAGACAAAACACAACGTATAGTCAAGGAGAAGACCCTCCGGTGACTACATTAAGGCATAAGGACGGGGTGAGAAGAATAACAAGATTAAAAAATATAGTGCTACAGCCTCGGATTCTGCGACAAATTATTCTTCACATTTTCATTTTCTCGTCATTGCTCTCAGTTTTTTTTTTCCATCTTTTTATTCTTCTCATCCCGTTCTTATACCTTAATGTGGTCACCGGAGGGTTTTCTCAGTGACTATATGTTGTATTTTGTGCACGTATTTGTTTGCTGATGAAGACTACTCGCCGCAGCGTCCTGTATGTTTCGTAATCCTGTTCTGTAAAGCTGCATTACTTTGTGTTATTTCAAATAGCGAAAGGACGACATGGGTGAGAAGAACAAATTTCCCGCCCATATTGGTTAAGAGTTAAGACTAAGAGTGCGCAAGCGCGGTTCCTATAACAACCCTGACAAACAACATGGTGGATTTGGCTCAAGGCATGAATTATTGACTATGTTTGACATCACTGGACCGAAGCCCGGTAATTAGCAGCAACAGAAGGGTATAATCTGTTTGAATAATTAAAATTCACAAAGTGGCTGCTAAATGGTGTCTGCTCATGTGGCGTAAAACTGAGACACTTGTTTAATTTTTAAGTCGGGGTAAAAGTTAAAGTGGTTCTTCTTCTTAGCCTGTCTAGTCTTCTTGAGTTCTTACTTTATAAATTATATGAGTATATATTAGTTATTACTATACATTATGGTAATACTTATTATACTTTACTATTATACTTTACTTATTTATTAAGACTCTGTTGTCTCTGACACTACTTAATAAATCACTACTAACCGACACTACTTTTAACTAGTTTTGTAGTAGTGTGTAGACTGTGTACTACTTACTAGTACTACTAGTAGTAGTACTAGTGAGTAGTAGTAGTAGTAGTAGTAGTAGTAGTAGTAGTAGTAGTAGCAGTAGCAGCAACAGTAGTAGTTACTAGTAGTAGTAGTAGTAGTAGTAGTAGTAGTAGTAGTAGTAGTAGCAGCAGCAGCAGTAGTAGTAGTAGTAGTAGTAGTAGTAGTAGTAGTAGTAGCAGCAGCAGCAGCAGTTGTAGTAGTAGTAGTAGTAGTAGTAGTAGTAGTAGTACTAGTAGTAGTTAGTAGTAGTAGTAGTAGTAGTAGTAGTAGTAGTAGTAGTAGTAGTAGTAGTAGTAGTAGTAAGTAGTAGTAGTAGTAAGTAGTAGTAGTAGTAGTAGTAGTAGTAGTAGTAGTAGTAGTAGTAGTACTAGTAGTAGTAAGTAGTAGTAGTAGTAGTAGTAGTACTAGTAGTAGTAGTAGTAGTAGTAGTACTAGTAGTAGTAGTAGTAGTAGTAGTAGTAGTAGTAGTAGTAGTAGTAGTAGTAGTAGTAGTAGTAGTGACTAATGTCAGTTTGTTACCCATTGAGACATTGCAATCAGTTACTTAATTTAAGTACTGTACTACTACTGTACTTACTACTCGAGTGGAGTGAATCAGTACTGAGTACTAAGAGCACAGTACTTCTATTTGTTTAAATACTATTTACTCAGTTATTAGTTATTTCATAAATAATAAACATGGCAGTTATTCCTGTTAACTTTACTGTGAATATGAATAGGAATGTTTGAAATACTTGTACTGGGTTTATATCATTATCTAATGGAAACAGATTCTCAGCTTGGAGATAACAGTAACAGTGCCTGCCTGAGATGATTGACTACATTCCTGATACTGAGGGGGAAAAACCCCACTTAGAATGAATTAGAAAGAAGACAAACAATTATATACTACATAATAGAAAATTAACCAAGCAATATCTGGATCCCATGCATATACAGTTGGATAGCAAAGGCTCAACAGAAAATGGAGGTGGAGGTGATTCTAACAAAAATGGAACAAAAAAGACACTTTCTGTGGAAACTGAAAAGTTCATGAGTAACTTCAGGGCAAAGATGGAGGCCTTGAATTTTATTTTAACAAATGCTTTTGCAAATGTGTCTGGTGTGCCTATTATTTAATTCATTTTTTAACTCTAAAGAATTTCTGTGTTTAACTTGTTCCTAATGACTTCTGAAAATATGATGGCTTTTATAATTTGATTATGTAATTGCTTTCACCTATAATTTGCCTTGAACATTTTTTTTTCCAATAATTAATATCAAAGTAAACTTGCTTTTTATTATATAAGACAGTATCTGTCTGTATGTCCGTCACACTGTCTGCCTGTCCATTCATCTGTCTGTCCATCCGTCCGTCCGTCCGTCCGTCCGTCTTCCTCTGTCATCTCTCAGTTCACATATGTAAACACATGCAGATATGCATACTACTTAAAATATTTCCCAGAAAACTTTTTTTCTGACAGTTGTTGACAAAAGAACCTGTCTTTGTGAAATTTTAATGTAAATGTATATTTTTCACAGACATTTTATGATGAGTGATCATATAATTGGAGGTGAAACAAGTGAAAGTGAGACGGAAGAGAAGACTACAGAAGATGAAGCTGAAGAAATGGAGGAAGAAATGGCCTGGCATGAAGATGAATCAAAAGAAGATTTGCTAGAAGCAGAACTGACTGAGGATGAAGACAATTTTGAAGACCAGGAATCCACTATTCAGTTGACACATGATGTGGAAGATTACCAGCCAGTCATTTCTGCACTGCCACCACATATTTTAAAACAGGAGGGAAATCAGCTTGAAGTATCATCCAGTCCAGCTTTTCAGAGTCTTGATATGGTATGGCATTTGTTTCTTGTGGTCGCCCATTAAATGACTGTTTTTATAATTGTCTTATTATATTATTTCCCCCTCTGCTGTGTATCCAGCTTGTCGCCATGGAGGGGCTTGCATTTTCCAACGTGTATCCACTTTGTTGCAGTAGAGGGTCTTGCTTGTTGCAATGATCCAAGACCTTTGCCGACAGTAGTGCAGCTACTGGTAGAGACTCCCATGTAGGACAGGTCAAAGGGTGAAACATCTGACGTCATACACAAACCTGCTGCCTTGTAGGTAGACTAGAGAAACATAAAAGGCTAGGGAAAGCACACCTGAACAAGGGAGGCTGAGTGGTCTCGAGGTATGGTGTCTGCCTCGAGTGCTGGAGGTCCCAGGTTCAAGCCCCGGTGATGACCGGAATTTTTTCTTGTGGACTTCTGGTAATAAGATTTTGCCTAGTCTCTGGGTAGTGAGATCGGACGCTCGTGTGTATTGTTGCGAACGTAAAAAATCCCTTGGCAGTTAGAAATCGAAGAAGAGTAGCCTAACGGCGCTGCCCGGGCAAAATTTTGAGTTAAAAAATCTACCCAAAGTATTTAAGGATCCTCACCGGTGCTACAGAGTTTGTGCACTGAGCTGAGTTTCTCCAGACTCAGGTTTGAGTTAGGAGGAGAACGGAGCACTTATGGGTTGCACCCGTGTGCCGTGATGTTGATCCATCGACTATACCAAACGTAAACAAGTGCTAGTCGAAGTCGGATGCACTGAGTCGCAGGCTTGATGAAACAGTAACACATTTCACTATATGATGTCTATATTATTTCAGTGTGATAATTATATCAGTTCTCTCTTTCCCTCTCCACAGTTTATTCAGTTGTTTTAGTCTCTGAAGAGCAATAGCTATTCCTCTTTTAACTTCTTCCATTGTGTCACCATTGTTGGTTAATGATATTCAAAATTTTCCACCAGTTCCAATTTTTCCTCATTAACATATATTTCTTTCTCCATAGTGGTTTTATCTGTATGCATTATCTTTGTTTTTGCTATGTTAAGATATAAGATGTGATTTTCACTATTCAATTAGGTTGAGGTTATTAGGTTTTCTATACCATTCTGTGTTGTGGAAAGCAATACTGTATCATCAGCATACCAAATTTATGGTATGTCATGACCACCGATATTTAGGGCATCATATAGCTCCCTGTTTATATCATCTCTGACATTTCTCATTATATTTTCGGCGTACAGGTTAAACAAATAGGGAGACAGCACACATCCCTGACGGACTCCTTGCTTGATGTCAAACCAATCTGATGTCTCACCATCTATTCTAACCGCTGCTTGTTGGTCTAGATGGAGCATTTTTATGAGTTGTATTACATGTGGAAAGCCCATATTCCTCATGATTTCCCAAAGTTCCTGATGTTGTACACAGTCAAATGCCTTTGAATAATCCACAAAACATGAGAATAGGTTTACATTAAATTTTCAGCATTTCTCTATTATTAAACACATGTTGAGAATGTGATCTCTTGTTTCTCTTCCTTATCTAAATCCAGCTTGAACCACGTTAACTTCTTCTTCCATTTTCTTACGATGTCTTCCCATTATGATTTTTAGTAGAATTTTACTTGCATGACTGATCAGGGTAATAGTTCTTTAGTTAGTTTTTCTTCTTAGACCATTTATATTGTCGTTGATTTTGGTTTGGCAATTTCGTTAAAATAGTTCTTCCCATTGTTTCCCCCTCCCATCTGTACAGCTGGTCTATTCTTGTCTACTCTTGTGAGAATCTGATTGGACTGTTCTCAGACTGCAAGATCTGCCCTTTTGCTGTTGTAGGTTTTTTCTTTAGCAAAGTCTGTTGGCCTTCTTATTTCCTATGAAATTTCTGTGACTGAGAATCCACTGTAAAGTTATCCTGATGAAGTGGATGCTATCAAGTTGTGGATTGCTCTTCCTACTAAAAGATACCTTTGCTTTCATCTTTCTGTAGGTTGCATATCCTTTACAGGAATCTCAGTCAACCCCAGCATTTTATGGCTGTTTGTGATTTCTTGGCCATTCAGTAGTTTGTCATTGCTTTCTGAATGACCGGCACTGATACCATTGTATGAAAACATGATGATGATGATGATGATGATGGTGCTGCCAAATTGCCTGCAGCTGTGTTTTGAATGCGGTATGCTGGATTATGAATTGTGTTTGTAATCCTTTTGTCACAGAGCCGGATTTACTTTCATATGAAGTGTTTTTCAGTGTCTTCGGGACAGAAAATGCATCACTGAAAATCACTACATCTAATGGCTTGTTCCAGAACATGGAACTGCAGGTGTAGCAGTTCACTTGGCAGTACTTATTGCAACATCCTCTAGTTTCATGGCTGGAACAGCTTTTCACTACTGGAGTCAAGCTCTCGAAGGAGGCTCAGTCTGGGTACTTAATGTAAAGGTCATACCTGTGAAGGAGGTGGCATTAAAAGCTGTTGTGCATGCCAGGATTGATGACACTGCTAACCTGCAGGAAGAGTGTTCTTGTTGAAAGCTCGTGTCAAGTAGTTGTGTTTGTATTCTTGAAGTGGTAGTTCTCCCAGGGAATGGGAGGGGGAGCGACTTCTTTTCTCTCTTTTGTGGGAGGTAGTGTTTGTCAGTTTCTTCTCTAGCTAAATCCCAGAGAGATTGCCGTTTCAATCGTCATGTTTTGGTTCCACATAACCAACATTACTTTATTTGGATCATCTTTCTCTTATCACCCTACCTTTCTACTGCTTCAATCGGTGTTCTTCTCTTCCACCTTATGTCTAGTGTCTCTATGGTGGTAGCTATTTCACATGTTGCTACAGATGAAGACCTCATTCCTCCACAAATAAGTCTGCGACCCTGGTTTTGCAGTCCAGAGATAAAAGGTCTGGAGGGGCAGGTTGTAAACCATCACTCATCTCATCTCATCTCATCATGTTCCTCTTGTACCTTGCGGTGTCGAGGTGAAGTATAAACTTTGTGAGAGTGCCCGATTATGGGCTTCATATATCGATATTCCCATGGACTCTGCTATTCCCTCGGTCCAACGTTTACTTGGTCGGCCTCTTCCTCTGTTTCCATCTGGTCTGTACATCATAGCATGTTATGGTATGCTGTTGACTGGTAACCTACTTGCATGGCCAAACCATTTGACTTGCTGCTTTCTAAAAAAATCTAGTGCTGCTTTAACCCCCACGTTAGTCCTGATTTCTTCATTTCTGATCTTATCTCTTCTTGATACGTTGAGTATTCTTCTCAGGAACCTCATTTCTGTTGTTGTGATTTTTCTTTTCTCTTTTTCTGTCATTGTCTCATCACTAACTAACCTAATTTAAAGATAGAGCAAGGTGTGTGTATCTGCTCCCCAAGTGTTGCCAGCCAGCCATTTGACAAAAGTCAGCCTGGAAGCCATGATAGTGCAGTAAATAGCAGGTTTGCCTGCAGGCCCAGTGGTCATGTGTTCGAATCTCTATTGATGCAAATGTTTTAAGTTAACCTGAGCTCCCAGGTCGAACAGAGAATAGAGGTCAGCATGGCCAAATGGATAAGACCATTCATTCTTAAACTTCCGGTGTGCTGATGATGAGGTAGCAGGTTCAACTCTTACACTGGTCAGTTGTTAACTTTTCATCCTTAACTTGGGGATAAAAATTACAAGTACCTCTGAAATCAGGGTGGGTTTGCCTGATGGCGAGGGACACTGGTAATAGGGAAAGCTAATCCACATGCAAACATCATTCCAGTGCGCTAGCAAGTGTTTAGACTATGCTTGAGTCCAAAGCAAGCGAGCTCCCAAAAAATGGGAATATCCTGGGAAGTAAAGGCATCCACATCAGCCATTGAGTTGATCTGGTTTATAAAAATATGGGGTTGGCACTATATACCAAATATGTCTGAAGATATGTGAATTTAAAATGTACTTATAAAATCACTTATGATATTGCCAATACTCCTGGAAGAGGCTAATGACACTAGAACATTATAAACAACTGTATGAAAGAGACAAACAGCTTTCTTTGGTCAAGTGATGAGAAGAGAGGCAATCTTTGATCATGTGGTGAGAATAGAGGCATTATTTGGTCAAGTGATGAGAAGAGAGGCATTCTTTGGTCAAGTGATGAGAAGAGAGGCATTATTTGGTCATGTGATGAGAAGAGAGGCATTATTTGGTTATGTGGTGAGAATAGAGGCATTATTTGGTCATGTGATGAGAAGAGAGGCATTTTTTGGTCATTTGATGAGAAGAGAGGCATGGAAGAACATTGTGACAACTGGAAATGTCATTTAGAAAAGAGGCGGAGTCAAACCATGACAAATGATGCTGGATGGACTGAAACGGTGGCATGTAGGAATATCATCAGTAGAGTTGGTCCAGAAAGCAAAGGAACGATTCCTGTGGAAAAACAAGAACACCTATGCTAGCTGGAAAGCCACATGATGATGATGATGATGATGATGATGATGATGATGATATCTAATACGCCTCAAGACATGTAAAATCAGCCTTCAGTTTTACTTTACTTTATAAGTGAGTGTACAGACCTGGTGTGCTGATTTTTTAATTGTTGATTTATTTGGTTGTTTCGGGATTTGATGTTTGGAGATTTGAGAACAACCCACTTCTAGCAACACTGATCGTATTCTGGCACAAATTTAGGGCCTTGTCCACATCAGATTAGAAGCGCTAGACTCAATATTTTGCTCTCGTTTGAGCTCATCAGTAGTGCATATCCCTGACTGGACCCTGGATCAAACTCTGGATCGCTGGCGTGTATGGCAGATATGTAATCACTACACCATGTGGCTCACGCTAGATGCAACCAAATTATCATACTATAATATTATATTTTTAATTGTTGCTTGTGTTCTCAAATGTCTGAAGCAACACCTTACTTTCTTATTCTTTTTTTTAAATCTTGGTTTTGTTTAGCTGTTTAAAGAGGGGAAGTTGACAGGCACAAAAACAGCCTTTCTCAAAGCTAAATACACTGACCTACATGAAGCTCTTAAGAGGTGAGAAGTTTTCATATAACTTGTCTATCAGCCTGTGGCCCTTATCTGTGTCCAATTCTTCTTGCAGGTGGTCATTAGCACTCATACTGAGGAAACTAAAGAAGTAGAGTTCAGGGGACACAGTAGGCAGCATAAATATTGAATGCTGCAGACACTGAAATATGAAGTGTTCCCATTAGCTTTCAATTTTTATCATGTCAAGTGTGTAGTTTGATCTTTCCTTCTTTACTTTCCACACTATGAGTGCTAATCAATGCCTATGAATTTATTTCTCAAACCCTTGATGGATTTAAGGTAAGTGCAGTTTTTTCCGGTTCTTGCTTGCAAGTAAATGTTTTGGGGAATTTAAGGTTTCTTTCCTGTTTTTCTTTCATGGCACTAAAACATGGGACAATGAGCAGACAAGCTGAGAAACACCCATTTGGCAATGAAAATGTGGTTTCTGGGGAAAATGTAAAGAATACCGATAGACAGACAGAAAAACAAGTGAGATAGACCATCAAGGAACAAATGAAAACTATAAATTTATCAGGTGAAGTAAATGAAGGACATTCAATATTTTTTAGACACATTATGAGGCAAAATAAACTTAGTAACAACTGGACAAAATTGAATGGAAAAGAGAAAGGGGAAGGCAAAGTGATAAATATCAGAATGGCTTGGCATAATCAGGACAGGAACACAGATTGATCCAAAACTCTGGTGATTGTGTGAGATGACGAACCATGACCATCATTCTTATCAACATGGCACACGATAATGATGATGACATATTTATATTTAATGTTAAAACATGCATTTAAACAAATTTGAAGCATATATGTGTAAATTAATAAGAAGAGAACTTGCATTTTATTTGGATAGTAAATCTTCATGATGATTTTACACCAGTTGTCGTTTATTTGCCAATTCTGGTTTTAGTGGTTCAGAATTTTTATTTTCTAGAAGCATGCTGTTTGAAAATCTGTTTCTGTATAAAAACTGGAATTCTATATTTTACTGTATCAAAGTGCTTCTGTTTTGATTAGAAATCTTTTATATTTAGCTTAGTCAAGTTTGGGACCCTGGGAATGTTAACCCAGTGAATAAATGCCTGAAGAATTTGGAGATGCAAATATCGCAGCTCCCTCGCTGGTACTTCCAAAACAATTTTTCAGATGAACACAGCAGCAGAAGAAGAAGTTTGGAGTCATGATCATGTAGTCATTAGATACTCACTTGCTGGTCCAGTGATCATGGGTTCAAATCTGCATTGAAGTCAACTTTTAAAATTGATCTGGGCTCCCAGATTGACCTAGCTTAAAATGAGAACCAGGAAATATTTCCAGAATTAAAGGCGGCTGGCATGATACTGAGCACACCACCCACCAAGTGCTAATTGGTCCATAAAAATATGGGACTAGCACCAACTGGTCCATAAAAATATGGGACTAGCAAAAAAACTGGTCCATAAAAATATGGGACTAGCAAAACCGTCCATAAAAATATGGGACTAGCACCAATTGGTCCATAAAAATATGGGACTAGCACCAACTGGTCCATAAAAATATGGGACTAGCAAACACTGGTCCATAAAAATATGGGACTAGCAAACACTGGTCCATAAAAATATGGGACTACCACTAATTGGTCCATAAAAATATGGGACTATCAAACACTGGTCCATAAAAATATGGGACTAGCAAACACTGGTCCATAAAAATATGGACTAGCACCAATTGGTCCATAAAAATATGGGACTAGCAAACACTGGTCCATAAAAATATGGGACTAGCAAACACTGGTCCATAAAAATATGGACTAGCACCAATTGGTCCATAAAAATATGGGACTAGCAAACACTGGTCCATAAAAATATGGGACTAGTAAACACTGTTCCATAAAAATATGGGACTAGTAAACACTGGTCCATAAAAATATGGGACTAACACCAATTGGTCCATAAAAATATGGGACTAGCACCAATTGGTCCATACAAATATGGGACTAACACCAACTGGTCCATAAAAATATGGGACTAGCAAACACTGGTCCATAAAAATATGGGAGTAGTAAACACTGTTCCATAAAAATATGGGACTAGTAAACACTGGTCCATAAAAATATGGGACTAACACCAATTGGTCCATACAAATATGGGACTAGCACCAATTGGTCCATACACATATGGGACTAGCACCAATTGGTCCATAAAAATATGGGACTAGCACCATATGCCAGTGTGTCTAAGGTATGTAAAATGGTCCTGTACAGTTTTGGCAAGTGTTTGAAATGAGGTATAGGAAAGGGATCCAATATGAAATGTGTTATGGGACACTGGAAAGAGCTCTAACTAGAACAAAATGTATCGTTAACTTTGGACATCAAATTCTAGAACAAAATGTATTGTTAACTTTGTAATCAAATTCTAGGATATAATGTATTGCTAACTTTGGACATCAAATACTAGAACCATATTCATCGTTAACTTTGGACATCTATTTCTAGAACAAAATGTATCATTAACTTTGGAATCAAATTCTAGACCAAAATGTATTGTTGACTTTGGACATCTGTTTCCCACAGCACAAGGGACAGGGAAGCTCAGTTATTACAAGATGCTAAAAATTTTGCAAATGAGCTGGAACGTCAAAGAGTTGAGCTTGAAAAGGCTGACAATTTTCCAGACAACTCCAACACAGAAGTCTCCAAAATGAGAGAACAACTGCTGAAGTACAACAATGAACTTGCCCAGACGGAAGAAAGGCAGTACCAACTGGAGTATAAGATTGAATGGTAAGTCTTATACAATTTCTGGTTTTTAGAACAGTAACCAACTGAGATGGTTGTGTCTTCTGACACTCTTGATGTATGCATGTGAATCATACATAGACAAAGAAGTTAGCTACAGTTTTTAGAAGTAACATATTTAAGAAAGGTTACTCTTCCTCCTTGTTAATCCTGAAAAGGATGTTGGTTGTGTTATGTCCCTTGTATAGCTAAGGAGTGGTATTTGTACCCTTTAGCTGACACATACAACATGAGCACCGCTTTGTTAGACGTCTGCCTTCCATTTTCAACACATTATATGAATATTCTGTTTTGGTTTCGTTTTCCCATTCTATAATATCGCAAGGAGTATGGCCTTTATGGTCTACATTTTACAATTTCCAACTATCAAGAGATTTTGAATATTTTCAGTAAGTGAAATACATGCCCAAAAGCAGGAATCATTCTAATGATCGATGGTGTGATAAGACCATCCCATTTTGTAGGGTTGAATGCATGGAGGAATAAGTGGCCAGTCTTTCCCTCACTTGACAACACAACAAACACAGGCATCGAACCCTCATTCAACCGCACTCATGATATTATTTGTGTAGCTCTCTATCCAATACCCTAACGTGCCTGCTAATATGCGCATAGGGTTTCTTATTTATCATCCTGGTCAGAGAAGGTTAAGCATGCATTGTACTACTCAGAAATGAGGTGGAAGTGTGATGTCATCATAGGTCAGCATGGCCGAATGGATAAGAATGCATGTTCTTAAACATCAGGTGTGCTGATGCCAAGGTAAGGGGTTCGACCCCTACACCAGACAGTTGGATTGAAATGATCTATAATCCTTGACTTGGGGATGTAAATTACAAGTACCTCTGAAGTCGGAGTGGGTTCACCTGATGGCGAGGGACACTGTTAATAGGGAAAGCTAATCCACAAGCAAAATTCAGTCCAGCCCTACTAGAAGTAGTGTGTATGGACTACGCTTGAGTTCAAAACGAGTAAGTGCCAAAAAATAATATCCAGGTTTTAGACAGGGCAGAGAACCAGGGACCATACCTTTCAACATGAGAACCATCTTTGAGAAATGCAGGGAGTACAGTGTAGATCTTCTTAATTGTTTCATAGATTACAGTAAGACCGCTGATTGTGTTCAACATCAGAAATTGTGGAACATTATGAGAGACATGATGTTTCCAGCACATTTGATCCACTTAATTGAATCATTATGTCATGAACAACAATCAGCTATAAAATTAACTGGTTTCATGATGCCACAGATGAAAATAAATCGTTATGGTGCTAATCCCGTGAAGTCCCATCAGGCGGTGATAGTGCCGGGCCCCCTGCCTCGAGGGGGTCCACCCATGACTACTGGTGGTCACCTTCCCCTGTGCTGTGGAGTCAAGGCACAGAGGAGTAGGTTAAGAGCTATTGACCAAACACCCCGGACACTCAACATACTACAATGGAATGCAGAAGGAGTCTATAACAAGAAAGCCTCCCTAACACAGCGTCTTCATAAAGATAGAATAGATGTGGCATGCATTCAAGAGACACACCTCAACGCCAATCGCACATTTTCAGTCGAGGGATATCAGGCCACACGTTTCGATCGTGAAGGACACAAAGGAGGAGTTGTAATACTTACACGAAATACAATACCTTGCAGTGAAGTATCTGTGATCTCTGACAACCAAACGGAAATTATAGGTGTTGATATAATGATAAAGGGCATGAAAATAAGAATTTACAATCTGTATAGCCCGGCAGATAAGGATCTTACACTCTCAAACATGGAAATAACTGACACAAATTGCATTGTTGTCGGAGACTTTAATAGCCGTTCAGAAAGATGGGGATACCCAGATACTGACAAAAGAGGAGATGAAGTGGAGGACTGGGAAATAGACTCAAATCTCCATCTACTCAACAAAGCGGATGACACACCGAGCTTCTACTCCAGAAGATGGATTACCACTTCTACTCCAGACTTAGCTTTCTGCACAGGAGACATCCTTCACAAAATCGATCACCATGTGCTTGACCAATTAGCAGGTAGTGACCACAGACCAATCAAGCTTGTAATAAATATGGAGTATGTTCCACAGGACCAAAAGCCTTTGCCCCGTTGGAATTATAAACGAGCAGATTGGGACAGATTTGCCATACTAACAGACAAATATTGTGAAAACATAAATACACGATATGGAAACATGAAGCAAATGGTGGAAAGTCTAAACAGAGCAATAATACAGACGGCCACTGAGTCTATTCCAAGAGGAGCGAGGACAAATTACAAACCATACTGGACTGAAGAACTACAAATTTTGGAGGACAAAGTTGAAGATGCTAGAAAGACCGCAGAGAGAGAACAAACAACTGAAGCGAACATCTCTCTCAAAGCCATCTCAGCAAAATATAAAAGAACAGTAAATCAAACAACAAGAGATAGTTGGAGGAAAAAACAGAAAACCTGAATTTTGACAGGGATGGAAACAAACTATGGAAACTAGTGAAAGCCATGAACAATGAAGGACCTAGAAACAAGCAAATAACAATTAAACAAGGAAATGCCTTGCTTACAGGAAAAAAGGCTGCAAATGCACTAATGGAACACTATGCCAGTGCAAACCACATTGATATTACAGCCGAACAGAAGAAAGCAATCAAAGATAAACAGATACATCATAGTAATACAGAGACAGCAGCAGAATATATGATGGCAAATCTAACAATGGAAGAAATGGAACAGGCAATGAATACCCTAAAAAAGAAGACATCACCAGGAAAGGATGGAATCACAAATGAAATGCTAATAGGACTAGGCACTAAGGCAAAAAAGAAACTACTAGCAGTCCTAAATTACAGCTGGAAGAGGGGAATAGTCCCACAGGCATGGAAGGAAGCTATACTAATACCAGTCCCAAAGAAAGGAAAAGACCTGGAAGAACCAAATGGCTATCGACCTATCAGTCTTCTTAGCTGTGTAGGAAAATTAATGGAACGCATTATCAATGGCAGGCTAACATGGCATCTGGAAGAAAACCAACTCTTAACACCTCACCAAGCAGGATTCAGAAAGTACAGATCCACTGAAGATCAAATAACCTATATAGCTCAGGAAATAGAGGATGCCTTCCAAGAGAAAAAGCACACACTAGCGGTCTGGGTAGATTTAGAAAAAGCATTTGATAAAGTATGGAAGGAAGGACTGAAAGTAAAACTGCAAAAAATGCATGTTTGTGGAAAAATGTACAAATGGATCAGCCACTACCTTGAGAACAGAACTGCCAGGACAAAAGTACAAGGACAAACCAGCAAAATGATGCTATTGGAGCAAGGTGTCCCCCAAGGAGGAGTTCTTTCACCAACATTATTCCTAGCATATATAAACGACATCACGGAAAATTTTCCAGCCAGAGTACACACATCATCCTTTGCAGATGACCTAGCCATATGGACATCTGAAGAATATATTAGTACAGCTAACAGCAGAATACAGCAAGCCCTATTAGCGTTAGAGGACTGGTCAAAATCATGGCTAGTGAAGATAAGTGAGGAGAAAACAACATGCACAGTGTTCTCCCTCTCAACTAAAACTCAGCAACCTAAGCTGATATTGAATGGAAAAATATTGCGCCATGAAGAAAATCCAAACTATCTAGGAGTCACCTTTGATCGTCGCCTGACATGGAAGACACTGGTTGAGAAAAATCGAACAAGAGCAAGGCAAAGAATGGCAATCATGAAAAAGCTTGTTGGTACAACGTGGGGAGCAGATGAGAAAGTTCTCAAGAAGTTATATACTGGACGGGTGAGGCCAGTACTGGAATATGGCATTGCAGCTTGGGCAACAGCAGCTAAGTCAAACTTTAACAAAATAAGTAGAGTCCAAAATCAAGGAATGCGAATCATAACTGGAAGCCTGAAGACAACGCCTATTAATGAATTAGAAAAGATCACTTGTTTACAACCAATGCAGGATAGAAGAGATAGCAGAGCCCAGCAACAAGCTGAAAAATTTAGAAGATTGACAGACCACCCTATGTATAAAAGGTTTAGTGGTTTTGGAAAGGGAAGACTGAAGCGTAGCAACTTTGTAGAAACTGCAAAACGAAAGATTAGGGCAGATCCCATACTTAACATATCAACAGTCAAACCCATTTACAATGCAGACAAGTTCCCAGCTTGGAGACAGCAGCAACTGCCTGAGATGATAGAAAACATGCCTGGTATTGAGAAAAAGAACACTCAGCATGAAACCGAAAGAAGAGAAATAACCCTAAACTACATAAAAGAACATTACCCAAGCAGCAATTGGACCCATGCATATACAGATGGATCAGCCAAAAATTCAGTAGAGAATGGAGGAGGAGGAATTCTCCTAAATTTAAAAAATGGAGTGAAAAAAACACATTCAGTGGCAACTGGAAAGTTCTCAAGTAACTTCAAAGTGGAGGTAGAGGCTCTGAAAACTGCAGCAGAAATGCTCTTGATGGAGGAAAATAAAGAGACGCAAATAGCTATCTTTACAGATGCAAAGTCAGCTGTCTCAATACTGAAGAGCAAAAACAGCACAGAACTAGCTGACCTAAGAGCAGCACTCCATGGTCTATGCCAGAAATCCAAAAAAGTTGTAATACAGTGGATCCCATCACATTGCAGTATACCTGGAAATGAAGAGGCTGACAGACTGGCAAAAGAGGGCGGACGACTACCACAGCATGACATAGACATAACCTATAATGAGGCAAAGAGGTTGATAAAAAGCACATATAGAACCAAATGGGAATCAGAGCATCCAGGCCACCAGAAGGATGATGCATATTACAAACTCGACCGAAAAGAACAAGTAGCAATCTTCAGACTCCGCACAGGACATAACAGGCTGAAATACCACTTGTTCAACAAACTAAAGATAGGAGACACAGATGAATGTAATTGTGGAACTGGTAAAATGACAGCTAAACATTTGCTGCAAGAGTGCCCAATATATGCAGAACAGAGAAAGATATTTTGGCCCACACCTGCTTCATTCGAGGACAAGCTCTATGGAGATATCAACAAGCTCAAGTCGACTGCAGCTTACTTTAACTGTATTCAGGTTGACATTTAAATGTACATGAAGAAGTATTTAGACTGCCACACTTCATACCACAGGCATGTCGGTTACACAAGCCTCCCAGAGGCATGAAATGGAATATTGCTTGGATAGCAAATCCATT
The DNA here is from genome assembly GCA_014155875.1 of Cepaea nemoralis. Taxonomy (NCBI): domain Eukaryota; kingdom Metazoa; phylum Mollusca; class Gastropoda; order Stylommatophora; family Helicidae; genus Cepaea; species Cepaea nemoralis. The sequence goes on from JACEFZ010028196.1 coordinate 105,225, forward strand.
ACGTGGAAAGTCCGAATCGAAAGCTCACTGTGTGGGCTTCATAAAAGGTGGAAAAAGTGTCCTAGTGGCACAAAATGGAATATTGCTTGGATAGCAAATCCATTACGTGGAAAGTCCGAATCGAAAGCTCACTGTGTGGATGTCATCTGCAAACTGCATTCTTCTGGCTTCTGGAAGAACAGCCTATGGTGAATGGAAGGCCCAATATACGGAAGTGAGGCTAAGCAGCCATGTGCAGGACGTGACGATTCCTTGGGTGAGCCCAGTACCAGAGCGGTGTGTGATGGCTCTGCAATTATGGAAGCCTCCTTGGATGGCGGGGAATGCCCATGGTCTGCCCCTGCCTTCCCTTGAGGGCCGACCAGGATGCCTTTGGCTGTTCTATATGGGCCAGCAGGGATGGGAGATAACACCACAACAGTGAGAGTCTAACGTCCTAAGAAACCCCCCGGGAAGGTTAACCCGGTCAACAAATGCCCGCAGAAGTCGGATGTGTCGGCCTAACGGCGCAAGAACGCAGCTCTGCTGTAAACAGGCACAACGCAATCACATCCGGAAAAAAACTCCGGATGAACGAAGAAGAAGCTAGTTTGATGTGCGTTGAGTTGAGCTAAGAACTAACATCATTGCACTCAGGACATTCCCAAATGTGCTCCGTCCCTGGGTTCAACAGACAGCGAAGCGTCACACTACTAATCGTTCCGACTGCTATCTGAATAAAAGTTCCTTCTTGGTCTTCCCTCTCAGTTATGAGATTCTACTAGAACCCCTACAAATCCCCCTGTAATCTCATCCTTTCCATACAGGTTTCTCAGTCTGTTCCCCCACCTTCTCCCACAGATGCATAGCCATCTCCCTCTTGTCCATAAGTAACCCACCACCAAGAGGTACATTCCCTGCCAGCCTATTAACCTGTTCATTCCCCCACACTCCTGCATCGACAGGGCAAAAAATCTATACAACTCTCACAATCTGTGACTTCTGAAGCGAGGTGAACCATTGCCAAGTCGTAAGTCCTCCTGTCTGTGCCATGCCATGGAAAATATCATATAATTGAACTCACGACAAGGAACTGGTGGCTCATCAAAACGGCATAATGATAACTTTATGAATTCACTGATGAAAGTGGAATGAAGTAAAAATGTCGAAGCTCAGGAAAATCTAACACTGTTTATTCAGGAGTTAACAGTATCGTCATACATGTTGTAGTGGACAAATTAGTGTCCCGTTATTGCTGGGAGGGCATCTAATTTAATGTGCAGTAACATTATGTACTTTCATCTGTCCTGCATTTGCCTTATCTTCGCTCAATAACACTTCCATTTCCCTCTGTTCATTCAGGTCGTCCTTGCGGTCATCTTCGTCCGAATTCGTCTGTCTAGAGTTTGCCTGTCGTTCGCAAATCCATGATGTTCTCCATATATGCTGCTAGCTGTTCTTAGCTTGGAGTGAGTCCACTGCTAGCCTCCTAATGATCTAATAGCCACACCGAGTTGTTCTCTCAATCCCAATACACGCCCGTTCACCTTGATCGTCGTACAACGTATGTTTTTTGTTGTCACACTGGCGTTGGTGTGACGTATATTCGTATCTCATGGTTTTTGTGCACCATTTGCTTCGAGATTTCCTTCTAACTTCTGTATGGCGTGATCTGCTGTGTGGCAACCATTCCACACAAGACATTCATTTCTCCACCTTACTCCTTGAGTCCGTGATGAAGACAACGTGTGTTCCGGCGGTCTTTCTAACCAACAGAAAGCTGCTGTGACTGCTTCCACCTCCATTCTCATGCTGGAGGTCGTAGCCTCATATGCCAGACTCTCCTTTTTTAAGAATTGTCCATTAGCCATCCGTCTGTTTCTCACCACTGACCCATCAGTATAGATCACTATGTCACCTTGATGTGTATTACCCTGTATCAGTTGTTGCACCTCAGAACTCTGTGCGGCCCACTGCCCATTCTCTGCACTCATGACCCTGTGTTGATTGTGCGAGTCCATCATGCCTTCTGGTACTTCAACCCACTCTTTTCAACGTGGATATGAAAAAGGGAGTAAAACAGGACTGTGTTCTACCTCTTAAACATCTAGGCAGAAAATGTAATGAGAAACATCTAGAATGATGAGACCAAAGATTATTTTTTGATCCATTCATAATTGGTGGAAATCCAATTTTAGAACTCAAATATTCAGATGACATGCTCCTCTTCTCAAATAGTGCTAAGAGATTAGAAGTGTTGATCCTGTCAGTCAAGACACAGTGAAAATCAAAATATTTTTCTAAATGACAAAATAAACATAATCTCCATGGAGAAAACTACATGCCAACAAAAAATCACAAACAACAAATAAATTAAAGTAATTGTTGAAAACATGCATCTTTCCTGTGGCAGCATGTAAATATTAGATATAACAATCATTTAAACAAACATCTATCTTTGTTTTGTTTTTCAGTCTGGAGGAAGAAAAGAAAATTGTTGAAAGGGAATACAACAGACTTCCAAAACAAGGGGTAACAACTCTTAGTGTCATTACTGCATATTTATATATTGATTTATATATAGTGTGACAAAGCACATCTTGGAATTACTTGCTATCAGCAAAGCTTAGAGACAGATAACGCTGATTGAGTTGACTGTCCCGTACGAATCGAATATTGAGTAGCAGCACCTGTACAAGACAGAGAAGTACAATGACATGATCGTGAGTCTCAGGCGGGAGGGTTACACCGTCAGGCTGTTCGCCGTCGAGGTAGGTGTGAGAGGTCTTGTCTCCTACTCCATGTTTGATGTGCTGAAACGAATGGGCATTAAAGGACGAGCAAGGGCCCGGGCCCAAAAACAACTGTCTGAGGCTGCCGAAAAGGCCTCGTGCTGGCTGTGGAACTGCTGCAACCTAAATTGGAATGAATCTCGGAACTAGTATGGTTAGAAGCGGTGACTGCAATACCAACAATTTCTCAATCAAAACCACAAACTTTACAACGTCTCGTGTCAGTTCTTTAGCCCGTCCTCCAAGCGTGAGTGGTGAGCCTGAATACAGTCAGTCACACAAATGTTGGCCGACGTCCAACCTCCATAAGATAGCGATAATCGACCAAAGGTGGCACCCAGACCGAGCGCCTTGGCCTTTGTTATCACCTTGTCTGTATGCTCATTATGAGCAAGGCTTCGATCAAAACGTATCCCCAGGTAATTCATTGCCTGCGTTCTTTCCACAGTCTCTGAACACAGATTTACAGTTGGTGTTGGAGTGTTGACAATATGATTATTCAAAGAGAACCATGTCACTGTTGCCTTTATTGGGTTGACCATTGCCCCAGCTTCAACACAATGAAGAATGAAGAACATCATATGAAATAAAGCTGTCATTTGATTTTAGAAAAAACCAATTCCTTACGTATTAAATAGAACGTTTTTTTAACATATTGATATTATGAATCTTGGGCAATTATTAAACAAGCATGAAAGTCCCATGAAGCCACGGAAATGTGGTTTCATAGAAGAATGTTATCAATACAATGGACAGCATAGATATGCAATGAAACTATGTTGAAAGTGGCTAAGACACAAAGATGACCAGTAGCATTCATCAGAAGGAGTCAGTAAACATTCATTTGCCACATCATGAGAAGAGAAAACTGGAACATACTGATCAGCTAGTAAGATCAGTGTACAGATGTGATAAAGGGTGGCAGAGAAAAATGTGGGTTTGTAGAAGGCAAGGGTACATTAAATGCTGTGTATATACTGAGAACAGTAATTGAACGTTCTATAGAAGTAAACAAATATCTACATCTTTGCTTTATTGACTACATAAAGGCTTTCGATAAAGTGAGACATGTTGACATGATAAGGATGCTTGAAGATCTACAAATTGATGGAAAAGACCTTAGACTTGTAAAAAACATATATTGGAAACAACAAGCTGCCGTCAGAATTGATAAGGATGTAGGTCAATATCAGCCTATTAAAAGAGGTGTGAGACAGGTATGTGTAATGTCTCCAAATCTTTTTTCACTGTACAGTGAAGATATTTTCAGAAATATAAAAGATATGGAAGGAATCAACACTGGGGGATGATACATTAATAACATTAGATATGCAGATGATACAGTCTTGATTGCAGATAATGAACAGGACCTGCAACATTTAGTAGATGCGGATGTTGCACAACTTGTGAACAACTAGGGTTAGAAATGAATAGTAAGAACACACAGATTATGGTCGTCACTGGGAAGAAGGAAATAACACAATGTGATTTATGAGTAAATGGGCATATTCTTAAACAAGTGAATCGGTACAGTTATCTCGGAACAGTCATAACATCTGATAGGAGATGCCTTGAAGAGATTAGAACTAGAATTGCCATTGCGAAGGTAGCCTTTTGCAAGATGAAAAACATACTGACCAATAAAAAGATATCAATTGAAATGAGAAAAAGAGTGGTGAAGTGCTACATAGAACCTGTACTTTTGTATGGATGTGATGCGTGGACAATGAGCAGACAAGCTGAAAAACATCTGATGGATATGGAAATGTGGTTTCTGAGGAAAATGCAAAGAATACCATGGACAGACAGAAAAACCAATGAACAAGTCCTTCAAGAAACAAATGAAGATCATAAACTGATTAGAGACATTAGATGTAGACAGTCAAAATTTTTTGGGCATGCTATGAGAAGAGATGACTTGGAGAACTTAGTGACAACTGGCAAGATTGAAGGGAAGAGACCAAGGGGAAGATCCGAGAAGTAAATACCTGGATGGCTTGGCCACATGGCATGGTCGAGGCAGGAACACGAAGCTGATCCATGTCTCTGGTGATCAAGTGAGATGGCAAAACATGACTGCCCATGCTTATCGGCATGGCACATGATGGATCGACAACTAAGAAAGGACTCTATAAGCACAATCTTTTTGCCAACTCTATGCTACCAATGCCAAACCTGGACAATGACAGAAAAAGAGAAAAGAAAAATCACAACAATAGAAATGAGATTCCTGAGAAGAATACTCAATGCATCAAGAAGAGAAAAAATCGGAAATGAAGAAATCAGGACTAAAGTGGGGGTTATAGCAGGGCAGGATTTTATTAGAAGGCAGCAAGTCAAATGGTTTGACTGTGCAAATAGTTGCCATCTAACAGTATACCACAACAAGCAATGATGTACAGACCAGAGGGAAGCAGAGTAAGAGGCTGACCATGTAAACGATGGATAGAGGGAATAGCAAAGTCCATGGGAATCGCGATACATGAAGCCCATAAACAGGCACTCTACCGCTGTTTATACTTCACCTCGACACCGCAAGGTACAAGAGGAACATGATGAGATGAGATGATGAGAATGAAGACAATAATCTTGCCTTTAGACCCCTTTTTATAGCAATATGTCCAAGTACTAAAATAATTGAAATCAGATGAGTTAATTATTATATTATGATTGTGTTTTAGGAAGTAGAGAAGAAAATTAAAGAGCTACAGAACAATAGTGAAGAACTCAGACGAGAAATCGTGCAGAGACAAACAGAAGCTAAGACATTGATAGAAGACCTGGAATCAACTCAGCGACAAACAGCAAATGACCAGAAAGAGTTTGAGAAGCTTAGTGATGAGGTGGAACGATTGAAGGTACGTATAGCTTAATCTATAACTCTTTTGTACTGCACTTATCTTTGGTCTTATAACAGCTTACAACAGCCTTTGCATTACATGTATTTAAACAGAGAAGAAAATGAGTAAATCTAATTCCAAATAATCATTTTGTCTGTTATTTATTGTAATTGTTTTTCTGTGGTGATTCGTAATCAAGTATACTGCGTTCGAAACACAGCTGTAGCAATTTGGAAGCAGACTGCCTTGCTTTGGTTTCCCTACAATGATATGAGTGCTTGTCATTCAGAAAGCAATGGCAAACTGAACAGTAACTTGCCCAGGAATCACAAACAGCCAAAAAATTCTGGAGTTGACTGCTACGTCCTTTAAAGGATATGCAACAAAATTTTTAAAAATTTATTACAGACATTTTCACCTGGTGTTATTCTATTTTTACTGAATTTATTTAGCAGTTTTATGTCCATTATTCTTATTTCTACCATGTCCTTCTAGCAGCTTGTTGTCTTGTGTACCTTCTTACTTGTTCCCATGGAACATGCTCCTTTATTTAATATTGATTTATTTCTGTAGTATGTAGCCTACCTGATGAGTAACAGCTGAGATATGCCAAACAATAAATGTTGCAATTTATTAGTTGGTTGTTTATTCTTGTTTTTAATCTTTCTAGTAACTTTACACATGCAATATTCCAGATTTAAATGTGTGGTAGGCCAGATATTTTAATTGATGTTAATACTGTGTCTGATGAGGAGTGGCTGGCCAAGTGGCTAGAACGCCGGATTCTCATTCAGGAGACCCGGGTTCTAATCCTCGGTAAGGTGTGGGATTTTTTTTTCTGCCTGGGGCAAAAACCAAATCCTAACCTGCACAGTTCGCGGCGACTGCACTAGCCAGGCTGCCTTAATTCCTCAGGCTCAAAGACCCCCATGCCATACACCGCAAGGTACTATATTGGCAGCAAATGACAGATGGATGACTGTGTCTGATACATCCTAAACTCCTTCTGTCCCATTGATAGACTATTTAATATCTGTGGCATAGATGTCCCTAGTTAAAACTTTCTTTCTGTGGAAGACTTTTAATGGCCACTCCCAAAATACTGGCAATACAAACAGCTAGACAAACATAGCGAAGAGATAGAAAACTGGCAAAACAATAATCAAAATATGTTTTAAAAGACCAAAGCACAAAGACAGCTTATCATAGACATCACAAAAAGGCATTCAACATATTTTGGCTACATTATGATAAGTATCAGTTGGAAAGATTAGTGGAAGAAGTGTTGGAGGAAGACAACTACAGACAATTTTGGAGACAAAGACACATAGAGAAGAGAATTAAAAACAGATTGAACTGGCAGAACAGACAACCTAATATATTTTAAAAACAGCACCATGTTTTGGCAGTGGTAGACTGACTTTTGGCCGACAGTCACATCTCCACACAGAGGATTCTGGGAGCCTAGATGAGCCCTCAAATATAGCAACACACATCCTCAAATACAGCAACATACATCCTCAAATGCAGCAACATACATCATCAAATACAGCAACATACATCCTCAAATACAGCAACATACATCCTCAAATACACCAACATACATCCTCAAATACACCAACATACATCCTCAAATACACCAACATACATCCTCAAATACACCAACATACATCCTCAAATACAGCAACATGCATATTTTAAAATACCTGCTTTCTTGTGTAGACATTATTAGAACAGCAGCAAACAACATGAAGAAGAGGAACTTCTGTAAGAAGAACACACTGTTTTAGTATTTGCTCTTATATCATCATCTTCCAGTAGTTTGCCCTGTGCAGAACTTTGCCCCGTTACAATCTTTGAAAACTCCTCTCTATCATATGCCAGATGTCCATTCCTCTTTTGATATCATGTGTAAATTATCTATGACACCTTGAATCCATCTGCAATGTGGTCGTCCATTTCTCAGCTTACCTGGTATGCCTCTCTCCATAATTATCTTTTCTCTTTACATGCCCAAAATACTTCATTTTCCTCAATTTTATTTGACTTAATAACCAATCTTCTACAATACTGAGCTCTTTCTGAATATCTGTTTGTTCTCTTTTCTGCTCAATGCATTTTTAGCATTCTTCTGCAACAAAGATACACATGTGTTTTTCAGCTTATTTGTTAAATGTATATTTCGTTCATACCCATAAGTTGCCACTGAAATATGCACGCTCTTTGTATTCTGATGTTTTTTGTTCTGTCTCTTGCAGTCCATACAGATTTTAATTGCTTTAGTTTTTTTTTTGCAAAGCAATATTTGTTCTTATAATTTCTGTCACCACATTTCCATTACTTGTCAGCAGTGAGCTTAGATATTCACTTTCTGAAATTTCTCTCCATTGATAAATATATCTGCTGACATACTTGTTTTATTGGCTGTTCTTATTTTACAACTAAATATAATTGTAGTGTGATATATTTTATATTTTACAACCAGGGTGAATTGGTTCAAGTGAATTCTTTGCCTGGACAGACAGCTAAAGAGAGTGACAGAATTTCCAGAAAGAAAAAGTGAGTTGAAAATGTAATATGTATGCATTTTACATGTTAACATGTTTTTGTATTTATATGTTTGCCAACGAGCGCTTGCCGACGTAACTAGGGTATTGAGCTGCTGCTGCTGCATTGACACTCTTTATGGAATGTACGCTGACACACAGAGAACACAACTCATTGCCTCAGAGTTATAGAATGGCATCATGTATTGTTTCTATACGACACACCCACTGGTCGCTTCAATGTTCCATCTACACACACAATATTTGTTTACACACTTATTGTAGTACGGCCTGCTATCCAGGCTATCTAATCATCTACAATGGGATACACACAACTCTTCTAAACCCTACTTACACCAGTCCCGTTAAACATGGCCGCAGGCGCTTACATTCACAGGCCGGCAACCTCTGCCCACGACACCACTGGGCTTCGTGCTGTAGAGTGAACATGTCCGACCGCCTAGTCGCGGTAATGCTGTTCTCAGCCATGGGTACACGCTTAGGATATCTAGTGTACACTCAGTTGCTTGCTGTCGATGTCTCTCGACGTTTCATTACGACAGTGGAGATTAAGTTCTCGGCTCCCTGCCTGGTCATACGATGTGTACCTAATGGTCGCCAGCTCTCAGACTGCCTTCTTTGTTTCCCCCTTTCTCGACTTTTCTGAACACTTGGCCTAATCCTCGCAATTCTATTGGCCCTTACAAATAACCGCTTCCCGGTGTATTTCTTTCCTCTGACACCCCATGACAATTCATCCTACCATTGTTCTACAGTAATCTACTCAACCAGACTTTACTTAACCAGACTCATGGCAATGTTAATATGTTATTTATATAACATAAATAAGGTGGTTCGGGTTTGTTTTTTTTGTTGGCCACATCCCCATGCCATGCCATTCCCTCATACCACACCATGGCCACACACACAGACATACATGGACGGACACACACACACACACACACACACACAGCAGCACGAGAGAGAGAGAGAGAGACGAGCACGAGAGACGAGAGAGAGAGAGAGAGAGAGAGAGAGAGAGAGAGAGAGAATACAGACAGAAGGCAGGCAGACAGACAGTTAGTGAGACAGGCAAGTTGGCAGGTATCCAGCAGACAGACGATCTGCCAGCTAGAAAGATGAATAATTGAATGAATGAATGAATGAATGATTATTAATTAATTAATAAACTGAGGTGGAAGAAAGAGATGGATAATGTTCAGTATTTTAAAGTATGATTAAGAATTAATGTAGCTTACACAACTAACTATGCCAAACATCACTCAGTGCCATTACTGCCAAAATGGAAGCCCTGACCGTTGAGTACCAAGACCTTGTTGAGACAGCTAAAAATCTAGAAATTCAAAGAAAAGCTTCAGAAGAGGAGAAACTGTTTGCTGACATTGATTTGGAGAATGAGAAAGCCAAGCTAAACATCAATGAAAGACAACTGGCAGTGCTCCTGAAGGATTCAGAGTTGCTTAAAGAAAGGGAGATTACTCTGATTGGAGACAGGTATGTTTCTTTTAGTTTATTTCTATACAGTGTAATTAAAATTAAGTTGCATGTCCTTCACAGGACGTAGCAGTCAACCCCAGCATTTTCGCTGTTCGTGATTCCTGGGCAAATTTTACGTCCAGTAGTTTGCCATTGCTTTCTGAACGACCGCCCCTATATCTTTTTTCGAAAAAACGAGCACCAGTTGTGTTTCGAAGACAGTGTACATCCATGGTATGTGGTTGAGAGGGTATAGTGCCTGCCTCTGGCTTACAAGACATAGGGCTCAATCTCCATACAGGGCTGGGATCTATCAGAGTACCACTGGTATCTATGGATATTGCACATTCCCCTGATCTCTTGGGTAGTGTCATTTCAGATAAGGGCAATAAACAGGACTTCCTGTGTGCAAGTTAAGAACATTAAAAATACCATGGCGGTTGAAAATCTAAAAAAGTTGGTTTTATAGCCACTCCCCTGGCAAAACTGAAAGGAAAGAAAAACCTCCTAACAGGTAGATAGAATCCATTATCTTGAATGAAATCTGTTTTAGATGAAGCAAATTTTACCCAAGAGCATGCCGAAGCTGGGATACACTGACCTTTGTGGTGAATAACTAGTTGTACACTCTTCTTGAAAGGTGAACAAAGAAGAAATAGACATTTACATAGATTAATTTCTATGTATTTTTCTTGAGTTTGGAAAACAAACAAGGTTTGATGTTAGTTAGATTTATGAAAGAAATGCTTATGTGGATTATCAGCTCTTGGAAAATGAAATAGCAGAAGAATGAGAAAAAAGGTGCTGGATATCTTGGCATTGTGGCATGGAGTTACATCTAGTGACATCTGTATTGGAAATGATTGGCAATATGTGGGTCTGGCCCCTGTGTATCACAGGGCCCTCAAGTGAACCAAAGAATAATAATACTGTAAGTTACAATGGATGCTGTAAGAAGCAAATAAGGGAGAGTGGTGTGGGGCTTTTTGCCCTGTCTCATAGAAAATTCTGGCTGCAAATTCCAACCAAGCAACAAGTCTAAAGGTAAAGAAACAAAAATAACTCAGTCAATGAGGATGAAAAGAGGTTCTTCAAGAAAAGGTATGACATGATTGGAGAAAGCCACAAGGAGTCTAGATTGCTGATTTACATTGGAAAATCTTTGAAATTGGCACTTGGAATGTTATAACAAGGGAATCTCCATGGCCAAGTGGTTATGCCGCATGTTTTTTTGCTCCTAAGATTGTGGGTTCCATTCTGGGCTATTCTTCTGTTCACGAGTGTAGTTTTCTCTGAGACTCATGGAGGTCATCGCTGGAGTTACGAAGTTTGTGCTTTATGCAGCGCTTTCTGCATGCATTATGCAGCGCTTTCTGCAATTTGACACCTAGGGTGGGTTGAGTAAAATTGCATTAAAATAACAGTGCCGAATTTGATAGAAGACATGCTAAGGTGTTTAAAAATGAACTATTCCAAATATAGCTGAATTAACCAAAAATCAATATTTTTTTTTTGCCGCACATCGCCTTAACAGGAAGAGGCTGGGCCAAATGAGATAAAATCTGGTGCAAAGAAGTCGATCCTCTTAAACCCTTTTGTGTTATAACCATGTATGAATTGGGAAGGCAGCACAGATGGTAGAGAAAATGAAATATAAGATTAGCACATTTGGATTAATAATATGGGGAGGACATCAAGGGAGCTGCAGGTGATTGCAACAGGTATGATAGCTCGGCATCAGTTGGGTGAGGAATGTTCCCATAGGGAATAAAGAATAGAAGAAAATAAAGGGTAAGTGAAAGAAGATGAAGAAGTAGAATAAGAAGAAGATAGTAGGAGGGGGAGGTGAGGGAAAGAATTATGTGAGACAGGAGGAGAACATACATATTCTCTCTTTCGTTAGCTTGAAATATTGTCTATATCTGTAATGTTGTCTCTTGTATGAATTTAACTGTCATTTTTAGTTCACTCAGTGGTCCATATTCCCTTGGTGAATTTAAACTCAGAAGCTCAAACAATATGTTGCATGATTTATCGCCTGGTAATGATTTGAAACAATGTATTCCCTTTGTGAATTTAAACACGGAAGCATATTTCACCGCATCTGAATTTGAAATTCCCATGGGGATAACAGATGTTCCACATTCAAACAATCCCTGTGACTATGTATTTTAATTATTTCAGCTCAAGTATTATTCATTTATTCACTTCCTATGACTTCCTTGGAAGTGGAAATCCAGCAACTAATTAAGAACAATGCTCACTCGAGTGATGTGATTATCTACACAGATGGTTCGGTGTCAAGAGGTGAGAGAAGTGGCTGGGGGTTCATAGCCAAAGCTAATGGTCGATGTTTGGGGCATGAGAGCCTGACATATGATACCACAACATCCAGCTTAAGAATGGAAGTGGAGGCAGTCACTGCGGCTCTCCGCTGGATGGAGAATACGACACACACACACATCGTGATTGTAACTGACTCAGAAAGCATGCTGACGAGGGTGAGGATGGGCAGACTTTGTGCAGAGTGGCTTGCTTTGCTTCGGAGGTCACGGGTGACAAGCATCGCCTGGATCTTTTCTCCGGGGCATGCCGGTGTGCTGGGAAATGAACAGGCGGACAGATTGGCCGGCTCTGCAGAACTTGGTGGAGTATTGATACATGACAAGGCAGACATGGTTGCAGCCTTGTGGGAGCATGTGCACACCTCGGAGGAGCAAATGGATTACCATAGTCTGGCAAGAATGAGACAACGAGGAGTGACGAAGGGATCTGGCCAACGCTCAACGCTCAGAGGAAAGGCGAGACGGACTTATAATCAGATTGCTACTGGTACTATTAGTGTTGGAACTCTTCGCTGGCTGCTGAGGATGGGGACGGAGCACTTATGGGAATGCCCCGAGTGCTGTGATGTCGATTCCTAAATCAATCAATCAATCAATCACTTCCTATGATATATAACTCTACAGTATGCATCTGATGAGACAGAGCAAATTATGCCAGGCAATAAATTGTACAGCATATTGTTTGTGACTTTTGCATTTAAGTTGAGTTGAACTAAGAACTGACATCACTGCACTCAGGATATTTCCATATACGCCCAATCCCCTCGTTCAACAGCCAGTGAAGAGACATACTACTAATTGTTCCCACCACTATCTGATTGATAGTTCTCCTTGTCTTCCCTCTCAGTTTTGAGATTCTTCCACCACTCCTGCCGACCCCCACAACATTATTCTTTCCACACACAGGTTCTCAATCTGTTCCCTCGCCTTCTCAACCTGGTCCTACAAGCACTCGTCCACCTCTCCTTGTTCAAAAGTAATCTACCACCAAGAGGTGCATTGCCTGCCACCTATCAGCCTGTTCATTCTCCCGCATGGCCAGAGCAAAAAATCATATAGTTCTCACAATCTGTGACCTCTGAAGCGAGATGAGCCTTTCCACATGAAATATTCCTTTTCCCTCCTTACTAAGCATACTCCTTGAGTCCGTAACGAATACATTGTGTATTGCACTGGTCCCCTCTAACCATTGTAAGGCCACTGTTACTGCTTCCACCTCTATTCTCATGCTGGAGGTTGTTGACTCTTCTTTTTCAAGCATTGTCCATTAGCCTTCGCAATGAAACCCCAACCACTCTCAGGTACCATTTGGCTTGAAGGATCCCATGGCTGTCTGCCATTGTTGGTGGTACCAGGATATGCCTCATGCATATTACTGGTGTCTCCTTTGTACACCCCAGGATCACCCGCATGGCCACATTCTGCTGAAAGAGCCTGCAAAGCATCCTCTGCTCTACCCTGGTTGCCGCCATCACCCTCAATGCATTAAGTCCCTTACCAGCCTTCACCACTAAAGCCTCCACATGATCCTGTAAGTCTTCAGCCAAATGTTCCCTGTCTCTTCCCTGTCTATACACCAGTACATCATCTGCAAATTCCAGATTCTACCAATTTCTGATGTCTATAAATTCTGCATTTAAACCTACATGATTATCAGTGCTATATGAAAAGAGATTATAAGAAGATTAAAAAGAAGTAATTCTGAATACAATATGATGTTTTTAAGTTACTATATGAAAATATGTCACCAGTGAACAATTGATCAAATAGTATACTCTTCGTAAAAACAATTCATTGGAATGTTTATAATTTTAACACATGTTTATTTACTATGTCTGTCAAATTTACAGAGCAAACCTTGACCTAAACTTTCGTCACCTGCAGATGGAAAAGAAAACCCAGCATGAAATCCATACACGCAAAGTTCGGGAGAAGGACAGGGAAATCCGTCAGTTGAAAAAGGCTAAACTGCAGCTGAAAGTTGCAGAAGAAAATCTCAGTCACACAAAGTCAATTTATGACAAAGTCAAGTCTCAGGTAAGATCCATGTATGAGGGAGCCATGACTGAGAGGTTATAAGATCCAAAGAAGAAGAACGATCTGTGTATTCAACCTCAGTCTCGCAACAGGAACTACGGTTGGGTAAGAAATACGGAGAACAACAAAAGAAATGACCAACCTTCATTAACAGGTACATGTACAAAACAGAAGCACTAAACCGGTATGGTAGAATCATCCAAACTGGATCTCATGGAGATAACTGGATATACATTCCTGGATCCAGAATGTGTGTCAAAGATGCTGGTGTAGGATAGCGGCACATACTCTGGAAACCAGTATATAGTAGCATTAGAAAGTCCTTCCTGGAATCCACAAGGCTAAATAAATATTTGTGGACCCTTTTACACGTGTAAGGCACTTTGGGCACTCAGTGGATGATGTGGTTAGTATCACGCCTATCAACTTTATTTCCCCAGACATTCCTGGTACCAGTTTTATACTTGGTCGACCCAGCCCAGGGTAGTTAAACAGTTCTGCCTAGATGGGGATTTGAACACATGGCCATCAGGCCAGCAGGCATGCTAGCCACTGCACTTCATTGGCACCCACAGAAATATGGGAAGGGAAATAAAATGGGATATTATAGAATGAAAAGTGCTTAACCTAAGTCAGTGAAGCAAAATATTTGGGAGCAATCATGACATCTGATAGAAGATGTATGACACTGATTAAGAGCAAATTAAAGTTAGTTGCATATCCTGTACAGGACGTCATAGTCAACCTTAGCATTGTTTTTGCTGTTTGTGATCTCTTGGCAAGTTTACGTTCAGTGGTTTACCGTTGCTTTCTGAATGACTGGCACCCATACCATTTTCATAAAAAACCAACGCCAGGCTGTCTGCTGCCAAAACGCCTGCAGCTGTGTTTCGAACATGGTATGCAGGATTAGGAACTGTGCCCGTAACACCTTCGCCACTAAGAATGAATTAGACCAAGCAAAAGCTGCATTTTAGAAGATGAAAAATATCTTATGTAATAAGTCACTTTTACTTAATGTCAGAAAGAGAGTTCCGAAATGCTTTATCAAATCTGTTCTGCTGTATGATATTGAATCTTTGAATGTGACAGAGCAAATTAGGAAGAGCTCTGAGGCCATAGCATTGTGGTTTCTGAGATGAATGTTGCATAAACCCTAGACTGCCAGAGTCACTAACAATGAATGCTTGGAAAACGGTTAATGAAAGTAAATCATGAGCAAAACATAAAAGAGACAAACAGTGATCTGTGGTCATATAGTGAGAATAAAGGCACTGGAAAACATTGCGTTGATTGGAAAGATCGGTGGTAAAAGAGGCAAAGACAGCTTAAGAGAAATTATAATGAATAATCTTAGATGGTTGCATAGGGTAATATCAATAGAATTATATTGAATAATCTTAGATGGTTGCATAGGGTAATATCAATAGAATTATATTGAATAATATTAGATGGTTGCATAGGGTAATATCAATAGAATTATATTGAATAATCTTAGATGGTTGCATAGGGTAATATCAATAGAATTATATTGAATAATATTAGATGGTTGCATAGGGTAATATCAATAGAATTATATTGAATAATATTAGATGGTTGCATAGGGTAATATCAATAGAATTATATTGAATAATATTAGATGGTTGCATAGGGTAATATCAATAGAATTATATTGAATAATCTTAGATGGTTGCATAGGGTAATATCAATAGAATTATATTGAATAATATTAGATGGTTGCATAGGGTAATATCAATAGAATTATATTGAATAATATTAGATGGTTGCATAGGGTAATATCAATAGAATTATATTGAATAATCTTAGATGGTTGCATAGGGTAATATCAATAGAATTATATTGAATAATATTAGATGGTTGCATAGGGTAATATCAATAGAATTATATTGAATAATATTAGATGGTTGCATAGGGTAATATCAATAGAATTATATTGAATAATCTTAGATGGTTGCATAGGGTAATATCAATAGAATTATATTGAATAATCTTAGATGGTTGCATAGGGTAATATCAATAGAATTATATTGAATAATATTAGATGGTTGCATAGGGTAATATCAATAGAATTATATTGAATAATCTTAGATGGTTGCATAGGGTAATATCAATAGAATTATATTGAATAATATTAGATGGTTGCATAGGGTAATATCAATAGAATTATATTGAATAATATTAGATGGTTGCATAGGGTAATATCAATAGAATTATATTGAATAATCTTAGATGGTTGCATAGGGTAATATCAATAGAATTATATTGAATAATATTAGATGGTTGCATAGGGTAATATCAATAGAATTATATTGAATAATCTTAGATGGTTGCATAGGGTAATATCAATAGAATTATATTGAATAATCTTAGATGGTTGCATAGGGTAATATCAATAGAATTCATTCAAAACAATAAGGATTGAGATCTGTGAAGAGACATGCATGACTACACAAAGGGCATGATGATGATACATCATAATGATATGTGTACTTCCGGTCCATTCTGGCAGATAGGCTGTTGAAATGTTAAGACCTCTAGAATGTTTTTGTTTCCGGCTACAGTTTGCTTACGTATTTTCCTCAATTTGGACTGGTACTACTTAGTTCCATTTCCCAGCTTCTGAGTTAAGTGAGTGAAATGACACTTTGAGCTGTGGAGTTCATGTGGAATAATTTTACATATGTACGCGTTTTTTTATATTGTGAACTGTATGTTCAGAACAATGGCGGGTGGCCAGTTGTTGAACAAGCTGGTTTTGCTTTATGTAATAATGTGTGTGCAACTGCTGGTTTTCTAGTGACTGCCACTTTCAATGGCGATGAACTGTAATTTTAGTGGCAGACTATTGTGTTGGCATTCTGGCAGTGGCCTTATGCATGTATGTCTGTGCGGGTTGTTGGTTTATTAGGACTTCTGTCTGTTCAACTTTTGACATGGGATAGTGACGAGCATTTTGTGTGATGCTCACTGGCACAAAAGTAGAGCATTATGTGGTGACTCTTTGCTGAGACTAATGGTTAACGACTAACTAATACTTTCTAAGATGACTATGAAAATCTATGTGTTTTTAATGCTTTGAACTAATAAAGATGTGTAAAATGATAAGACCCTTCAGAGTTTAAAAATAACTTAATTCTGAAAGTCTTTTGGTTTTCTGATTAGGTTAATGCATTACCTAAAGATGATGGCTCCTTACTGAAAAAGCGAGAGGAGCTACTGAAAGAAGTGGAACAAACAAAAAGAGCATTGGCACAGCAGGTGAGTTCATATAGAATAACAATCATATGTTGGCAAAGCAAGTGAGTTTATATGAAATAAAAACAAATGTTGACATAGCAATTGACTTTATATAGATTAACAATCGTATGTTGGAACATCAAGTGAGTTTATTTATATGAAACATCAAATGTTGGCAGAAGTGAGTTTATATAGATTAATAATTAGGTGTTTGCATAGCAAGTGAGTTTCTGTAGAATAACAATCAAGTGAGTTTATATAGAATAACAATCAGATGTTCAATTCAATTCAATTCAATTCAACTTTATGTTGACACAGTAAATCAGTTTATATGGAATAACAATCAGATGTTGACACAGCAAGTAGGTTTATATAGAAAAACAATCAGATGTTGACACAGTAAGTGAGTTTATATAGAATAACAATCAGATGTTGACACAGTAAGTGAGTTTATCTAGATTAACACTCAGACATTGGCACAGCAAGTGAGTTGGAGACATCTATAGTAGCTTTTCTATGCCTTTATAAAATGCAGGGCTTTTGAAGAGAAAGTGGTTGGTTGTTTCATAAGAGTGAGTCCAATGTCTGCACAGGGATGCAAGTTGAGCATTGATATGGCTTAGATGTTTATTGACACAATCTTTGTGTTTGCTATTATTGATACAATCTTTGTGTTTGCTATTATTGATACAATCTTTGTGTTTGCTATTATTGATACAATCTTTGTGTTTGCTATTATTTATACTATCTTTGTGTTTGCTATCTTCTCAAGAATTCGCTGACAGCTGTTGAACACGTTAAGTTGGAGGCCAGTGCAGCAGAAGAACAGAATTTGTTGTATGAACAAAGCGACCTTCGCATTGAGGTTGTTGAACTGACCAGGTTAGCAGCTATAAAGGTAAGTCATGAGAATATGCATCTACATATACACTAGACAAGAAGAAGATTGACTGGCAACTTGAGTCTTGATAGACAATAGTTTATAAAATTGAGTTATACCTCTCCACAGTCCAAAGCCTGGGTTGAATTTAGAGACCATGTGTTGTCTGCCTAGTTTACTCCAGAGGAAAGGTGATAGCAATATGTCTGGAATAAGACAAGTTGCAGAAGCTTCCAGATCAGCAAAGTTCAATCTGTCTGCTTTTTGGAGCTTTGATTCTAGGCCAGTTGCAGACGTAGGCTTAGGGTCTGGTCCGTCTGCCATAACATTTAGTGTTTTGGTTGCATTTCCTAGCACTAGGGTAAGGTATGTACCCTCCCAAATGCGTTCGCCTTCTCAAAGCTATTGGTACAATGCGGGGTGACGGTTTTGGTGAGCACCACATTTGGCAGTAACAGATAACAGGTAGTACCATCTACTGTTATACTCAGTCATATCTGACTAAGACCTGACAACAATAAGATATTTTGAGAATATATGAATCAATATATGTAGCTTGTCTTTGTGTATGTGGTAGGTACATTCTGTTTATGTGTGATAGATTCTCTGTTAACCCTTTACAGGGCAGACGCTTGTCCGTTTTGTAGCTCTGAACGGGCAAGATTTTTTTCAGGTTCTGTAAAAATTTCGGGTCGCGTTAGTAAAAACATCACAAATAAGGTGTTAGTCAACCGATTTTAGTTAAATAAACAACACAATGAAGGGAAAAGCATGCAGAATATGTTACTCACGTGATTGTTGCCGGCAATCCATATATGAACACAAATATTTACGAAATACGGCATGTTGTTTGTGATTTTCCGTCATCTATACGGCAATTTACAAACACATTTTCAGAATCATAATCACTTTCTTTAAAGTCCGACTCACGACTGCTAATGCAAAGTAATGCTTTGCACTGATATCTAGCTCCAATTAATAATCAACTTCGTGCCCTTTAATGTCATTTAAATTGAACAGAGCGAAATCTCGGCTATCACTTGAAGAATCGCCGAAATCCATTTTGAAAAACAGCGTAAAACTCCCAAAAACTATCAAAACAAGTCCGTAAAAGTCTGTTCAAAGTCATTGTAGCGCGTTTACAAATGGCGGCCACGTTGTCAAGCTATCGGCGAAAGTGAAAGTAGCCGACGGAAGTGTCGGAAAGCCGAGAGATCGCGTTTTTACAATGCATAATAGTATCAGCCGGAATCGGACGCTACGCTCGTATTTAGAGATCGGCCGGTAAGTTAGCTGCATGTTTTCTACAGGATGTTTCAATCAACCTCAGGATTTATTGGCTGTTTGTGATTTACTAAACAATGTTAGTTCAGTATTGATTTCTGAATGGCTGACACCACATACCATAAAAATCAAAGCAAAGCAGCCTGCTTCCAAATCATCTGCGGCTGATATCAAACATATTCCCCGTACATTTAGAAAATATGTGTGTTTAGAAGATACATGTTTTTATGAACAACAGTTTTAAATTTGGTAACATATTCTAAGTGAAAAACAAATAACACTATCTTGGCTACTTTGATTGATTCAGAATTGATAAAGGTCATTTCCTGTGGTGTTTTAAAAAACTGGATCAGATTTATAGCAAACTAAAACTTATCATGGCCGGCAAGATACTGACCACATCACCCACTGAATGTAATTTGGTCTATAAAAATATGGGTCTAGCACCATATGCCCAGGGCCGAATGTAAGACGGGCCTGCGTGCCAAATTCGTGACCCTTTTAAAATAAAGTTGATTTGATTTGATTTGCCCAGTGCGACTTAAGCTTGTAAAAGGGACCTTTATTTGGTGACCTATAATTACTTAATTCCATAACTAAATATATGGTGTTGATTTATGTAGCCTTGTTAGAAAATAAATATATAGGAAAGATATTGATTTCTATGGTAGTTAGTATGCTATGGAATGACTCTTGTGTGTCTTTCTTCTGCTGCATATTATGGTAATAAGTTTATCAGTGGTTGTATTCTTTTACTTAACATTGTCTATTAGGCTGATGAAAGAGAGCAGAAAGCCAGAGATTTCATGAGAGCTGAGATGAAATATCATCGAGCCGTGGAAGATCTCAAAACCAAGAAGCTTCAGATCCACGACCATCAGAAAAAATTTCAGGAAATGCAGTTGAAGTAAGTGCCATCTATAGAGAGTGATGTCTCCTTGGCATGCAGGCTTGGTGGACTTGTCATAATTCTTTATACACTTTTATCACTTTGTCATGTTTTTTTAAAATACTTTTGTCACAATTCTTTATATACTCTTGTCACTTTGTCATGATTTTTTATACTTTTGTCACAATTCTTTAAACACTCTTGTCACTTTGTCATTATTTTGTTATACTTTTGTCACAATTCTTTATACACTTGTCACTTTGTCATAATTTTTTATACTTTTGTTTCTTTATACACTTGTCACTTTGTCATGATTTTGTTATACTTTTGTCACAATTC
This sequence comes from Cepaea nemoralis, assembly GCA_014155875.1. Classification (NCBI taxonomy): domain Eukaryota; kingdom Metazoa; phylum Mollusca; class Gastropoda; order Stylommatophora; family Helicidae; genus Cepaea; species Cepaea nemoralis. The sequence goes on from JACEFZ010028196.1 coordinate 125,911, forward strand.
TTTATACACTTGTCACTTTGTCATGATTTTTTATACTTTTGTCACAATTCTTTATACACTTGTCACTTTGTCATGATTTTTTTATACTTTTGTCACAATTCTTTATACACTTGTCACTTTGTCATGATTTTTTATACTTTTGTCACAATTCTTTATACACTTGTCACGATTTTGTTATACTTTTGTCACAATTCTTTATACACTCTTGTCACTTTGTCATGATTTTTTATACTTTTGTCACAATTCTTTATACACTCTTGTCACTGTGTCATGATTTTTTATACTTTTGTCACAATTATTTATACACTCTTGTCACTTTGTCATAATTCTTTATACACTCTTATCAATTTGTCATGATCCTTTATACACTCTTGCCATCATCTGCTTAATTAATTTGTAATGCTGGTGTGGATGACATTTGAACAAACAAATTTTATTTTCAAAGGGTCACAAACTAGGCACACAGACCCGTCTTACATACAGCCCTTCTAGTCTCTCATCTTTCACACATCAGTTATCTATAATGAATGTTACATTTAGATTGGACAAAACAACACATTGTAAAATGAATGCTGCATATATACCCCAAACATAAATAATTCATATTTCAATGTTATGAAACAAGCAGGCAGACAGACAGACACAAAGACATACAAACACACACACACGCACGCGCGCACACACACACACATACACACACACACACACACACACACACACACATGTACACTTACAAACATCCAATTATATGCATGAGGCATATCCTAGCACTACCAACAATGACGGATAGGCATAGGGTCCTTCAGGCCAAATGGTACCTGAGAGTTGCTGCAGACAGGAATCACCTGCTGAATGCTGATATGGATATGGTTAAGGGTTATAGACTAAGACGAGGCAAGTCCTGGATGGCACAGGCAGAACTTTCTATAAGTCAGGTGTGTGATCTAGAGACCATCAATCGTGAAAGAGAGTGGGTTGAAGTTCCGGAAGACATGACGGACTGGCACAATGTAATAATAACACTGGGTCGTGAGTGCAGAGAATGGGCACCGGGCCGCACTGAGTTTGAAGCTGATCCACAGCAACACACATCAAGGTGACATAGTGATCATCTACACCGATGGGTCAGTGGTGAGAAAGAGACGTAGTGGTTGGGGCTTTATTGCAAAGGCTAATGGACGAGTCTTAAAAAAGGAGAGTCTGGCATATGAGACTACGACCTCCAGCATGAGAATGGATGTGGGGGCAGTAACAGCGGCATTCCGGTGACTAGAGGAGACTACTGCAACACATGTTGTATTCATTATGGATTCAAAGAGTATACTTAGTAAGGTGGAAAAAGGAATGTTTCGTGTGGAATGGCTCTCGTAGCTTCAGAGGTCACAGATTGTGAGAATTGTATGGATATTTTGCCCTGGCCATGCGGGGGTATGGGGGAATGAACAGGCTGATAGGCTAGCAGGGAATGCACCTCTTGGTGGTATCTTGCCTATGGACAAGGGGGAGGTGGTCATGCGCTTGTGGGACCAAGTGGAGAAGGAGGAGGAACAGATTGGGAACCCATATGTGGAAAGAATGAGATTGTGGGCCATCGGTAGGGGTTCTGGAAGAATCTCAAAACTGAGAGGGAAGACCAGGAGAACATTTAATCAGATAACGGTGGGAGCGATTAGTAGTATGACTCTTCTCTGGCTGTTGAATGAGTGGCCGGAGCACGTATGAGAATGTCCTGAGTGCAGTGATGTCGGTTCTTAACTCAACTCAACATACATCCAAAGAAGTTCAATGAGGCTGATCAGTCGACTAACAAACTAACTGATCATGTCACTCCACTGTCCCCTATTCTGCGAGATTTCCTTCAGCTCTCTGTAAGCCAGAACTTGAATGTCCCTGCATATCTGTGTCATGTAGTTGTTGTTTTATTTTGTCAAGTTGTGTTGTTATACTCCTCACTCAACTTGCTTTTATTATTTATTATTTCATTGTTTTTATTGTCACTCTGTCCTCAATCTACATTGAATTTCTTTTATTATGCCTGTTATTTTTATATGACCAGATTGAAAGAGTTTGCCAAATTGTACGACTTGATAAAGACTGAACGGAACAAATGTGTCAACCTGATTCAGACATCGACTCAGAAAGCTGCAGAAATGAGGGAAAAAATTAAAATTTTGCAAAATGAGATTGAGATTATACGCACAATGGCTATACAGAAAGACAAGTGAGTACCTTATTTTAATTTGTTCTGTACCAAGAAACTCACAGTATGTTGATTACTTACTCATTCATCATCATAAAGTGCTTTGCCAGTTTGCATAGGCATTCATGTCTCCCCACATATCTCGGTCTTTGGTGTTCTGGATCAACTCTGCTGATGATATTCTTCCATGCCACCGTCTCAATCCATCCAGCATCATTTCTCTTGGTCTGCCTCTGCCTCTCTTCCCCTCGATCTTTCCGGCTGTCACAATGTTCTCTGACATCTCTCTTCTCATCACATGACCAAATAAAGCTTTTTTGTCTCTTTCTTACTGTTGTATATAATGTTCTAGTTTCATTAGCCGCTTTCAGGCAGTCATTGTTAGTTACTCTGGCAGTCCAAGGAATTTGCAACATTCGTCTCAGGAACCTCATCTCTGTTGCTTGCAAGTTCTCATTGCATGACCAAAACACATTCTGTTTTTTACTTTATCTTTTCAGCCTCAGACACTTAGTACTTCGACTCATGCTTCTATCACAGATGTTATTTAACGCTTTCAGCAACAGATAATTGTTAATTTAACTTCTTTGGAATCATGATGACCCACAACTTATTTCATCTTGGAGAATCGCCTGATTTATAGAATTGGCATTCTCCATCCAACAAGGTTTATTATCCAACATTCCAATGTCCATCTGTTTGTAATCCTTACATACATAAGTACATATGGAATAGGTTTAATATATACATAAGCAATTTTAAAAAATAACTGCTATTTAGTTTTACTTATCCATATCTATTTCTTGCAATTCGTATTCACCTTCTTCCTCCCGGTCTATTTTAATTTCCTTGACTTTCAGTTTCAGTGTATTTTGTTTCATTAAGATATTCAGACTGCCTATTTATGAAGTGTAATATTTCAGTTTTTAGCTCAGTTTTCTGTGGTTTGTTTATTGAGGAGCGGCTGGCCGAGTGGCTAGAATGGCGGGTTTGCCTTTGGGAGACGCAGGTTCAAATCCTCGGTAAGGTGTGGATTGTTTTTCTTTGGGGGAAAAAAAGGAAAACCCTAACCTGCACAGTTCACGGTGACTGCACTAGCCAGGTGGCCTTAATTCCTCAGGTTCAAGTCCTCCCCTGACCTACACCGCAAGGTACTATAGGCAGTAGATGACAGACAGTATATTTTTGACAGACAGTTTATTGAAAAAAGACTTTTGTTTAAATGTTCACTTCCTACGAACATTCTTTCACTCATTTGTTTTCACTATACATTGACTTTGTGTCTGCCTATAATTTCATTCTGGGGAAATTAATGTGGTGGGTTCTCCTTGCCTTTCACATGCACATAAGATATCTACATGCTGTGAATATGTTATTGTGGTTTGCTTTTTCAATTATTGCACCTTATGCTAAAGTATAAAGCTGGCTTTGTGGCAAAGGGGTTACGAATACAGTTCGTAATCCCGCATACCGCATTCGAAACAAAGCTATTGGCGATTTGGAAGCAGGCCATCTTGTGTTGGTTTCCATACAATGGTATGAGTGCCGGTCATTCAGAAAGCAAGGGAAAACTACTGAAAGTAAACTTGCCCAGGAATTATAAACAGCCAAAAAATGCTGGAGCTGACTGCGATGTCCTGTATAGGATATGCAGTTAACTTTTTTAACTGTGCTAAAGCAGCAACTAAATATGACCTACTGTTTACAATTTTCAACTGCCGAAAGGTCTTTAATATGTGCAGCATCTACAGAGAATGTGCAGTTCTCTTCATCCTCATAAAGGGTTAGGGGGGGGGGGGGAGGATCACTTTCACTGCACTAGTTTTTATCTCTTAATGACTGTATTTTTCTGAGTAGTTGTCTGCTAAAAGCGTCACATAGTGCACACAAACTCCTGGGCTTCAGTGATGACCACCAGGGATTTCTAAAGAAATGCACTCAGAAACCGAATGATGTAATCTTAAAATAACCCCCCCCCCCACACACACACACACACTCTCTCTCTCTCTCTCTCTCTCTCCTCCCTCCCTCCTCTCTTTCCTCTCTTCTCTCTCCCCTCTCTCTCTCTTCCCTCTCTCTCTCTCTCTCTCTCTCTCTCCCCTCTCTCTCTTCCTCTCTCTCTCTCTCTCTCTCTCCCCTCTCTCTCTCTCCTCTCTCTTCCTCTCTCTCTCTCTCCCTCTCTTCTCTCTCTCTTCCCCCTCTCTCTCTCTCTCTCTCTCTCTCTCTCTATCTCTATCTCTCTCTCTCTCTCTTTCTTTCTAAGTTGCATGAGTGTTAGATGACAATTTCTGACAATTTCCTTTTACATACTTCCCTAGGAATCTGCAGAAACAAAGACTGAAGCACATGAATGCAATCGTGATGCGGGACGCACTTCGGAATGAGATGTCCAAGCAGCAACAACTGCAGGAGGAGATGAGAGACAAGAGAGAACAGCAGAAAATGGACATGGCAAAGCTGAACTGTGATGATTAACCAAGGGGAAGAACAAATGGTGAAGCTCAGAAAACGATATGAGGAAAATGTGCAGCATAGAAATGATAGGTGAGAAATGATGTTTTGTTGTATATGAGTGTATATCAGAACCACACATGCCTTGGGTAGGTTTTCTCATTTTGAAATTTAGCCTGGGCAAAAGCCTACTTGGCCTTTTTGGATTTCCAATCACGGATAAATTGTTCACTGTGTGCAATATACACAAGGATTCTCGCATTTGATTTGCCTTTATCTGAGAAGTTTAGCTGTCTCATCCCCAACTCCAGGATTAGGAAGGAGTTAACTCAGGGTTTCTTATTCTTCTTGTTTTTCTTCTGTGTTCATCCGGAATGTTGTTTTGGACGTAATTGCATTGTGCCTGTTTACAGCAGAGCTGCAATATTTGCACCTTTTGGCTGAGACATCCGGCTTCTTCAGGCATTTGTTGACCAGTTAACCTTCCCGGGTGGTTCATAGGATGTTCGACTTTCACTGTAGTGGTGTTATCTCCATCCCAGCTGGTCCTTTTAGAACAGCTGAAGACATCCCGGGCAGCCCACAAGGGAAAGCAGGGGCAGACCATGTGCATTATCCGCCATCCAAGAAGGCTTCCATAATTGCAGAGTCATCACATAGCGCTCTAGTACTGGACATGACAAACGATTAATCAAATATAGTAAGGCTTATGCAATCAGGTGTTTCCAACCAATTTTATGCAGATAGAAAGACTTCATTTTAAACTTATGATTACCATGGAGATAACAAATGCTTCACACTCAATCAATATCAGTGACTATGTGCTATAAGTATTTTAGCAAAGTATAATTCATTTATCAACTGCATATATATAACTGCAGTATTCACCTGGCAAGATGCAGTAAAATATGCCAGGCAATAAATTATGCAGTCTATTGTTTGTGGCTTCTGTGTTTACATTTTGCATATTTCACAAACATTATTTGCTTTTCTTGTTTCAGGGGGATAAAACTCATAGAGAGAAATGAAGAAGTGTGTATTTTCTATGAAAAAGTCAATGTCCAAGGTGAGCTGTCATATTTTTAATGGTCAATTTCTCTTCATTTCTTTCTACTTTGTTATTCAACTCACAATTTAATGCCACAATGTAACATTTAAGTAAATGGAAAGGCTCTTAAACAGGTGAATCAGTATAACTGTCTTAGAACAGTCATAACTTCTCATGGGATGTTCTTTGTAGAGATTAGAATAGGAATCGTTATGGCAAAGGTAGCCTTTTGCAACAGGAAAACATAATGACCAATAAAAGTCTGTCCATTGCAATGAGAAAAAGAGTGTTGAAGTGTTATATAGAGTTTATTCTGTTATATGCATGTAAAACATAGACAATAAGCAGACAAGTTGAGAAACATCTGATGGCAATGGAAATGTGGTTTTAGAGGAAAATGCAAATGAATGGGCCAAAAAAATACCAGTGATCAAATCCTACAAGAAAGAAATGAAAACCTTAAATTTATTTGAAAAATTAGGCGTAGACAGTCAAGATTTTTTGGGTACATTATGAGGAGAAATAAGTGACAACATTTTATGTCTATGGGAAAGATTGATGGGAACAAAGTAAAAGGAAGACAAAGAGATAAATATCTGGATGGCTTGGCCACAAGGCATAACTAAGACAAGAACACAGACCTGTTCCGTGACTTTGTTGACCGTATTAGATAATGAAACAAGACCACCCAAGATTATTAAGATGGTACTTGATAATGATGATTTAACTCACTCAGATCCTTGAAGAGACACTTGCTGCAACCTGGCAGTAAATAAAGCCTGTTATAATATACCATCATAAACAGCAAAAGAGGTATGCCAATATTTAATCCACAACAAAGACTAGCAAGGTGGGCAGAATACTTTCAAGAACTACTTAACCCCACAGATAACATAGGAAACCTCACTTTTGTGCCTAAACGCCAGGGACAGCAAGAACCAAATTTCATACCTGCAGAAGTCAAAGCAGTTATACAGAAAAGTCCTAACAACAAATCACCAGGTCCAGATGGAATAACCACAGAAGCTATTCAGGCCTGTGGGGAAACAGGAGTTAAATGGCTAACAAGACTTTTTAATATAGCATGGGAAGAAAGAAAAGTCCCAGATGATTGGCAACAGGCAATAATATTACCAATATGGAAAAAGAAAGGCAATATGAGAGAGTGCGAAACATACAGAGGTATATCACTCCTGAGCCATATAGGGAAAATGTATGCAAAACTTTTGGAACAAAGAGCTAGACCAATAGTTGAACAACAGTTAAGCAAAGCACAATTCGGTTTTCGGAAAGGTAAAAGTTGCACTGATGCATTATTTACACTTAGACAAATTTGTGAAAAAACTATTGAATATAGTGACCAGCAGAATATTGCGTTTGTAGATCAGGAAAAGGCTTTTGATAGAGTAGACAGATACAAATTATGGACCATCCTTGAAGACTATGGGATAGAAGGGCAACTGCTAGAAAACATCATAGCCATGTACCACTCGAGCCAAAGTGCAGTAAGAACACAGGAAGGTATATCAGATATGTTCACAGTCAATACAGGAGTGAGGCAGGGATGTGTGCTCTCTCCCCTGCTATTCAATATCTACATGGACAGAATTTCCAAAGAAGCAAGTCTCGACAGACCAGATTCAGAAAATTTAGAACTCTTTACTCCAGATGAAACAACTGACCCACAGGGAATAAATGAACTTCTATTTGCAGATGATCAGTGCCTGTTTTACAGCGACGAGGGCAGACTACAAAATCATATTACTAATCTGAGTTCAACCTGCAGCAGATACAATATGAGTATAAACACAGCCAAAACCGAAGTAATGCAAGTTAGCAGATCGCCAGGCCCACTAAGTATACAGATAAATAACACACCTCTGAAACAAGTTAAAGAATTCAAATACCTTGGAAGTATGATCACAGAAGATGGCAGATTAGACAGAGAAATTGAAATCAGATGTCAAAAAGCTAGTGCACTTACATATCAACTGTCACCCTTACTGAAACACCAAACATACCCATGTCCGCAAAACGACAGATAATAAACAGCATATTCACACCAACCCTATGCTACCAATCTCAAACCTGGACTTTATCCAAATTACACCTTCGCAAAATCAACACCTGCGAAATGAGATGCCTGAGGAGAGCTGCCAACTTAACAATCCGAGACCGAGTAAGAAATGTTACTATCAGACAGACTGTGGGATCAACACCTTGTGCCACATTTATTGAAAGACAGAAGATCAAGTGGTTTGGCCATGTTGTTAGAATGCAACATCAGCAACTACCATCACTGGCCTTACATCAAAGATCATCTGCGACGAGACCACGAGGACGTCCAAGAAGAAAATGGATTGACGACATCAGAGACATTGTACAACCACACGGAATGACACTATCCAGTGCCGCCCACCGGGCGCTGGAACGCAAATTATTCCTCCCCACGACGCTTGACGGCAGAAGTGGAAGATGATGATGATGATGATGATAATATATGTTGATGTTTAAGTGTAGCTTACTATATTTCTAAATCGTTGATGTTTAAGTGTAGCTTACTATATTTCTAAATTGTTGATGTTTAAGTGTAGCTTACTATATTTCTAAATCGTTGATGTTTAAGTGTAGCTTACTATATTTCTAAATCGTTGATGTTTAAGTGTAGCTTACTATATTTCTAAATCGATACTGGCTCAGTGGCAAAGGGATTATGGACGCTCGAAACACAGCTGCGACCGATGTGGCAGCATACTGCCTTGTGTTGGTATTTTATTAAATGGTATAGGTGCCGGTCGTTTAGGAAACAATGACAAACTACTAAATGTAAACTTGCCCAGGAATCACGAATAACCAAAAAATGCTGGGGTTGACTGCTAAGACCTCTAAAGGATATGCAACTAACTTAACTATATTTGTGTAACATGGCCCCAGTGGTAGTATTTTATACTTAACAGATTCAGTGCCAAACAAAATGTAGGTTTGGAGCCGTCAAATATGGATGGGAAAAAAAATGGGAAGCAAGGATGTGTCACAGTTATGACTTCAAAGTTGTTAATATGGTAGCAGACATGTTGCATTATAACGCAATAACACCATATCGGCGATATATAAACCCATGGCAGATACAGGAAGTCGCTTAAAACAATTAATCATCCCATGGCACGTAATCAGTTAAAATCATCATCATTGTGCTAATCATATTTTTGAAAGAAACAATAGCTGAAAATATATTTATATTTGACACCAGTGGCCAGATCTCAATGTCTGTCCATTTCCCTTATATAGGGTGTATTTTAATGATTGTGGGGTTTTTGAAAATATTGCCGTTTCAAGTTTTGTATTCACCCTCTGTGGAGTTCATGCAACATAATAGGTAAATACAAAACTTAGAATGGCAATATGTTCAAAAATACCACAGACATTAAAAATACACCCTGTATGTTACTAAACAATAGGTATAATCTTATTTGAAAAAAGTACATATTATGTGAGTGCCAAGTTTTCAATTTGAAAAATAACTGTTATTAAAATAATTACACACAGAATCATTCTAGCAAGCATGCCAATTCACCATCTCACAAAATTGCCAGAATCTCAGATGTAAGTCTGTAATCTTGTCCTGATTATGCCAAGGGTTTATTGTAAACATTACCGTGCTCATGCCAATCTAGTGCCCTAGCTACTACACCAATCTTGGGGTTGGAGTCGGTTGATCACATGACATGAACAGGGTCAGTTGAGGGTTCAGTGGCAGCTCTCAGTGTTCGGGAGGGAAAGACTTGCCACATTGCCCTCCGTGTTAAAAAAAAGTTTGTTGCATATCCTTTACAGGATATTTGGCTGTATGTGATCTCTTGGCATGTTTACATTCAGAAATTTGCCATTGCTTTCTGAATGATTCATACCATTTTATTAAAAAACCCAAGGCAAGGTGGTCTGCTGTATTTCGAACGCGGTATGCGAGTTTACGAACTGCGCCCGTAACCCTTCGCCACGGAGCTGGCATGTACTCCGTGTACTCCAGGTACTCCATGTACTCCACGTACTCAGGTTTTAAAATATGATGATCATAGCACTTCACATACCGACAGCAGGCTCCTGTTACTGGATTTGTTTTTTTTTTTTTCAGCCTAAAGCTCAGAAAGACATTTAGGTACATAGAAAGTATAGCACACTGCTGAAATCCATAAATAAAAGAAACAGATAAGACAAACACTCAAGAGGTAGACAGTAATTCAAGTGGAAGGATAACATGAATGAGATGGATACAAAAAGACAATGTCAAACTGTAATAGCATGGCAGGAAACAGAAAATGGTGGATATTCATTATACCTGACTTTTGATGTGAAGATAGCCACTAATGATGACCACAACAAGCAATGATGTACAGATCCAAAAGGAACCAGAAGAAGAGGTCGACCATGTAAACAAAGGACAGAGGGAATAACAGAGTCCATGGGAAATCTCGATATATGAAGCTCCTAAATGGGCACTTCTTCCGCTGTTTATGCTTCACCTCCATGCATCAAGGTACAAGAGGAACAAGATGAGATGAGATGGCCACTGAGCTTATCATTTCCTGTATTCTTAATAAGGTCTTCGTACTTTAACCATGATCATTGTATTTTGCATTGTTTCAGATCAGATGATACGCAATGGAAATGTAGAGCTGAAGAGTAGAGAAGAAGACATCAGGTTTCTTGAACTTCATGCACAGGAAGAGAAGAGAGCTGTCCAGCTTTTACTGAAATCCTATGCCAAATAAAGTTAACACTGAAAAGGAGTTGGTTAATTTACAAATTCAGGTATATCATTTTCAACTAGAAATTAATAAATATCTGGCCAAATGGTAGTTTAAATCCTAACTATAAATTTCATTTGCATGCAGGCTAAAGTGATTCTGCATGTAATTATTTTAAGCTGTGGTCAGAATTATGTGTCAAATTGAAAACTTGGCACAGACATAATGTGTACGTTTGTTTATAAGATTATACCTATTATTTAGTAACATATAAGGGAAATGGACGAACATTCCAGATCTGGTGTGAAATATTATTATATGTTCAGCTATTATTTCTTTCAGTCGTTGCTGTGGCTAAAGGATTTTGAACACAATTCCCAGTCCCTCATAACATTCAAAATACATCTACTGGGTGATTTGGAAACTGACCACCTTGTGCTGGTTTTCATTACAATAGTATGAGTGCCAGTCATTCAGAAAGCAATGGCAAACTATTGAACGTGAAAATGTGTTGGTCTCACAGATCACATTCATAGCTAATCATTTTGTCAATTTCAGTGTCAGCTTGAGCAAAACATGTGTTTCAATGATTATCAGTACCTTACTTCCGTTATAAGTATATGTTAGTTAATTGCATGTCCCTTTGCATGCCGCAGTCAACCCCAACATTTATTGGCTGTTTGCAATTTTGTAGGCAGTTCTACTTTCAGAGTAAGTCTTCCCATTTCTTATTTTCTTTTATCCTCCTCCTTCTTCTTTTTCTTCCCCTTGATATGGAAAAACTGAACTGCCAGCGAGTCTAATATTAGATGCTACTGCAAAACTGAATGGTCAGCGAGTCTAATATTAGCTTTTACGGCAAAAACTGAATGGTCAGCGAGTCTAATATTAGATGCTACTGCAAAACTGAATAGCCAGTGAGTCTAATATTAGCTGTTACGGCAAAACTGAATGGTCAGCGAGTCTAATATTAGATGCTACTGCAAAACTGAATAGCCAGTGAGTCTAATATTAGCTGTTACGGCAAAACTGAATGGTCAGCGAGTCTAATATTAGCTGTTACTGCAAAACTGAATGGTCAGCGAGTCTAATATTAGCTGTTATGGCAAAACTGAATGGTCAGCGAGTCTAATATTAGCTGTTACGGCAAAACTGAATGGTCAGTGAGTCTAATATTAGCTGTTACGGCAAAACTGAATGGTCAGCGAGTCTAATATTAGCTGTTACGGCAAAACTGAATGGTCAGCGAGTCTAATATTAGCTGTTACGGCAAAACTGAATGGTCAGTGAGTCTAATATTAGCTGTTACGGCAAAACTGAATGGTCAGGGAGTCTAATATTAGATGTTGCGGCAAAACTGAATGGCCAGCGAGTCTAATATTAGCTGTTACAGCAAAACTGAATGGTCAGCGAGTCTAATATTAGATGTTGCGGCAAAACTGAATAGCCAGCGAGTCTAATATTAGCTGTTACGGCAAAACTGAATGGTCAGCGAGTCTTATATTAGATGTTACTGAAAAACTAAATGGCCAGCGAGTCTAATATAAGATGCTACGGCAAAATTGAATGGCCAGCGAGTCTAATATTAAATGCTACGGCAAAACTGAATGGCTAGCAGATCTAATATTAGATGCTATGGAAAAACTGATTAGCCAGGAATGCTAATATTTAGCGTAACATAGTGAATCATTTACATATTCCTCTGCTTTAGGCAGTTGTTCACTGTGTTCTCCAAGTGTATTTTGTCAACTTTACTTGTTCAAAGACAGCACTACACTTTGTTGGTTACAAACACTTCATGAAAATGTTCATGATCATCACCAGAACAGGTTGCCATCACATATGATGGTGATATTTTGGTCAGGTCACTATTTCTTTATTAGAACTTTATGTTGTTTATCATTCCTGGTCTAATTAGTTTTCAAACTATTTCTTTGTTAATTTATGTTTTTGTGTGCACATTTTGTGTGTGCCTTAAAAAACATTAGTTGTATCTATATACATTTTCTTAATTGGATTCTGATTTGATGCAGTCACTTCATGTTATTCTTGCCAGTTGCAACAATGCCAGGATCTTGTGATCAGCCTGGAGAAAAATCTGGAGAATCCCTTTGATGAAACGAGAGTGAGATACCTCTCTGGAAAAGATCCCACACCTTTGGAAATTCAGAGGAAGGTGGAAGAGGTAAGGTGGGAGAGAGATGTTAAGGTAGAGAGGAATTAAGGTAGAGAGTTATAAAGATAGATAGATATGAAGACAGAGATATATGAATATGCAGAGCTATGAAGGTTGAGAGATATGAAGGTAGAGAGGTACGAAGGTAGAGAGATATGAAAGTAGAGAGAGATATGAAGGTAAGGGGTAGGAAGGTAGAGAGAGGTATGAAGATAGAGAGATATGAATGTAGAGAGATATGAAGGTAGAGAGAGGTATGAAGGTGTGCTGTTGTTGCGTATCCCTTACAGGACGTTGCAGTCAACACCAGCATTTTTCAGCTGCTGATGATGTACTAGGCAAGTGTTACGTTCAGCAGTTTGCCATTGCTTTCTGAACGACCGGCTCCCATACCAGCACATTATAGCACAACGTGACACGGCTTGCTGCACAAATTGGTCGCAGCTGAGCTTCGAATGTCTGGTACCCGGCTCATGAACCGCATTCGCAAGCCTTTAGCCATGGAGCCGGCTGGTATGAAGGTAGAAGGTATGAATGTAGAGAGTTATAAAGGTAGAGAGGTATGAAGATAAATAGATATAAAGGTTGAGAGATATGAAGGTAGAGAGTTATGAAGGAAGAGAGGTATGAAGGTAGAGAGAGGTTTAAAGGTAGAGAGAGGTAAGAAGTTAGAGGTATGAAGGTAGAGAGAGGTATGAAGGTAGAGAGATATGAAGGTAGAGAGGTATGAAGGTAAAGAGAGGTATGAAGGTAGAGAGAGGTATGAAGGTAGAGAAGTATGAAAGTAGATAGGTATGAAGGTAAAGAGATATTAAGATTGAGAGATATGAAGGTAGAGAGTTATGAAGGAAGACAGTTATGAAGGAAGAGAGGTATGAAGGTAGAGAGATATTAAGGTTGAGAGAGGTATGAAGGTAGAGGTATGAAGGTAGAGAGAGGTATGAAGGTAAGGGGTATGAAGGTAGAGAGAGGTATGAAGGAGAGAAGTATGAAGATAGAGAGAAATATGAAGGTAGAGAGGTGTGAAGGTAGAGAGGTATGAAAGTAGAGAGAGAGGTATGAAGGTAATGGGTATGGAGGTAGAGAGAGGTATGAAGGAGAAAGGTATGATGATAGAGAGAGATATGAAGGTAGAGAGGTATGAAAGTAGAGAGGTATGAAGGTAAGGGGTATGAAGGTAAAGAGAGGGGTATGAAGGTAAAGAGAGGTATGAAGGTAGAGAGATATGAAGGTAGACAGGTGTGAAGGGAAAAAGCATGATCTTAGATAAATATAAAGGACAAGGTGAGATAGAAATGAAAGAAGAGATGTATAAAGGGAGACTCATAAATGTTGAGAGATATGAAAGGAAAAGTATGACGGGAGAGAAGTATGCAATAGTTGTGAAGAGAGAGACCTGTGAATTGAGGGATTTATAAAGAAAGAGATGTGTGAAATGAGAGAGCTATTGTAAAATAATTGTGAAGTGTGGGAGAGATGAAGGGGAGTTGTGAAGTGAGAGAGATTTAAAGTGAGAGATGTATGAAAAAAGAGAGACAGGTATGAAATGAGATATGAAAGGAGAGAGGTTTGAATTGAGAGATGTATGAAGAGTGAGAGACAGGTATGAAATGAGATAGTTATGAAGTGAGAGATGTATGAAGAGTGAGAGACAGGTATGAAATGAGAGAGGTTTAGAGTGAGAGATGCATGAAGAGTGAGAGACAGGTATGAAATGAGAGAGGTTTAGAGTGAGAGATGCATGAAGAGTGAGAGACAGGCATAAAATGAGAGAGGTTTAGAGTGAGAGATGTATGAAGAGTGAGAGACAGGTATGAAATGAGAGAGGTTTAGAGTGAGAGATGCATGAAGAGTGAGAGACAGGTATGAAATGAGAGAGGTTTAGAGTGAGAGATGCATGAAGAGTGAGAGACAGGTATGAAATGAGAGAGGTTTAGAGTGAGAGATGCATGAAGAGTGAGAGACAGGTATGAAATGAGAGAGGTTTAGAGTGAGAGATGCATGAAGAGTGAGAGACAGGTGTGAAATTAGATATGTAATGAGAGAAGTTTATTAGAGTGAGAGATGTATGAAGAGTGAGAGGCAGTTATGAAATGAGAGAGGTTTAGAGTGAGAGATGCATGAAGAGTGAGAGACAGGTATGAAATGAGAGGTTTAGAGTGAGAGATGCATGAAGAGTGAGAGACAGGTATGAAATGAGAGAGGTTTAGAGTGAGAGATGCATGAAGAGTGAGAGACAGGTATGAAATGAGAGAGGTTTAGAGTGAGAGATGCATGAAGAGTGCGAGAAAGGTGTGAAATTAGATATGTAATGAGAGAAGTTTATTAGAGATGTATGAAGAGTTAGAGACAGGTATGAAATGAGAGAGGTTTAGAGTGAGAGACAGGTATGAAATGAGAGAGGTTTAGAGTGAGAGATGCATGAAGAGTGAGAGACAGGTGTGAAATGAGAGAGGTTTAGAGTGAGAGATGCATGAAGAGTGAGAGACAGGTATGAAATGAGAGAGGTTTAGAGTGAGAGATGCATGAAGAGTGAGAGACAGGTATGAAATGAGAGAGGTTTAGAGTGAGAGATGCATGAAGAGTGAGAGACAGGTATGAAATGAGAGAGGTTTAGAGTGAGAGATGCATGAAGAGTGAGAGACAGGTGTGAAATGAGAGAGGTTTAGAGTGAGAGATGCATGAAGAGTGAGAGACAGGTGTGAAATGAGAGAGGTTTAGAGTGAGAGATGCATGAAGAGTGAGAGACAGGTATGAAATGAGAGAGGTTTAGAGTGAGAGATGCATGAAGAGTGAGAGACAGGTATGAAATGAGAGAGGTTTAGAGTGAGAGATGCATGAAGAGTGAGAGACAGGTATGAAATGAGAGAGATTTAGAGTGAGAGATGCATGAAAAGTGAGAGAAAGGTATGAAATGAGAGAGGTTTAGAGTGAGAGATGCATGAAGAGTGAGAGACAGGTATGAAATGAGAGAGGTTTAGAGTGAGAGATGCATGAAGAGTGAGAGACAGGTTTGAAATGAGAGAGGTTTAGAGTGAGAGACAGGTGTGAAATTAGATATGTAATGAGAGAAGTTTATTAGAGTGAGAGATGTATGAAGAGTGAGAGACAAGTATAAAATGAGAGAGGTTTAGAGTGAGAGATGTATGAAGAGTGAGAGACAGATGTGAAATGAGAGAGGTTTAGAGTGAGAGATGTATGAAGAGTGAGAGACAGGCATAAAATGAGAGAGGTTTACAGTGATAAATGTATGATGAGTGAGAGACAGGTATGAAATGAGAGAGGTTTAGAGTGAGAGATGCATGAAGAGTGAGAGACAGGTTTGAAATGAGAGAGGTTTAGAGTGAGAGACAGGTGTGAAATTAGATATGTAATGAGAGAAGTTTATTAGAGTGAGAGATGTATGAAGAGTGAGAGACAAGTATAAAATGAGAGAGGTTTAGAGTGAGAGATGTATGAAGAGTGAGAGACAGGTGTGAAATGAGAGAGGTTTAGAGTGAGAGATGTATGAAGAGTGAGAGACAGGCATAAAATGAGAGAGGTTTACAGTGATAAATGTATGATGAGTGAGAGACAGGTATGAAATGAGAGAGCTTTGAAGTGAGATAGGAATTAACTGAAAAAGGAAAGAGTATCAAATAGATTAAATATGATATGAAAGAGGGGCAAACTGGAGGATATGTGAAGTGGTGGGTTAATAAAGTGATAATAACGTGAACTGGAAGAGTAATGAAGTGGAAGAGATGAGAAATGGAACAACAGGCATGGAGATAAATATAAATAAAAGTAACATAAAGAGTCATTTTATACACTTTAAGGTGCCCTTGGCACATGACCCATACTTCTACAGACCAATCAGCACTCAGTCGGTCATGTGGTCAGTATACATCGGCCGCCTTTACTTCCAAAGATATTTCTGGTACGCATTTTAGGCTGGGTCAAACTGGAAGTTCAGGTCATATTTTACAAATCCGCACTGACGTGATCTAGACCATGAGCACAGGGCCACTACACTACCACAGATTTGGTGAAGCTATTCATATATGGAGTGGGACATTTGTTTAAATAACAAGGAAAACGAGTGGCCAGAAGTGCAAGAACTATTATGTAGACATATGAAATATTACGCTACATTTTTTAATAGAAAGCATTGCAATAAAAGTCTTTTTAATATGTGCTATTTTAATGGTTATTTCTGTTGTGTCATATTTTTGCTGTGGTGAAGGACTTACAAACGCAATTCGTAATCCCGTATGCCGGGTTCGAAACATGGCTGCGGGCGATTTAGCAGCAGACTGCCTTGCAATGGTTTTCATACAATGGTATGAGTGCCAGTCATTCAGAAAGCAGTGGCAAACTACTGAACGTAAACTTGCCAAGAAATCACAACCAGCCAAAACAATGCTGGGGTTGACTGCTAAGTCCTGTAAAGGATATGCAACTAACTTAAAATATCTGTAGTATATTTGACAGTCAGCTAATGAAGTACTGTGCAACAACTCTGTAGTGTTATTAGTGTTAGTTGTTATAATGAGGTATTGTAGAACATCTCAGTAGTATATTGGAAGTAGGCAGTGAGGTATTGATGAACATCTTAACGGCATATTTGAAAACAAAGATTGAATCATTTGCAGTAGTTAAGTAGTCCTTTCTGGAGCAAAGGGCCATTACTGTAGTGAGTTTCCTGCAGGGAATTCAGAGTTACAGCTCTGTCTGTGGTCATTACAGTTCTGTTTGTGGTTGTTACAGCTCTGTTTATAGCCATTACAGCATTGTTTATAGCCATAACAGCTCTGTTTATAGTTATTGCAGCATTGTTTATAGCCATAACAGCTCTGTTTATAGTCATTACATTGTTGTTTACAGCATAATAGCTCTATTTATAGTCAATTGCAGCTCTATTTATAGCTGCAACAGTTCTGTTTATACTTTATAGCCATAATAGTTTATAGCCATAACAGCTCTGTTTATAACCCGATAGCTTTGTCTACAGCCATTATAGGCCCATTTATAGCCATAACAATTCTATTTATAGCCATAATAGCTCTGTTTATAGCAATAACAGTTCTGTTTATAGCCTTGCAGTGTTGTTTATAGCCATAACAGCTTTGTTAATAGTGATTACAGGTCTATTTATAGCCATATACTGTCATGTGTATTTTTATATTATAATTAGCTGGAGTCAAGACTGGCAGAGAAGGAAGAAAAGTTGCTGGAGAAAGATCTCATCTTAGATCAAGTTGAGAGAATTCTGGGTCGTGTTCAACACAAGGCCGAGGCTGGCAAAGCTGACACTTTAAACTTAGCCAAGAGTGTAAGTCTTTCTGTTTCTTGCTTTCCTTCATCCCCTCTACATCTCTGTCATCTACACCTTTGTCTTCATATTCTCCTCCTCCTTCTTTGTCTTCTTCTTCCTCTTTTCTTCTTCTTCCTCTTTTCTTCTTCTTCCTCTTTGTTGCCCACTTCCTCTTCTCTCTTACTCTTCCCTATTCTTTTTCTTCATCATCATCATCATCATCATCTTCATCTTTCTCTTCTTTGTCTTTATGTTCTCCCTCCTCTTCTTCCTTATTTCTCTTTTTTTCCTCTTCTTCCTTCTTTCTCTTTTTTTCCTTTTCTTCCTTAAACAGCCAAGCTACATGCCACTGACAACTGCTGCTGTCTTCAGTCTCACTCATCCACAAGTACATTAATTAATTCTATGGAAAGTAAACTATCGAAAGATGATAAGACACTAGAGGTCTGTTTGGCCAAGCGGTTTATCACGTGTGTGCTTAAACTTCCTGAACGCTGATGGTGGGTACTGGGTTCATTCCACACAGTCAGTTAGTTTAATTTCAATGTTGACTTCTCGTTCACAAAACAAAGGCAGGCTACTAAAAAATAAAAATGCCTAGAAACCCATTCTGGGGTTGATCACAAGTCCCTGCACAGGATATGCAACCTTGTTCTTTCATCACAAGACATGTAACCTTGTTCTTTCATCGCAGGACATGCAACCTTGTTCTTTCATCACAGGACATGCAACCTGTTCTTTCATCACAGAACATGCAACCTTGTTCTGTCATCACAAGACATGCAACCTTGTTCTGTCATCAGACACTTCAAACACAAGTCCCTGCACTGGACATGCAACATAGTTCTGTCATCACAGGACATGCAACCTTGTTCTTTCAGCACAGGACATGCAACCTTGTTCTGTCAGCACAGGACATGCAACCTTGTTCTGTCAGCACAGGACATGCAACCTTGTTCTTTCAGCACAGGACATGCAACCTTGTTCTGTCATCACAGGACATGCAACCTTGTTCTGTCATCACAGGACATGCAACCTTGTTCTTTCATCACAGGACATGCAACCTTGTTCTTTCATCACAAGACATGTAACCTTGTTCTTTCATCGCAGGACATGCAACCTTGTTCTTTCATCACAGGACATGCAACCTGTTCTTTCATCACAGGACATGCAACCTTGTTCTGTCATCACAAGACATGCAACCTTGTTCTGTCATCAGACACTTCAAACACAAGTCCCTGCACTGGACATGCAACATAGTTCTGTCATCACAGGACATGCAACCTTGTTCTTTCAGCACAGGACATGCAACCTTGTTCTGTCATCACAGGACATGCAACCTTGTTCTGTCAGCACAGGACATGCAACCTTGTTCTGTCAGCACAGGACATGCAACCTTGTTCTGTCATCACAGGACATGCAACCTTGTTCTGTCATCACAGGACATGCAACCTTGTTCTTTCATCACAGGACATGCAACCTTGTTCTTTCATCACAGGACATGCAACCTTGTTCTTTCATCACAGGACATGCAACCTGTTCTTTCATCACAGGACATGCAACCTTGTTCTTTCATCACAGGACATGCAACCTTGTTCTGTCATCACAGGACATGTAACCTTGTTCTTTCATTGCAGGACATGCAACCTTGTTCTTTCATTGCAGGACATGCAACCTTGTTCTTTCATCACAGAACATGCAACCTGTTCTTTCATCACAGGACATGCAACCTTGTTCTGTCATCAGACACTTCAAACACAAGTCCCTGCACAGGACATGCAACATAGTTCTGTCCTCACAGGACATGCAACCTTGTGCTTTCAGCACAGGATATGCAACCTTGTTCTGTCAGCACTGGACATGCAACCTTGTTCTGTCAGCACAGGACATGCAACCTTGTTCTTTCAGCACAGGACATGCAACCTTGTTCTGTCATCACAGGACATACAACCTAGTTCTTTCATCACAGGACATGCAACCTTGTTCTTTCACAGAACATGCAACCTTGTTCTTTCATCACAGGACATGCAACCTTATTCTGTCATCACAAGGCATGCAACCTTGTTCTGTCATCAGACACTTCAAACACAAGTTCCTGCACAGGACATGCAACTTTGTTCTTTCATCAGACACATCTAACAGGAGCACAACATTCTCAGCTTTCTTCAGACAAGTCTGTGAAGGATGAAGTAGCCAATGAAAGGACTTATTTTATAAGGGAGCTTCACATGAAAACCTCAAAAGTGTGGTAGAAATTACAATAACCATGCCATTGTGTTGTAACCTGCCAGTATTGTTGTTAAGGTTGTGAAAAGTGTTAAGCATATGACATCATGGTGCGGACAAATACAGTGACATCATAAGGACAGTTTAAAGATGACAGCACCACTTTTGACATGCACCAAAGAGGAGCAGCATTCTATTATCGTTTTTTTATCAGTGAAGGGGTGAAATCTATAAAAATTCATCCGCGAATGAAAGTTCAGTATGGTGATTCATGCCTGTCAGTCCAGCAAGTGTATGAGTGGAGTAGGAAGTTTCAAAACGGCGTGACTTCTGTGATAGACTGTTCCCGACCAGGTCAGACACATCGAGTAGTGACCCCAGAGTCGATTTTTCTACAGGAATCAAACACTTTATCAGCACTGGAAAACTTGCATTGAACGCAGTGGTGACTACATAAAAAAATGATACATTTGTTCTTTACTTTTTCAGAATATATTCACACACACACAAACCACACATTTAAGGTTTTCATTTGAAACCCCCTCGTATATTTTCCCTTTGTTCTCAACAGGTGAATGATGTGCAGGCCAAGATCAAAGACAGCACTCGCAAAATGATGGCCGTGGTGTCGGAGCTGTCCATGAACCAAGCCCAGGCTATGAAGCTGCAGCAGGAAGTGAAAGAGAAGGAGGCTGAGTTGGAACAGTGCTACCTGAAGATGGAGAAAGGAGAGCCTCCCTCGCAGGAGATGGAGCTGGAGTGGTTGAAGATGGTGTGGAGTGCACAGAGGAGTATAGAGGAGCGAGAAGCCAAGAGGCTGGTAAGATGTCAGTTTGATGTAGCTTTCACTTATTGTGGCTCAGTTTGATGTAGCTTTCACTTACTGTGGGAGTCTTGCAAGTGCAATGGCTAGAGGGCTTGCCTGACAGCCTGGAGGTTATATGTTCGAATCTCTATTGGCTGGGATTTTTTTTTAAAATAACCTCAGATTCCAGGTTGACCCAGCCTAAAATGGGTTGCATATCCTTTACAGAATGTTGCAGTCAATCCAGCATTTTTTTTTTTTGCAGTTTGTGATCTCTTGGCAAGTTTACATTCAGTAGTTTGCCATTGCTTTCTGAACGTCCGGCACCATTTTATAAAACAACCCAACCGGCTCCATGGCGAAGGGCTTATGGATGCAGTTCATAATAATCCCACAAAACTCGTTCTACACACAGCTGCAGGCAATTTGGCAGCAGACCACCTTGCGATGATTTAAAAAAAAATAAAATGGTATTTGTACCAGTCGTTTAGAAATCAATGGCAAACTACTGAACATAAACTTGCCAAGAGATCACAAACAGCCAAATAATGCTGGGGTTGATTGTGTTGTCCTGTAAAGGATATGCAACTAACTTTTTTTATGGGTATCAGGAAATGTTCTGGGGAGTAAAGGTGATTGGCATGATGTTGACTTTCCAGTTATCCAGTACCGAATAGTCTATACACATGTGGGGCTGGCACTGTGTATCCAATATGCCTCAAGGCGTGTGAAAGGACCTTTAATGAAGTTAAGCAAAGGACCCTTCACCCGCTGTACATCGCATCGGGCATGTGGTGCTAGAGCCGTATTTTCATTGACCAATCGGTGCTCCAGGGGGGGATGTGGTCAGTATAATGCCAGCCGCCTTGACTTCCCAAGGCTGGGTCAAATGGGAACCTGGGTACATTTTAAAAAAATATCCCTGATCAATGGGGATTTGAACACATGACCTCCAGGTACACAAATTCAAATCTGCACTGATGTGGTTTGAACTTGTGACTATGAGGACAGGAGGTGAGCGCCTAGCCACCACCCTTGACTTTAGTTTATTTTAACCATGCACCCATTATGTCTCAAGGTATCTATAGCTTTCAGTTATTGTAGATATTTTTACTGTTCCATCTATAGCTTTCAGTTGTTGTAGATATTTCTACTGTTCCATCTATAGCTTTCAGTTACTGTAGATATTTCTACTATTCCATCTATAGTTTTCAATTATTGTAGATATTTGTATTGTTCCATCTATAGCTCTAGTTATTTTACATATTTCCACTGTTCCTTCTAATACTGTTGATAAATAATTGGTATCACAGCCTAGGATTCCCAGATAAGTAGCACATCTTTTTCATTATTTTTCATCTTTCCATTATCTCATTCCTTGCTGTATTATTGTCTCAACATGCTGTATCATTGTCTCATTCCATATGTATCATTTAACAGAAGTCGTCCCCTGATTGCGTACACTATAAACGATTTGTCCATTTGAAAATGCCCATACATACTATTTCACCATCTGTTCTGTCTCATAGCCCCCCCATAAAGATTACTTGTCCGTCTGTACTGTCTCAAAATCTCCCATACAGACTACTTGACCATCTGTGCTGTCTTAAATCCTCCCAGACAGACAGACAGACAGACAGACATATAAGGTATAATATAGGGTGGAGAGAGAAGATGAGACAGAGAGAGACTTAGAGCAGAGACAATGTGAGAGAAACCAGAGGAAGCTTAGAGTAGAGATGAGAAATAATGACAGAGAGATAAAGACACAGAGAGACCAAAAGAGACAAGTAGATACAGAGAGGGATATATATAAAGAAGATGGGAACTATATATGCAAAACAGTAAGATCTTGTTGATGTTGAACAATTTAGGCAGCAGTTACAAATGCCAGGATATTCCTAATGTAACAAATAAGTTTCAACTGCTAGTCTTATTTCTTGCTTGTAATCAACCATTACTGACAAGAGTAAAACTTACATTTGTAATATTCCATTTTTCATCAGATGGATGAGGAGGAGTCCCTGTACCAGACGGCAGGAGGTGTTTACACCACCGCAGAGCCTCGGCCCAATGCATACATTCCCACGGATGAAAGTGAACTTCCAATACCACGACCCTACGGCTCCCATGCTCCATTCAAACCGACGGAGCCGGGCTCAACCATGAGACACATTAGAAAACCAATTCCAAAACCGATTGAGATCTAACTTACTGTTTTCATCTTCACCTATTTTATTCTCATTTTTATCATTTTATATTACGGACGTCATATTTAACCTCTTACCCCCTGTTGCCTTGCAGTCTTGTCTTTTAGACAAAGGCTAGTGGGGTCAACCATTCACAAACCGGCGGAAGACAAGGGGAAACCTCAACTGTATTATCCCAAGAAAATCATGCCTGTAAATCTGTACATTATGAAGGAATCTGTATCGCAAAAACAACTTATCACAAACATCAGAAAGAAGCAGTAATTGTTTTTGGGCCATGTTATGAGAAGACAAAAATAAACTGGAACATGTAACGACAACTGGAAAGATTTGCGGAAAGAGAGATAGAGGAAGACAGCATGAGAAGATTCTTGACAGTCTTGTGTCATGGCACAGAAAGGAGCCAACACTTGAATTGATCTATGCCTTTGGAGATCGCAATTTATGAAGAAGCATGATCTCCCATGACAGCCGGTGATGATATTATGAACATGGGAGCTGGGGTGGTGCAGTGGTTAGTGTGGGTTGCCAGCTGAACATGGGAGCTGGGGTGGTGCAGTGGTTAGTGTGGGTTGCCAGCTGGTCCAGGATTGGGGGGGGGGGGGGGGGTGTCGTATGTTCAAATCTCCTTCAAGGCAGGGATGTGTTTTCACTGACCTTGACCTCCCAGGTCAAGCTATCCTGGAATGGGTCCCAGAAAATATCCTGAGAAGTAAAGTCGGCCGGCGTTTTAGAATGTACTAATTTATTTGCATGTTATATTGTGTGGTGTTACAGCAGGATGTAAACAATAAGCTGGACCAAAAAGATATCAAATGAATAATTTCTTAAAGACATAGGAGAAAATAAAAAAATAAAAAAAATATTGAATATCAAATCTTGGCCTGGTTACATTTTAGACATGTAAATCTGTTACTGAATTAGACATGGAAATCTGTTACTGTAGGCTACCAACTAACAGTATACCACAACAAGCAGTGATGTACAGACCAAATGGAACCAGAAGAAGGGGGCCGACAATATAAACAAAGGACAGAGGGAATAACAGACTATGGGAATTTTGTTACATGAAGGCCATAAATGGGCACTCCCCCGCTGTTTATGTTTCACTGCAAGGTACAAGAGGAACATGATGAGCCTAGAATAACTACATGACATAAGCATGCGAGAATGTTGGGGACAGTCTGTTGAAGTGCTGTTGAGAATAGGAGACAGCGCAGGAACACGGTCAGGCATCTTCAACACCAGTCTTCGGACTGATGAATGAATTCATCACTCATTTGATACACTCTGTTCTGATTGAATTCATCACTCATTTGATACACTCTTTTCTGATTTAATTCATCACTCACTTGATACACTTTTTTCCTGAATGATTATATCACTCACTTATACTCTTTTCTGATTGAATTCATCACTCACTTGATACACTTTTTTCTGAATGATTACATCACTCACTTGATACTCTTTTTTGATTGAATTCATCACTCACTTGATACACTCTTTTCTGATTGAATTCATCACTCACTTGATACACTTTTTTCCTGAATGATTATATCACTCACTTGATACTGTTTTCTGATTGAATTCATCACTCACTTGATACACTTTTTTCTGAATGATTACATCACTCACTTGATACACTCTTTTACTTTTATCTGAATGAATTCGTCACTCACTGGGTACACTCTTTTCTGAATGAATTCATCATTCACTTGATACACTCTTTTACTTTTATCTGAATGAATTCTTCACTCACTGGGTACACTCTTTTCTGAATGAATTCATCATTCACTTGATACACTCTTTTACTTTTATCTGAATAAATTCTTCACTCATTTGATACTCTTTTCCGCTCGCTGCTTTTCCATTGCTGTCTGGCATTTTTCATGTTTGTGGTTCTCCAAATATAATTTATTGGAAATGATCCTGTATATGTGTGAGCCAGCTGTTGATGTTATGTAAACTAGCACATATTTATTATGTAAGTGTTTTTTCTGTAAATAAATGCATTTTGTCATTTATATTCAGATGCATGATGTAAATGTATTTCATCATTTATGTTCACACTTTTAAGTGTATTTTGTCATTTATATTTTAATGTCTGATGTAAATATATTTTTCATTTATGATTCACACTTAGTGAGGGTATTTGGTTATTTATGTTTATGCATTTTTTGTCTTTTATATTCACATTCCAACAGAATGTATTCATTCATGTGTTGAGATTTTTCCATGTCGTGACGAACGGCTGTCAAGAAAGTTGTCTTCCTATTATTTTGTTTTCCATTAATTTTTCCAGTTGTTACATCATGTTACAATAGGTTTTTTTCCCCTCATAATGTGACCAAAAATGTGGAATGCCTCTTTCTGACATTTGCAAAAAAGTTTCTTTGTGCTGCAGCCTCTTTCAGAGATTTGTGAAAAGCTGCATTTGTATCACAGCCTCTTTCAGACATTTGTGAAAAGTTATTGTTGTATCATAGCCTCTTTAAGACATTTGTGTAAAGTTGTCTTTTTATCATAGCCTCTTTCAAAAACTTTAGATCATTTGGGCTGCCAGGTATTTTCAACATTCTTCTGCAAAACTTCATTTCTGGTGCTTCAACTGATTGTTTGTAGCTTGTTTACTAATTGTCCAATGCTGTAGTATAGCACATGTGACATCTTTAGTTAGAGGACTTGGTGACAACTGGCAAGTGATAGGAAAAGAGCAAGAGGGAGATAGAGAGGTAAGTACCTGGATAGCTGGGCCACATGGCATAATCAGGTCAAGAACACAGACCTGATCCAAGACGGGTGATCATGTGAGACAGCGAGCTATGACCACCAATGCTTACTGGCATGCCACATGATGATGATGATGATGAAGTATTTATTGCCACATAAAAGTTGCATGTCTTTTGCAAACGCTGCGATCAACCCCAAACCCAGGTTCATTTTCTAGGCAAGTTTACATTTAGTAGTTTGCCACTGCTTTCTGAATGAGAAGTCGGCATGTAAGTCCCACTGGCCAATGTAGGAAACAAACCCTATAATCCGCCACACAGGAAGTGTCAGGACAAGTGCTTTAATCCTTTCGGCCACATCAACCTCAAATACCACACACCCACAATTGTACCTGGGACACATCCTCAGTGAAGACACCACACACAAACGCCACACCACAACAGTAACAGTAATCTCTGATTTATTACATCATGTTCTTTTGTTTAATTTAAAAAAAAATATAAACTGCTAAATCAGCTATACAGTAACAAAATAGACATTACCGCCATGTGGGTCGCCAGACAGCACTGGCTACAGCAAAGTGCAAATAAATTAAAAACACATTTTTTGCATCAGACAAAACCAGTAACCACCTTGGAGACAGGCACAGTGGCCCACATCTACATTTGGAGAACCCATATAAAAATAGGTATACAGATACAAATTCACAACTAAATTAACGTATAAAAAAGCATATATAATGACAATATGTTCTCTAAAATCACTGTTTTATATTTTGAAAAGCAAAAAAATCACTGTTTTTGTTTTTCTCTGTAAACATATAATCTGAAACAGAAAGGTAATCAATAACAACCAACATGGTCAACTTTGTGACATTTGTTCGTTTCTGTAGTTCAACAATTGTTCAACTTGGGTTGTTCAAACATCCTAGCTCCTCAGCCTGCCTATTGGATACTGGTAACAAACCTCTATTATCCACCATATAGTTCAGTGTATCCAGCTCTGAAGATTCATAAATACTTCACAACCACTATCCACAGATGACTTCTCCCTGCTTCATCATCATCCTCAGGTTAGTCTGTCTTAAGACTGGCGTTGAAGTCACCTGATGACGTCACTCCACTGTTCCCTGGTCTCAGTAACTCCTTCCCTTCAGCTCGGCTTAAATCCAAACAACAACACTGGATGTAGTTTCTAAAACATCCTCATGTCCTCTTGCCTTGAATCTCCCTGCCTGTGGATCTTAATCTCCTGGTCTGCAAGACTGTTCACTAAATTCATTCTCATTTACATTTCCTGGCAAGTGTTCCCTTTTGTTTTTAAAACAAAACCCTAAATCATAGTCTGATCACAATCAAGCTCAGCTATCATTTCAAAGATAATAACCAAATGATCATTCACTCAATACCTAACACATTTTAAAAGATGCTTAGTTCAGTGACACTTTTACAAAAAATCCTTTAAACTATCTGCCTCAGTCTTGAGCCATCTAGTTCTTCAGAGAATGATCAAGATAATGCAGACATCTGAAGTATGGAACCAGGCTAGACAAGGGCTAGACATCTAAATAAAGTTCAATCATATTTTGAAACCCATTCGGCCATGCTGAGTGTATGACTAAAGACAGCCAGAGCCGGAAGACTTTGACTATACACTCACGTCCATTATGACACCACATACATTGTTCACATCAATGTTTAGAAGTCAGCAAAACAGTGGTCAGTAGACAGCTGTATCTATGGCAGAATTAATGTAAATTAAGTATTTTGTTTCTATAGAAGCTGGTAAAAAGTTCTTTGATTGTACGGAAAATAACAGTGTTAGGTAAGTACAGTTTGCCCATAAAAACAACCTCAAAAACCAGGAGTATTAAACATGAACTAAATACCTAGTAAATCACCAACTGCTACTGCCTGCCACCCTTTGAAACATGGGCACCTTTCATTAGAGAAGTATATGATATAGGGAGGAACTCAAGAACCTGCACTTGCTGATCTGCTGAGTACAGAATGAATCAAGCACTTTCCCAATGTTTACATGCAGTTACTACTCAACACATAACAAAATGTCTGTTGCAAAGACTGAGTTACAAAGCATTGACACAAGATGTTCAAATGGAGACTGAAACAACAGCAGGACTTGGCATTGAAATGGCACGTTGATGAGAATATTTCAAGTAAAATGGCCAGTCTGTCTCACAATCTGCTTCAGTTCAGACCACGAGCACAATTTTCCCAGATACCCCTGAGGATCATCATTGCTGGGCCCACAGAGTTTATGCTTTGTGCTATATACTCTGGGCAGGTGGCTTTCCATTCTGTGAAGAGACACCAAGCCAGACACCAGTGCTATGAAGTTAACCCTCTTGACTTTAACCCTTTTGAAATAAAATATCTACACATTTCTTTCACTTAAAAGAGAAAGCCCCCCCCCCCCCCCTGTATTCAGCAATAAAATCTCTTTGAATATAAACATAAGCAACTAAATCTATGGGATATACAAGTATGATGAGTAAGATGAGAATGAGCTAGGGAGCAACATAAGTGAGGGATAATAAAATGTCTCTTCACATCATCATACAAAGCATGAACTCCACAATCCCAGCGATGTCTCACAGGGTCCCAAGCAATAAATGTACTCATGGCTTGATTGATGCAGAGTGGTCGAGCAGTCTGCCACACAATAATCAAATTTGAGCCAGAAAGCTGATGTGAGACAGTGTCATGTCAAAAGCTCAACTAACGAACACTAATCAATCCATCTAGAAAAACACATGGCTGGAGAGAGCAAAATGCAATATTTTTTGCAGTTGTCTTTATTCTCAGTTCTTATTCCAAAAATGTTTTCCTATAAAATTATGAAGTTTTAAGTGAAACGGTCAGAACATGCTGATATTTTTAAAAAATATTGGAGGGCATCAATAGATGAGGAAACTAAATGTAAAGAAATTAATAACTTGCATCTTTAAGAAATATAACATCATGAGCATAATGAAACAAAATCCATTTGGTACACAACTGGGAGAATCCCAGACCAAGGGAGATCAGTCTCACAATTCTATGATTCCTATCAAGGGAGATCAGTCTTACAACTCTACAGTTGTACAGCAAACAATAATATAACATCCGGGTTGGGGATTTCTAGGGCGTCAGATCACATGCAGCAACAGCGGCCTGGGATTTCACTGATTCACTTGCACAGAGGCTACCTACCACACAATGGAAACAGGACACACAACCAACCAAACACTAAACAGATAATGGCACACACAGGGATGCACATTGCTACCACCCAGGCATCATGGTTCATACTGTTATGAGATGAGCGAACAGTTCCTCCACTTACAGTGCCCAGAATACAGGCTGCACTTGTCAACAGCTAACATGCTACATGTAATCTACTTCGTGTCACAACCAACACCCAACACAGAATGGCACCACACACAGGTATGGACAGTGCTACAGCCCTGACATCCTGGTTCACACTTCTATGAGATGAGTGAACAGTTCCTCTGCTCTGTGCCTTTGCCTTCTCTACTCCAGAAACAATTCAGGCAACTGTTTTAACCCATTTTATACCAAGCAACTCACCATGTGTACATGTACTGGATATATACTGGATACCTTATACAAAATACTCTTTCCTCAACTCCTAATCACTTATCTAGATATTACATTAACCCACTCTATATCAACTGTT
This sequence comes from Cepaea nemoralis, assembly GCA_014155875.1. Lineage (NCBI taxonomy): Eukaryota > Metazoa > Mollusca > Gastropoda > Stylommatophora > Helicidae > Cepaea > Cepaea nemoralis. Next base: position 155,497 of record JACEFZ010028196.1, read on the forward strand.
ACTTTATCACCTTCTGCTGCATCATCATCATGCACCCTGCCTAATGGCATGGGAGGAGCTGATGTCTCTCCAGGCCTTGGTGGTCTGGATCAATCCTACTACTTACACCCCCCCCCCCCCCCCATCACCTTTGAGCATCAGGAAATAATCTCTCTCTCGAATGGCCTCTTCTAACCTGACCCTTCCAGTCAACACGATGGTTACCAATATCTCTCTTCATATATATATCTCTCTGACCAAATAACATTATTAGTCTCTTTCTGATTAGTCAGCTGCCTGTTCTTTATAGGACGCCACAATCAACCCCAGCATTCCTAAATGCTTGTGGTTTTCTAGGCGTTTCCATTAAATAGTCGGCCATTATTGTCTAGGTGTTTACATTCAGTAGTCGGCCATTATTTTCTAAATTGCAGCGCTCCTATTATTGTGAAAATCAATGCACAGCTGTCTGCTTCCAAATCGCTTATTATTGATGATGATGTTTTAACTGTTCCATTTACTAGTGTTCCATGCAACAATGAAGGTGGCATTCTATCTGTCCCACTCACTACAAAAGGTGCCATTCTACCTGTCACTCACTACAAAAGGTGCCATTCTACCTGTCCCACTCACTACTGAAGGTGGAATTCTGCCTGTCCCAATTACAACTCACGGAGGGTGCTCCATCATCCCCCACCAACTACATATATACATTCTCTGTCCTAGAGGCGATGGAGCACACTCTACTGGCGGATACTTCTAAAAATAACAACCAGCTGTGTTAATAACCAAAGAAACAAAACAAAGTTTCCACAAAAGGCATAAAGTAATATGCTATTCAGGATTTAGCATCAGTGTTTACTGTTCACAACTGAATATTTGAAAATAAAAACATGGAATTGCTTCTTCTTGTAAGTGTTATGAATACAGTGCTATGTACATTGCCTACACAGGTCAAAAGTCAACATCAGAAACCCGTAACATGAAATCATCATCAGCATATTCAATCACGTATTAATATGCTCTGCCTCAGGTATACATCATTCACCACTAATCATTTGTCCCTCCTCTTTCTTTCTTTCTTTCTTTTCTCATAAGTGAAATATACAGTATAATTTCATGATAATATACACTGTGTCAAAAATAAATGTGATGTCTGGACAAAATGAACTGACTTCCAGATCAAATGAATCGCCAGACAAAATGAACAGACAGACAACCTGAACTTATCTGAAGCAAGTGTTACAAACAACCAAACTGAACACAACATCTTGTTCAATGTAACACTTTTATCATCATTATCACTATCACGTACCAGGTTCTATTCACAACATCGTTCCCATCAAGACCCCCCCCTCCCCAGAAAGACTAATCTGTTCCCAGTTCCCCTGCCTCATGCATTTCCATGGCCAAGGTGTCTTTAATGTCTTGGATTCACCTTTGTGCTGTTTGGCCCCTGTCTCTTCTCTCAGGAAGATTTATGCTGCATAAAAATACACTGATGAACACATATTCCCTGTCTTCTTCTTTCCATCATACCGTTAAGCCCAGAACCACCACTTCAAAAAACACACTTCCTAATTTGTAAATCTGTAGAATTTGCATTTCATATACTGCTTGGTTGCTGGGAGAATCTTTAAATGTTCCTTTAATTAATGAGGACAGGTAACCAAAATAATGCAATTAAAATACACAACCGCAACACAACACTCAACATTCCAGCCAAACTAAAATGTTAACTGAAGCACATTTTTATGAAACCTAAAAACTTCAGTTCTTACTACTTAATTTCAGAAGTTACTGGGGAGTGTCTCAAGTATCTCCTGTCCGTTTTGTATTTTAGCTGTTGTTCATTTGTTCGGTGCGTTTCCGATGTGGGGGATGACAGAATCACGCTTTTCTTTCAATTTCAAAAGCATATGCTTTCAATTTCAAAAGAATATTTTGTTTTCATTGTTCACTGATAAATACTTTGGGAAAACATTATCTAATATTTGTGTGTGTTTTTCCAAGTATAGAGTTTTCTAGTCATATTTTTTGTTTTTAATCAGACTTTTTTTTCGAACTGATGGGTTTATAATGTGCGTAAAATTGTCCAGCCTAATTGCGAAGGAAAAATATAAGATTCACTATCCCAGATATCTACCCTGTATGAGTCTACACCTTTTATAATTCTACATGACTCAGGATTTACTAACATCGTTTAACTTCAAGTCTACCGTTTAGTGACAGAGAATAAGGAACTTCCTGTGGCAACAAGCTATTCACCATTTCAATACATATTCATAAGTAGCTTTTAATTCTCTCCGTGACAGCTGTGCCGACGCTTAAGGATATATGACTATGAATTTGTAATATGTATGTGTAACAGTATTGACTACACGTTAAACTGAATAAATCTAAGTATTACAATGCATATATTCACAGATATAAAACAAAGTCCCGTAGAAAAAACAAACGTCCTGCAACTTCTCTAGAGGCAAAAACTACGTATTGACATGCACACTCAAGTTATATGAACAACAGAACTGAAATGCTCAACTAAGCTGGATGAAATGAAACTTGCAGTGCAAAGAATGTTGCATTAAATAAATTCAGCTAATATTTGTAACTTAATTGTAAAAAAGTAATCAAAAATGTACAGAATGATGAAAATATGATTCTTATTATGCCATTTACAGCCAAAAGCCGTATGCCATTTGTAAGAAAGTAAGCAAAAACGGGACAATATATAGTTTGCTGGTGTCGGGCGTGAAAATGATTATTCTAAAGTATGGATTTCCAATATTAAAATGATCTGAAGGGAACAGTTTTCTTCCCATTATTGTAAAGTGTGATGATGGTAATGACTGCAGTAAGAATCTGGGTTGGTAATCATTGATTTGAAATGTTTATACAGATGTCAGACGGAGTTGCAGTGTGAAGGTTTGAAGACGCACATTTGGTAGTCACTTCATGCCATCAACTACTTCCATATGGACAGCAGCACTTCTTAAACATATGATGCCGAGGTAGCGGATTCAACCTCTACAGCAGCCAATTGGATTAATATATTGACTTCTTGTCCTTGACTTGGGGATGTAAATTACAAGAACGTCTGAAGTCAGAGTGGGTTTGCCTGATGGCGAGGAACATTGGTAATATGAAAAGTTAAGCCACATGCAAAGAAATTGGTCCTGTGTGCTAGAAGTAGTAGCATGTGTATGGACTAAACTTCAGTCCAAAGGGAGCAGACGTCCAAAAAAAAAACCCACTTTCATACGTTAGAAGAATGGTTTGGAAATTGTGGCAACGTGGATTACAGAAAGACTTCATATTCTTCTTGCTACTCTGTTGGGTTGATGGCATCATGTCGACTGATAACTCAAGAGTCGGTTTAACTGACTTCAGCCTGTATCTGTATCAAGTTTACTTCCTCTCCACAGACTGTCCAAGGAAATAGACACTTATCTATTCGTGGGTAGGATTTTCTTCTAACATGTTTGATTTAGCAGCAGCCATTAAAAAACTTGCATATCCTTTACAGGCCATAGCAGTCAACCCCAGTATATTTAGCTGTTTGTGATTTCTTGGCATGTTTACATTCAGTAGTTTGCCATTGCTTTCTGAACAACGGGCACCCTTACCATATATGAAACATATCAGTGCACGGCAGTCTGCTTCCAAATCGCAAGCAGCTGTGTTTTGAACGTGGTATGTGGGATTACAAAATTCATTCGTAAGCCCTTAGACACAGTTGCCAGCAGCTGTAAGACCTACTCTTTGTGATTTCCAACTCTGTGATATTTCCAACTCTGTGAGATTTCCAACTCTGTGATAATTTTAACCTGTACAAGTTGCACATGGGACCTCTTAGTTTCTGCCCTTATTCAAGAAGACTAAGCAACCGATCTCAGTACCCAAGAGATCTGGGGATGAAACCTCATTAGCAAAGAATGCTTTCTGCAAATATGCATTCCCTATGTTGGGATTCAAACCCTGCAACTTATGACCCTGAGGTGGATGCCCTATCCCCAGCCATGCTGTTCCCATGAGTGAATTTTATGTTATTCTATGTCAGGCATAGAACCTTGCTAAGAGTTAATATTTTGCTATGGACAACTATCACGTTCTTTAATTGATCACAAATGTTTATTCTAAAATTGCAGACAAGGGATAGCAGTTTAGGGAACCACTGTTGCAAAAGGTGGGAACAAAAGGATGCCAGACTGATCCACCCCTTACAGTAGGCTGCCAAGGAGATATGGAAGTTGAAACATTTGCTTAAAGGGAAGAACTTCTAATGATCAGAATCCTCATTACACTGGATGCTTTGGTGGAGTTTCCTATTACAAAATTCACTACTACTATTACCACCAACACTGTCACCACTACTACTACTGCTGCCATTCATATATTCACGATTTCTGAAAAACCCAAATTTACAAAACTTAAATTTTAAAATCTCATTTGAAATACCTGAAGATCACATTTATACGCTGCATATTCTAAACTAAAACCCACTCACAACCTGATGGTCACAGAATATTTACTTGAAATAAAAGGTATCCCATAAGTACATATCATGAAGCAAGTCCTTTGCAGATCCTCAGTCTCATCACAACCTTTGCAAATCCTCATTCCCATCACAACCTTTGCAGATCCTCATTCCCATCACAACCTTTGCAGATCCTCATTCCCATCACAACCTTTGCAGATCCTCAATCCCATCACAACATTTGCAGATCCTCACTCTCATCACAACCTGACTGAAAGATTCTTGATCCTTCATCAATTCCCCTCTCCATGCCCAAGGTGTCTTTAATGTCCTCTATCCACCATCGTGTTTCTATACTCCTGCTTCTGTGATATTTCCAGCCAAGATATTCAAAGTTTGTGACATTTTCAGCCAAGATATTCAAAGTTTGTGACATTTTCAGCCAAGATATTCAAAGTTTGTGACATTTTCAGCCAAGATATTCAAAGTGTGTGACATTTTCAGCCAAGATATTCAAAGTCTGTGATATTTTCAGCCAAGACTTTCAAAGTGTGTGACATTTTCAGCCAAGATATTAACAGTTTGTGACATGTTCAGCCAAGATATTCAAAGTTTGTTACATGTTCAGCCAAAATATTCAGTTTGTGACATTTTTCAATCACATCATTATTGATTGTACAGGTGGCTTTGTGGACATTCTCTGTTTGTTTTGTTTTATCCAGAAAAAGGTTTTGATCATAGCTGTGTTTCAGACAGAGTTAAATATTCTAACATTTTTCAGTAGCCTTCTACAATGCAGACATTTCTGTCTATGTTCTTATTGTTGAATACTGAAGATATGTCATCGTTTCACAGCCGTAACTATATTGAAAGATATAGTCGGTGACCAGGATTTTTAATCTCATGTTGATTTCTTGCTAGGTTATTGTAGTTTTGATTATCAATTCAGATGTGGAAGGTAAGGGGAAATCTGGCATGTGTATAAAACAGCGATGGCAAACTGTAAACAACTCAAAAGGAAGCAGCCTAAAGTAAAATTCTACATTTTGTTTGTGCATATTTTTGACAGTAACAAAATATTTTAGCACCTTAAAAACAAACACAAAAATGAATAACTTGTGTAAAAAAACTGGATGAAAATAAAGATGAAGGCTCAATAAAACCCCACAGAATACACGTGTATTGTTCAGATGCACTGAGAATGAAAGTGAAAGCAACTAATAAATGGATATTTATTTACACTGAGAAAGTGCACTAACAAAACATAATTACTTTTTCTCACTGACTTCCACTGACTTGATTTACAATCAATTTAGCATCCTACATCTCAAATCTAATTGCATTCTGTTTTACAACTCATCTGGCAGCATACAACATCCAACATTGTTTTACAACTATACTGGCAGAATATGACATCCAACATTCTGTTTTACAACTCATCTGGCAGCATATGACATCCAACATTCTGTTATACTGGCAACATACAACATCTAACATTCTGTTTTACAAATATACTGGCAGAATATGACATCCAACATTCTGTTTTACAACTATACTGGTAGCATCCAAAATCCTGTTTTACAACTATACTAGCAGCATACAACATCCAACATTCTGTTGTACAACTCATCTAGCCGTATACGCCATCGAACTTCCTGTGTTTATTCCAGTACCATACATAAACCCTCTCAAACCTGACAGGCCGTATTCTATGTTATATAACTGTTACGGCAACACACAAGTATTCTAGCAACATATGATGAGAAACATTCTGTTGTACAACTATTCCAGCAGCATATGACATCCAACATTTTGATGTACAACTATTCTAGCAACAGATAAAAAAAAAAAATGTTTCAACCTAGAGTCCATTACAAAGTCAAAATCTAGTTCTCAGAGCCTACTTCTCCTGGGACTTTCTTCTGAGGAAGTTTTTTGCAATGGGTCTGTGGTGTGAAAGCGCCATCGTGTAAATGTGTGATAAAATCAATCAACTAACAACAGAGAAAGTTAGATCAGTAAAATACAGTGATTTCAACTACCTGCTACAGCAAGGCCGGAGGTGGATTCTTCTGTGGATGGCTTAAGATGAAATCATGAAAGACTACAACACAAGACTGATCCAGATTCAGACACAAAGGGAGCTGGGTTGTAAGAAATTAATGACAATGTCATAAAGACATATTTTTAAACATGAGTTAAAATGCAAGCCTTCCAGAGGATTTCCAAACCAATCAAATATGTCTGTTCCAGAAATATTTCATGTATTAATTTCTTCCCTCACAGATATCACGTGATAATAACATTCTCCTTGCACATATTCATAACAGATACAATGATCCCAATCTGAACTGTACATACATGCTGCTGGTATATCCACCCATCACACACGTGTCCATTCCATTAACAGCTATCTATTATCACTCCATTTACATACCTTCCCTTCCCATTCCACAACTGCTTGCCTATTTGCCTTCACAAAATACTGTCATTCCTTGCCAGTTTTTCTTCACATGCTGTTCCAAATATATAATACACAAAACATTCCGCACACATTTCTTCAACCTCCCTGCCAGACAGGGGAAGTATATTCTAATACTACGTTGTTACGGTGGGTAGAACTATGACCTCTACAGTTTATGAAACATATTTTGTTAGCAACATTCTATTTCTATTTTTAAAAAAAAAATCCTGAAATACCAGTGTTAGGGGCTGGTATTCTAAACAATCTAGGCCAAATATTCTTTACAAATATCAAGGATTTATTTACACGATTAAAACCAGTGAATCTGCCAAAAAAATTCTAAATATAAAAAAACTGACAAGTTAATGGAAGAGCGTGAAACTCCACCTCAGCTGCAAAAACTGAAAATCTTCTCAAAAATGCCAAAGCTTAAATTTGGAAATTCAAAAACTTTGGCATCCTGCATTGTTCAACTTGGCCAATTAGAATATGAAGTGAACACGAATGCAAGGCCATGTATTTATTGACAGCTACAAACTGGCTGTTGTATGTCTAACAAAAATGCCATTCAGGTGGTTTACTAGTTAGCTGGCTGACTGTCTTGTCTGCTGGAATGGTGCTAGAAGAAGGGACATCACTGCATCATGGAGGGGAATAAAGAGACTTCTCAGAAAGACTAACTAGTCTGTGGCTTGGTATGGGATAACCTGCCTTGGCAGTGAATTCTACTTGATGCAGTCGGTTTGTCTACAGCTTGATGGTTCCAACAACCTGTCAAACAAGAAAGTTATACATTAATTAGTCAAGTAAGTCATGCAGACCCTTTTGCATGCCACTAGAGCAGTGTTTCCCAACCTTTTTTGTGCTATGCCCCACCTAAGCCTTTCTAAAATTCTTATGCCCCCCCCCCCCCCCCCCCCCCAACATATGCATAATTTTAATATTCAAAAATTGAAATGTTCACTAAAGAAACTTGAATTTTTTTTAGAAGGGCTCACGGTTCCCAGAGGGGCCAGACCCCCCCCCCCCCCCCAGGTCCCGCGTCCCTGTATGTCGGTTGTGTTGTGTGAATTTTTTTTTTTTTTGGTTTGGTGGTTACCCCAGACAAGCTGGTTCCCCCGCCTCCCCCTTTTTTTGTGTGGACCCTTAGTCTCATTGTGAGCTATTTCCCACAGTGGTCCACCAGGCCCACATATAAGGTGAAGATATGTGATGGGTTTTATTTGATCATCCCGGCCCCCGACCAGACCAGGAGCACTACCGGGGGGAGAGCAGCCAATGCACCCGATCCTAGCCAAAGGACCGATAGGTTTTAGGAAGAAATCACTAGGAAATTACTGAGCAAACACAGTAAGTAAATTTTCAAAACATATAATGGAGAACTGAAATTCAAGTAAAAGATAATTTTAATGAAAGATTTTTCTATATTATTTTAATTATTAGTAATTATTTAAATTTAGTGAGATCCTTGCGCTTGATGCTTGCTGCAAAGAGATTTTATGTCAGGTTCCAATTTAGTTAACTTCAGTCTCAAGTCTCCCGGTTTTGTTATATCCAGCCGATTTCTTCCATTTTCGAATTGCCCCCCTTAACAATCGAATTGCCCCCCTGTGGGGCGTGGGCCCCACGTTGGGAAACACTGCACTAGAGTATACTGGGGATAATGTGTTCAGCCCATATTGCTGATGAGCAAATGACACAGAGAGGAATAATATAGTCTGTATTGGGACGCAGAGGTGTTTCCAAGGCACCAGGGCCAGGTTTTATACTGGCCAAGACCTATCAACACGTCCTATTTGTGTGTCATAGGCAACAGGTCCCCTCAGGGTCCTGGCTAACGTAGTAGGATCGCTGATTCTTCCGAAGTTGGAGAGTATCTGCCTGCACGGCGAGGAACCACCAGTCTGCACACCAATAAGCCAGACATGGGACAACGGATACTCATGCAAACCTCAGTCTGGTGTGACATCACATTGATGTTGGACAACAGGATGTCTTCATCCGACATACAGGACTTCATGATGGAGTTCACAGCCAGTGAACGCAAGCAAGCAAGCAATCTGTATTATGCTGGCCATATCTCTATTTCTTCTGCCAAATATCCCCCATTGGAGATTAGACCAAGTCACACAATCTTTTGCTATCTCCTGCAGTTCCCGCGATGTCCTTCTCATATTATTAATCTCTGTCTCTATTTCCCTTTTCCATGTGCTTTAGGTGTGCCTCTGCTTCACTTGAACTGTGGTCTCCAGAGAAAAGGCTTTCTTGTTATGCTAGTACTAGGTCTTGTTATGCTAATACCAGGTCTTGTTATACCATTACAAGGTCTTGTTATACCATTATCAGGTATTCTCAATGTGGGTCCCATCCAGCATGAGTGTCTTTTTCTCACTTCTTAACTTGCTGGGATCTGTTTAGGTCTTTCCCTAATCTTCATATACCATTTTAGTCCTCCTATTTCATCCAAGATGAATTAATGGATGTATGTAGTCATAAGTATTTATAAGTAATTGTGTTAGTTCAATTAATATTTGTAGTTATAAGTAATAATTGTTTTAGTCCATGCTTATCTTCCAATATCTATGGTACATTTATATAAAATAAATCCTCTCCATATCTCTCTCTTTTTACCCCCCCTCTCTCTCACACACTATTATATAAAAGAAATCCTTTCTATAGATCTCTCTTATTCCCCCCCCCCCCTCTCTCTCACACTATTATATAAAAGAAATCCTCTTTACAGATCTCTCTCTCTTATCCCTCCCTCCCTCTCTCTCTATCTCTCAATATTATATAAAATAAATCTTACCTGTATGTACTGGTGACAAAAATGGCTCACTGTGTGCACAATATTTGGAGTCGTGACCAACACTGCTAGTTGACTTTGACCTGGCAATCACCTTGTTGTCCGCTCCTTGCCTGCTGGGGTGATGCTGGTGCTGGAGATGGCGAGCCGGATGACAACCGTTATGTTGCTGGCACAAGCAAGCGGGGCAGGGCTGTAGCCCGCCGCCAACCCCATCCATCCCTGGCTCATTATGGTAGGGCTGGCAGTGTCCGGAGCAGCAGCGATGGTCTATCACCTCGCAGCAGCACTGGTTAGCGGTGGCTGCTGCCTGAGAAGACATCACCCCAGGAGTGGATGTGCTCTGCCGAGATGGTGATGGAGGCCTGACCCCATTAGAAGAACACTCACACGAATGGCAGTCCAAGTTAACAGCCGAGAACTGTGGAGAGGCATCCGCAGGTTCCCCATTGGGGTATACTGTCTTTTTGACCGCACTTCCACAGCCTCGAGAATGCAGCTGAGGTCTCTGTTTACTGTCACTATGAGAATGCACAGGCGATGATAATGATGATGTCAATGACTGCGACAATGAGGTAGGAGGGCGAGGAGGATTATGATCACAACAAAAGTGTTTACCGTTACAGCCTACATTATCAGAGCAGTTGATCGGGTGGATTTTTGCTTGGCCACTTCCATCAGCCATTTCACGCAAGCAAACTGAAGGCTGACTACTGTTCGATTGCTGGATTTCAAAATGTGCATCTGAGTGTCCATTTAGTGGACTGGAATTGGCCATCACAGAATAGTTATACATGCAGACAGAGCAAGGAGGCCGAGCGGTTATCATTGCAGAATTTGCCGATTCAACATCTCGGTTATCACAAGAATCACTATCCTGCCCGTGTCTGTCTCTGTTTTCACAACCTCTACTGCTGTCCTCATTTCTAGAACCAACCGGATGATTCTGAACCCCACCACCAGCAGTGTTGCTTAGCCTATCATGATTGGTAGGCTTTGTGGGGTGAAAAGTCTGAAACAGGGATCTCCCATTGGGAGAGACCAGCTGCTGGTTAGAGCAGTGGGCAGAGAATTCACTCTGTTTATCTAAGGCAGGCAAATGTAAGGATGGCGACGGATTCTCCCGGTACTCATCACCATCGGATGTGGCCACGTACAGGAGCTGGTGATGCGGCTGGAAGTGGCCCAGCTGGCCAGAGCTGCTGCTGGGAGGCTCGGTGCTGCCGCTGTGTTGACCACTACTTGTACTGTGCCTGCTGCCAATTGTGTCCTCATCACTGGCTGGATAAGGCACGCCTCCTCCAGAGTTGGCTGGAAAGGATGAATGCAGATTGTTTAAATTTTGCAGTGCAAATAAAACAATGACACCATCATACTAAATAACTCATTATTATTAAAAACAATGACACCGTCACATTCAATTAAATTCTCCGAAAAACAATGACATCATTACAATCAATAACAAATGTCATCAAAAACAAGGACACCATCCCCTTCAATAACACTATGTCATCAAAAACAATGACATCATCACATTCAATAACAAAATGTCATCAAAAACAAGGACACCATCACATTCAATAACAGTTGAGTTGAGTTGAGTTGAGTGGAGTTAAGAACTGACATCAATGCACTCAGGACATTCCCATACGTGCTCCGTCCCCTCGTTCAACAGCCAGCGAAGAGTCATACTACTAATCGTTCCCACCGCTATCTGATTAAAAGTTCTCCTGCTCTTCCCTCTCAGTTTTGAGATTCTTCCAGAACCCCTGCCGATCACCCGCAATCTCATTCTTCCCACATATGGGTTCTCAATCTGTCCCTCAGCCTTCTCCACCTGGTCCCACAAGTACATGACCACCTCCTCCCTTGTCCATAGGCACAATTTCACCAAGAGGTGCCTTCCCTGCTAGCTGATCAGCCTGTTCATTCCCCCGCACACCTGCATGGCCAGGGCAAAATATCCATACAATTCTCACGATCTGAGACCTCTGAAGCGACGAGAGCCATTCCACACGAAACATTCCTTTCTCCACCTTGCTAAGCATACTCTTTGAATCCATAATGAATACAACGTGTGTTGCAGTAGTCTCCTCTAGCCACCGGAATGTCGCCGTTACTGCCTCCAACTCCATTCTCATGCTGAGGTCATAGTCTCATATGCCAGACTCTCCTTTTTCAAGACTCGCCCATTAGCCTTTGCAATAAAGCCCCAGCCATTACGTCTGTTTCTCACCACTGACCCATCGGTGTAGATGACTATGATGTGTGTTGCTCTGGATCAGCTGTTGCACTTCAAACTCAGTGCTGCCCATTCTCTGCACTCACGACCCAGTGTTATTATTACATTGTGCCAGTCCGTCATGTCTTCCGGAACTTCAACCCACTCTCTTTCACGATTGATGGTCTCTAGATCACACACCATATCCATTGCTGCATGCAGCGGGTGATCCCTGTCTGCGGCAACTCTCATGTACCATTTGGCCTGAAGGACCCTATGCCTATCCGTCATTGTTGGTAGCGCCAATTCAATAAAAAAAAATGTCATCAAAAACAAGGACACCATATCATTCAATAATAACTAAATGTCATCAAACACAAGGACACCATCACATTCAATAACAAAATGTCATCAAAAACAATGACAACATCACATTCAATAACAAAATGTCATCAAGAACAAGGACACCATCATATTCAATAACAAAATGTCATCAAAAACAAGGGCACCATCACATTCAATAATAACAAAATGTCATCAAAAACAAAGACACCATCACATTCAATAACAAAATCTCATTAAAAAAACAAGGACACCATCATATTCAATAAAATAACACTATTACACCCAATGCAATGACACCATCACATAAAGTTAGTTGACATGATACAGACCAGTGGTTCTCAACCAGTAGGGAAGTCCTCCCTAATGGGGAATTTTAGGGTTTCCATGGGGGAAATTAAGATTATCTCAAGATCGTTTTAATACAAGAACCGATTACTTGATATTGTTTTTCCCTTCATACGTATGGTTCTGTATGTCTCACCCTTCTAAAATTCAATTTATAATGTAAGTAGACCCACAAATCATGTTTTATGTGGACGTCTAGACTTGTTTTAGTATGTGCTATTAAATTTAGCTTCCATTATTACATATACTTTGTAGGGGCGGAGGCGGGATTTTTAGGTAGGAAATATGAAAGGGGGGAATGACGTTCTGAAGATATGGTGAAGGGGAGCACGGGCCATATTTTTAGGTAGGAAATATGAATATGGGGGGGGGGGGGGGGGGATGACGTTCTGAAAATATGGTGAAGGGGGGCACGGGCCAAAAAAAGTTGAGAACCACTGATATAGACCATACCACAGATCAAACACTGATTGGTCTAAAAAAAAACATGGAGTCACCACCATATACCCAGTATTCCTATGGTATGGAAAAGATCCCTTCTATTTCTTTCCTTCTTTTTTATGATTAAGCCCAGACTAGACTTTCTGCTCACCCACATGACGCAGTTAGCCACCTCCTCACTGAGTATCCTGTTTGGATGCTAGGGAACACCTACAGCAGCTGTCTCTGACAACCACCAACTCCCTCAATGAGTTTCTGGACTGGCTACAGATGACTTACAGATACATAAGACTGACATTGGGCTGGCTACAGATGACTTACAGATACATAAGACTGACATTGGGCTGGCTACAGATGACTTACAGATACATAAGACTGACATTGGGCTGGCTACAGATGACTTACAGATACATAAGACTGACATTGGGCTGGCTACAGATGACTTACAGATACATAAGACTGACATTGGACTGGCTACAGATGACTTACAGATACATAAGACTGACATTGGGCTGGCTACAGATGACTTACAGATACATAAGACTGACATTGGGCTGGCTACAGATGACTTACAGATACATAAGACTGACATTGGGCTGGCTACAGATGACTTACAGATACATAAGACTGACATTGGGCTGGCTACAGATGACTTACATATACATAAGACTGACATTGGACTGGCTACAGATGACTTACAGATACATAAGACCGACATTGGACTGGCTACAGATGACTTACATATACATAAGACTGACATTGGACTGGCTACAGATGACTTACAGATACATAAGACTGACATTGGGCTGGCTACAGATGACTTACAGATACATAAGACTGACATTGGGCTGGCTACAGATGACTTACATATACATAAGACTGACATTGGACTGGCTACAGATGACTTACAGATACATAAGACCGACATTGGACTGGCTACAGATGACTTACAGATACATAAGACTGACATTGGACTGGCTATAGATGACTTACAGATACATAAGACTGACATTGGACTGGCTACAGATGACTTAGATACATAAGACTGACATTGGACTGGCTACAGATGACTTACATATACATAAGAATGACATTGGACTGGCTACAGATGACTTACATATACATAAGACTGACATTGGACTGGCTACAGATGACTTACAGATACATAAGACCGACATTGGACTGGCTACAGATGACTTACATATACATAAGACTGACATTGGAAGGCCACCAGTAGACAATTCAGTGGCTATGAGAAACCAACCACCAGACTGAAAGCCACCCTGCCTGGTTACACCCACCTGCTTTGATCTGCCTGAGCAGGCGATCTCCTGCAGTCAATGTTGGCGGCTGATTGTCATCTTCATCCACATCACTTGGGCAGATGGGTCGTGCATAACCATTGGCTCGAAACTGCCCTGAGGATGACTCATAGCCAGACTCCTTCATTTGATAATCTGCAGTCACAAAAGAGAAACTGAACAGAATCTCAAAGAGCCATTCTATCAAAACATTTACATGAATTCATTCTACCCCAACTGTTACTTTAACTCATTATGTTCTGTACTGCTATTATTGTAACTCATTTAAGCCCAATCTACTACTCTAGGATCAGAAGTATAATACCACCATTTTGGGACGCAGAGGTGTTTCCAAGGCACCAGGGCTGGGTTCTATACTGCCAAGACCTATTGACACGTCCTCGCCGAGCGTCCTGGGCAACAGGTCCCTTTGGAGTCCTGGCTAAAGTCAATAGGATTGTTGATTCCTCCAAAGTCGGAGAGTGTCTGCCTGCACGGCGGGGAACCACCAGTCTGCACACTAATAGGCCAGACATGGGACAACGGATACTCATGCAAGCCTCAGGTCCGGTATGACATCACACTGATGTTGGACAGCAGGATGTCTTCATCCGGCATACAGGATTTCGCACTGGAGTTCACAGCCAGCGAACACAAGCAAGCATACCACCATTTTCTTATTTTAAACAAAATCCACAGCCCAGACCAAGAAGTCAGCCACCTCCGCACAAGCCAGAAGGAGAAGACACAATCTCTAAGCCATCCCACCCCAGAGTTCTGAAGCTAAGGCCAAAGAACTGGTCAACTCAACACATAAAGACCAGCTGAAGGAAATCACTGCTTACCTTGGTAGTGGTAGCCGTTGACAATGGTAGGACCCTGTGAATAGCTTCCCTCCTTGTCTGAAGACATGTAGCCAGAGCTGGGGATTTCTCCAGGCAGGGTGGTTTCATCTGAGGCAGACAACAATACTGCATTATGTTGATGTTCACAATGGTGTTTTATAAAGACATTCCCCATGTGGAGTTATAACAACATTCACAAAGCTGTATTATAACGACATTTACAATGCTGTTTTATAACAAAATCCACAACAATAAACATTTTTATATTGTCAGTCCAAAAACTGGTAATACATTTTTCACCATATCATTCCACCATAATTCTAACTCTTTTCTGGAAAACTGTCATGGTTTCCTCTTACTTTCCACCACTGCTTTAAGCTTTTCTGAAAATGTCTGCTTATACTGGGAATCTGCTAGATTACATGTTAAGCCATGAATTCAAATTATTTGCCTGAAAAAGGAGATAATTGATAAACACAAGAAAGTGTGATCCACCTCATCAATGGGTGAATTGGCCTGAAGACAGGCACTGGAAGTCATCTGTTTGGAACTGCCTGGAAACTACAACTAATGTGTGGGAGAAAACTGTTGGAATTGCATGGAAACTACAACTAATGTGTGGAAGAAAACTGCTGGAATTGCCTGGAAACAACTAATGTGTGGAAGAAAAGTGTTGGAATTGCCTGGGAACAACTAATGTGTGGAAGAAACCTGCTGGAATTGCCTGGAAAATTCAATTAATGTGTGGAAGAAAACTGTTGGAATTGCATGGAAACTACAACTAATGTGTGGAAAAAAAACTGCTGGAATTGCCTGCAAACAACTAATGTGTGGAAGAAAAGTGTTGGAATTGCCTGGGAACAACAACTAATGTGTGGAAGAAACCTGCTGGAATTGCCTGGGAACAACATCTAATGTGTGGAAGAAACCTGCTGGAATTGCCTGGGAACAACAACTAATGTGTGGAAGAAAACTGTTGGAACTGCCTGGAAACTACAACTAATGTGTGGAAGAACACTGCTAGAATTGCCTGGCAGATACAAATAATGTGTGGAAGAAAACTGTTGGAATTGCCTGGAAACTACAACTAATGTGTGCAAGACAACTGCTGGAATTGCCTGGAACATATT
This sequence comes from Cepaea nemoralis, assembly GCA_014155875.1. Classification (NCBI taxonomy): domain Eukaryota; kingdom Metazoa; phylum Mollusca; class Gastropoda; order Stylommatophora; family Helicidae; genus Cepaea; species Cepaea nemoralis. The sequence continues at coordinate 171,851 of JACEFZ010028196.1, forward strand.
ATTGTGTGGAAGAAAACTGGTCACTCCACCTCACAATGTCATGGCCTAGTATATATAAAGACCTAACACTTCCCACCCCAGCAGCTGTATCGGCCATGGGGACAGCCTTCACTAATACAATTTCCCAGTGGGTGACCTCAGAAACACATCAGGAAATCAAATAACAACACATGACAGAGCTTCACCCACCAAGGTCACACCCCTGGCGGGACTAATCACATATAAAAGCTTCGTAACATAAGCAAAAAGTGAAAACTGAATCTACCTTGACGTAATAAAAGTTCTGTAGCGTGTAATGCATATTTATGTTTCTGAATCACTTTGATCAACCAACCGGACAATAATTTTCAATCCATTTTAAAGCAGGTGAAAGCTTTCTCTAACACCGAATTATGTTCTTATAGTTTGTTTTTTGTACAGGCAAAGGATTAACTTGACCGCGTCTGTCCCAGGCAGTCGATACTTCAACTCTTTCGAAGTGGTTAAACCACACGTCACACACTCCAAAGACCAAGGGTTTGATTCCTGGTTTGTCATTTAATTCACGAGTGAACTTTTCTCAGAGACACCTGGGTGTCAATCGCTGGCGCTACAGAGTTCACACCCAGTGTGACACTTTTGCCATAGCTGCCCTGTGGAAAGAGATGGAGCCACATGGGATAAAACCCAGTGCATTTAAGTCAATCCTTTTGCCTTTAAAGTGACATTCCCCCACCCCCAAACTTAAGAACCTATTTAAGTGTGAATATAGAGAAATTTCCTCCTTCAACTTTTAAACTAAACACAGAAGGTACAGCGAGAACTAATTTGACAATACCTGTTGGAGTAGCACTGTAGACCTCATGCCTTTTCCTGGTCTGGTAGATGATGATAACCCACACAAGAGATGTGCCTACGACACAGCACACCACAGCAATGATGATGATTCCCGTGGTGGTAGACTCATCATCTAGCCCAAAGGAGCCACCAGACTCGCCACCATCGCCTGATGAGTTCACAACCTGGGGACACAGACAGGCTGATATAGGGCATCTGTGTGTCAGTGATGTGTTTAGCCAGGTCAGAATATATCAACAACGTATGAAACATACCTAAGACACTCAGCACTGTTTGCTTTAGGGTATTCTTACTCTTTCTCATAATCTTTGCCTCTCCCTAGATACATTTTTTTTCTCTCTCTTTGTTATGTAATCGCCCTCTCTCTCCTCTCTCATACACATACAATCTTTCACAAGTGCACTATTTTATCACAATTTCATAGAATCTTCCTCTCTTCTCTCTCTCATACATATAAAATCATTCACAAGTGTACTTTTCCATAGACAATTTCACTCATGCTCTCACAAACACAGAAACTAACTCTCTCTCTCTCTCTCACATATATACAAATGCGTTCACATACAACACGCAATCTCACTCACTCATGAAGACACCTCAGACAGAAGACCTGAATGAGTTGGTCGCAGACTACAAGACAGGACAAAAAGCAGCTATATTCCAATCAACATAACAAGCGGTTGCCTTCTACCTGAAGCTCTGTTGTTCCTTTCGCTGTGCCCAATGAGTTAGACATCCTGCAGGCATAAGTGCCAGCATCTGACCACTGAGTGTCCACTATCACCAGAATTTGGTTGTCCGCAGTGAAGAAGTGGCGAGGAGTCATCTAAAACATACACAAAATACAGAATAAGACAAAATACATAAAACACTAACTAAACTTTATAAAACCAGTTTACTAATAACTAATTTTATTTATATGGCACTCGCTTTGAACTCAAACGTAATCCAAACACATTACTTCTAGTAGTGCTGTACTGAATTTTGCATGTGGATTAGCTTTCCCTATTAAGTGTCCCTCACCATCAAGCGAACCCACTCCAGCTTCAGAGGTATTTGTAATTTACATCCCCAAGTCAAGGACGACAGGTCAACATTTTAGTCCAACTGCCCGGTGTAGGAGTTGAACCCTCACCTCGACATTACCTCACAGGATGTTTAAGAACATATGTTCTTATCCATTCAGCCATGCTGACCTACTATTAACTGTTGTATCCCCAACAGATGCAGGACTGATTGCCCAACTAGAGCAACTCTGAGGCTGGCCCAGCCTCATGAAAATGGATACCAGACAATCTTCTGAGAATTCTCTAGGAGGGAAAGGCGATGAGAAAGAAAACTGGCCATGCCACGTCGTTTTATCTTGGCCAAGAATATATACAAACTTAAAAGTTCACACCTCATCAACAATAAACACCATGGGGCTACATTAATCTGTTTTTTCTTTTTAAACTAATAATATGGTCAGGAGTGAAATCCATCCTTGTGAGGGAAGTTTTGTCTACCCCTACCGAGGTATTGAAAACTGGGGTGACTGCTGTAATTATGCTAATACTGACAATGAATGAACATAAAACATGACTATTATGCTTTGCAAAAGACATACACAGGCACAAGGAAACATTTCAAAGAAATAAGCAATTCAGATGTTTCATACTTATGGACTAATATAACATGTCAGTTTCTTTTTTTTTTCTTCTTTCCTTCCAGCTAAATACTCTTGTTTTCTTTTGTTGTTTTCTTTTCACTGACAAAGATTGTGGTTGAAATGTTACCTTTTATCTGTATGTGTCTTTCTTTTGTTAAGCTACTAAATCATACGTTGCACATATCCCTATCAGTAGACAGACAAGATGACAGTCCTAGGTTCAAATCTTCCCTACTGCGGGATTCGTCTTGTGGACCACTTGCCCGAGGGTGAGCGGGCACGAGCCATTTTTATGGAAAATAAAGTGACACACTGCCATGGAACTAAGGTCTTCCACTCTTAGCCTGATCACTCAACTCAACCTCTAACATAGGTGCACATGATATCTATGACAGTAAAGACAGCAAGCATCTCACTGACTACATCACTCACTGCCTGCCAAATGGCCACTGAAAATACAGAACTAACAAAACATGCTCATTTTTCGTTTATTATGTAAAAGATGCTATTTCACCATCTTTTCATACTTTGATAACACAGCTACACACATCTTGAGGAGCTGGCAGTGACAAAAAGAAAGGGCACTGAACAACTAAACAGAATCTTTCACTCACCACCAGCTCCTTGTCATCCTTCAGCCAGGTCAGCTTGGGCTGGGGACTTCCAGACGCCATACACTGCAGGACAGTTGTCTCTCCTTTCTTTGAAGACTTCTTGCTCTGCATGGGCTGCTCGATGTATGGAGGCACTGGAAATATTGAAACAACCTTTGTGAACTGTCTGCTGCTGGTAAGAGCAATCAGTTCTCTTTGGGAGTCGGTATCTCTCAAAATCTTAAAAAGTCTTACAAGTCGAGAGGATCGACTTCATTGCATCGGGTTTTCTCATATGGCTCAAACTCTTTCCGCAGGGTGGCCTGCCGAAAGCATCGCACAAAGCACAAACTCCGTAGCTGCGGTGATGACCCCCAGGAGTCTCAGGCGAGAAAAAATTTTATCCCTCAGGAGAAAAATGCACTCATGAACCGAAAGACAGCCTGGAATCAAACCCACAACCTTCAGAGCATGAGGCAGACGGCTTAACCACTTCACCACGCAGACTCCCTTTTTCAAAATCTCTTCATGATACTGCTGCCTGGTATTCTCAGTAATCTTCTATAGAACAACATCTCTACAGCCTCTAAGTGATTTCCCACGAACCTACTGATTATCCACAATTTGCTGCGTACATCAAGGCTTGAGAACTATCTTCATCACCTTCGCTGACTTAGATATGTGGCATAAAATATTCTGCATCTTGTGAAGATGCTTTAGGTCAAGTAATGATAAGAGAGGCGCTGGAGAATATCGTGACAACTGAAAGATCAGTGGTAAAAGAGGTTGACCGAGAGAAACAATGCTGGATGTTCTAAAGAGATGGCATTATGGAATTTCAGCAACAGAACTGACCCAGATCACCGAGGACTGAATTCTGTTGAAATGCATGTGTGTCTAAGCCAGTTAGCATGGCACATGATGATGATGATGATGATGATGATGATGATGATGATGATGATGATGATGATGATGATGATCCAAGAAGGGTAGGTATTCTATCTCACTTGTTTCATAATTGATTCATTGCATTTTTTTTATATTTCCAATAGCATTTATAATAGTTCCAAAATAAAGTCATCTATATAAATTCATAAAGTATTCCAGGTAGTTCCAATATCATTTATAATAGTTCCAACATAAAGTCTCCATATAAATTCATAAAGTATTCCAGGTAGTCCCAATATCATTTATAATAGTTCCAAAATAAAGTCATCTATATAAATTCATGAAGTATTCCTGGTAGTTCCAACAGCATTTATAATAGTTCATAAAGTCATCTATATAAATTCATAAAGTATTCCAGGTAGTTCCAATATCATTTATAATAGTTCCAAAATAAAGTCATCTATATAAATTCATAAAGTATTCCTGGTAGTCCCAATATCATTTATAATAGTTCCAAAATAAAGTCATCTATATAAATTCATAAAGTATTCCAGGTAGTCCCAATATCATTTATAATAGTTCCAAAATAAAGTCATCTATATAAATTCATAAAGTATTCCAGGTAGTCCCAATATCATTTATAATAGTTCCAAAATAAAGTCATCTATATAAATTCATGAAGTATTCCTGGTAGTTCCAACAGCATTTATAATAGTTCATAAAGTCATCTATATAAATTCATAAAGTATTCCAGATAGTTCCAATATCATTTATAATAGTTCCAAAATAAAGTCATCTATATAAATTCATGAAGTATTCCTGGTAGTCCCAATATCATTTATAATAGTTCCAACATAAAGTCATCTATATAAATTCATGAAGTATTCCTGGTAGTTCCAATATCATTTATATTAGTTCCAACATAAAGTCATCCATATAAATTCATAAAGTATACCTGGTAGTTCCATCAGCATTTATAATAGTTGCAAATTAAAGTTATCTATATAAATTCATCAAGTATTCCTGGTAGTTTCACTATAAAATCATCTATAAGGGCTAATAAAATATTCAGACCATTCTTCTTGTTCTGACTATCTTTACCCGCAGCAACAACAACAAACAACACCAGACTAACCTAAGACAGTCACTGTAGCATTAGTGATCACGACACCAGCCTCATTCCTGGCCATGCAGCTGTAGACACCTTCATCCGCCACACGAGTGTTCATGATGTAGAACCTATCATCGTTGGGGTAGACCTGCATGCGCCGCTCCCGCGCTGCTGGGAAATTGTCTCCCCCGTCCTTCTGCCAAGAGATCACCGGAGTCGGTTGTCCTGTTGCTGCACACTTCAGCTCTGCGGGCTTTCCTGCTTTCACTGTGACATCTTTAGGCACCTTCAGGAAGACTGGGTACACTGCAAATGTACGTGACGGTTGTAGGATGAGGGCGGAGAAGTAATGGAAGCCATGGCATGACAAATTACTATCATAGAGTTGTGGAGTCTGAGGCTGATTGCAACACAGATGGGAAATTTGCATCCTTTATCAGGGAAATATAGTGGACAGTGCATTTTGTACAACAGTAGATTATGTAGCATTAACCCTTTACAAGGCGTAGCGCCGTTTACCGGCCAGTCTCTAAATACGAGCGTAACGGCCGATTCCGGCCGATACTATTATGCATTGTAAAAACGCGATCTCTCGGCATTCCGACACTTCCGTCGGCTACTTTCACTTTCGCCCATAGCTTGACAACGTGGCCGCCATTTGTAAACGAGCTACAATGACTTTGAACGGACTTTTACGGACTTGTTTTGATAGTTTTCGGGAGTTTTACGCTGTTTTTCAAAATGGATTTCGGCGATTCTTCAAGTGATAGCCGAGATTTCGCTCTGTTCAATTTAAATGACATTAAAGGGCATGAAGTTGATTATTAATCGGAGCTAGATATCAGTGCAAAGCGTTACTTTGCATTAGCAGTCGTGAGTCGGATTTTAAATTAAGTGATTATGATTCTGAAAATGTGTTTGTAAATTGCCGTATAGATGACGGAAAATCACAAACAACATGCCGTATTTCGTAAATATTTGTGTTCGTATATGGATTACCGGCAACAATCACGTGAGTAACATATTCTGCATGCTTTTCCCTTCATTGTGTTGTTTATTTAACTAAAATCGGTTGACTAACACCTTGTTTGTGATGTTTTTACTAACGCGACCCGAAATTTTTACAGAACCTGAAAAAATCTAGCCCGTTCAGGGCTACAAAACGGACAAGCGTCTGCCCTGTAAAGGGTTAAATAAGTAGTGTTACCATGAGAAGACAGAAAGAAAGAAAGAAAGAAAGAAAGAAAGAAGAGAGAGAGAGAGAGAGAGAGAGAGAGAGAGAGAGAGAGAGAGAGAGAGAGAGAGAGAGAGAGAGAGAGAGAGAGAGAGAGAGAGAGAGAGAGAGAGAGAGAGAGAGAGAAACACTACATATTACACTGCAACCTAATACTTTTAAATAAAAACCGATAGACAAACAGAAAAGAAACAAATTAAAGATGCAAAAAACACAGAGACAAAGAAACGAAAACCTATTTGATTTTAGAAAACAACAACTCTGATAAATTACAATTCAATCTGGAAAACTACATGCATACAAAAATAAGTTATATTCTTAGAACTGTAAACTTAACACTGTTTCCTATTCAGAGAAATCTCCTCACCATATACGTTGATGTAAGCCTTCTGGGAGAAAGTAGACCCAAAGTCATTGGACACCACACATTGATATCGGCCAGCCATGGAGTCCTGCATGTCGGTGAGATGTAGGTTGGAAGTGTATCGCTTGACATCACCATCGCTGCTAGCAGTAACCACAGACAGGGAGTCGTTCAGAAGCTGCCAGCAACAGTAATCAGAACATTGTACCCAATAGCCGACTGACCTCCATAAAATGTGTAATGTTGCTCTGTTTATATGTTAACACCATTTACATTTAAACAATGACAGGACAGTATTTGCATCTGATATTTTCAAACTTTTGTGTGTGGTCGGCCTGTATTTGTATCTGATATTTTCAATCAAATATGAACACAATTCTGCATGTCATAATGACATGTTGAAGGGTTGTATCTGACTAATGACATGTTGAAGAGTTCTATCTGACTAATGACATCTTAAAGAGTTGTATTTGAGTAATGACACGTTTAAGAGTTGTAGCTGACTAATGACATGTTGAAGAGTTCTATCTGACTAATGACATCTTAAAGAGTTGTATTTGAGTAATGACACGTTTAAGAGTTGTAGCTGACTAATGACATGTTGAAGAGTTCTATCTGACTAATGACATCTTAAAGAGTTGTATCTGAGTAATGACACGTTTAAGAGTTGTAACTGACTAATGACATGTTGAAGAGTTGTATCTGACTAATGACATCTTAAAGAGTTGTATCTGAGTAATGACATGTTGAAGAGTTGTATCTGACTAATGACATGTTGAAGAGTTGTATCTGACTAATGACACGTTGAAGAGTTGTATCTGACTAATGACATGTTGAAGAGTTGTATCTGACTAATGACATGTTGAATAGTTGTATCTGACTAATGACACATTGAAACATTGTATCTGACTAATGACATGTTAAAGAATTATATCTGACTAATGACATGCTGAGCTGTATCTGACTAATGACATGTTGAAGAGTTGTATCTGACTAATGACATCTTAAAGAGTTGTATCTGAGTAATGACACGTTGAAGAGTTGTAGCTGACTAATGACATGTTGAACAGCTGTATCTGACTAATGACATGTTGAAGAAACTTGAAGTTGTACATATATGCTAAGAACACCATGGCCAGAAAATAAAACACATGCTTACGTTTTAATGAACTTATACAATCATCAAACAATTCAGAAAAAGACAAATGAAATATATAAAGCAAATTTACAGAAGTGGAATACATAAATTAGCCTTATCTGGGCACACACTGTTGTTAATTTCTCAGCTGTTTAAGCTTCCCACTGAAATCTTTCATTCTACAATCTTTTTGTCTCCTTTTGCTTCTCTTATCTGGTAAAGTAACATGACTGCTTGAGTATACTAGACAGGGGGATGAAATCAAGAAAGAAAGATTTGCGTGGAAAGAAAGATAATGATAGAAATTACACAGCTGAACAACAAATAATAATATAAACAATATCAAACATCAACATCATTATCATTTCAGATGGCAGAGAGAAGTGGAGAATTAAAACCAAACACCTGGCGAAAAGGGAACATGAAATTTTAAGTATCTCAGCCAAAAGTATTATTAATTTATTTGCGTCATATGATAGATAACTTTGCAGTATGCACCGGAGACAAAACAAAATATGCCAGGCAATAAATCATGCAACATATCGTTCACGGTTTCTTTGTTTAAAGGACAATGAAATATTTGTTTCCAGCCTTACCAGTGAACATTCCAGACACTCGAGTGTGGAATGTCACCAAAACATACAGGATTTTATTCGGCAACCACATAAAGCTAGACAACTTCACAACAGGAAGAAACATCGAGGATGTCGTCAGCAAAGGAAGGAATGGAGGATGATGAAAAAAAAAGAGGAACCTGGTCAGACATGCATCAGTAGAAGTCGTCTTATGTGCAAAAGGAACCAGAACAATTTATACCACACCATGAACCACCACAATTAAAACCAACACCACTGAAGCTGGTTGAACAAAGTGGAAAGTTTCTTCTTTTTTTTTTAAAAACTATAAATCAGATTGGATGTTTTGTATGGGGATGAGGCAGTGTTATGCCAACCCTTCTCAGTCACCTCCTACAAAAAGCATGGTAGGTTACAGTGAATCTATTCTTTTCTTCCCTCTTGTGTCCCGATAACCTACAGGTGAAGCCCTTACCATATTATCCTTCTTCCAGTGTATCCGAGGCTGGCTGTCCCCAGTGATGGCAGCAACGCACGTCAGGGTCAGATTTTCTCCCTTGTAGCCATTGGCTGACTTGGGACTTTCAAGCATCACAGGCTTTGGGAACTCTTGGCTGTCTGGAGATAGAAAGATTTTCATGAGATGGATTTCAGAAAACATCAGGGGGAGAATAAACTGGCATAAAATGAAAAGCTGTCCAGGGCAGGTGGATATTTTGAGGTGGTATTCAAGAACAGCTGTTTATTATCACGGATAGCCAGTGATTTGAACCCTCATGAAGCATTTCACTGGCCTTGATTCAGCAAACTAACAGTGTATATCCGTGTGTATGAGTGGAACTGGCTGTGTCTGTGTGCAAATCTACATGTAGTGTTGGTGCATATGTGTGGGTGAATGTGTTGTGTGTGTGTGCGTCTGAGGGTGGGTGCATTTCTGTGTGTGTGCCTCTGTGTATATTAGTCTGTGTGTGCTTGCATGTGTGTGTGTCAGCGTGTCTTAGTGTGGATGTGTCTATGTGTCTACACGTGTATATCTGTCGAAGCAGGTGTCTATATGTGTGCATATGTTTGTGGATACATATCAGTACAACAAACGTGTGTGGGATCATTGTGTGTTTCTGTGTTGTATCTTTCAACTCATGTATCTCTCATTATCATAATTATACACCTCTGGGTTATCATACTAATACACCCGTGGGTCAACATAGTAATACATCCTTAGGTCAACCTACTAATAAATCCCTGGTACAAATATTAATACATCCCTGGTCAACATACTAATACACCCCTGGTCAACATATTAATAATACAATCCTGGTCAATATACTAATACTTCCCTGGTCAATATACTAATATATCCCTGGTCAACATACTAATATACCCCTGGTCAACATACTAATACATCACTGGTCAACATACTAATACATCACTGGTCAACATACTAACACATCCCTGTGTCATCATAAAAATACACCCATCATCATCTTGTGCCATGCCAATATGCCCAAGAAATTACCTCCCTTGGATCAAGTCTAGTTATTGTCATAACTCAGCCATTTAGCCAGGTCATAAGGTATTTATCTCTTATGTTCTTGAGCTCTTTCCCTTTCAAGTTCTTCAGTTGTCACTACGTTTTCAAGTTTATTTCTTGCCCAAGATAGAAGAAAAAATACTTAACATAAAAACAGGAATTATAAACAAAAATATTTAAAAAAAAACCAAACTTACTGCACTTAAAGTCAGAGACATCAATTTGAAAGATGCCTGCCCCTCGTAGTACAGGTGGGTGCAAGCAGGTGCCCAAAGCCGAGTGCTGGAAACCGCTCTGCTTGAGCCAGGGAGGCAGCCATGCCAGGTGACAGTCACAGAACAATTTGGAGGAGTTGAAGCGCCTGCATGTGCAAATTGGCAATGCATTTTCAAATAATCACAAACACGTGTGTGGTGGCTTGGGGGAGAGAGAAAAGACAATGTCTGCATCACACGCGTGTCAACAAATGCCTAAATGTCAGTGACTGCATGTGATATTGTGTGAAAATGCCCGCCTGAGATCTTAAGTGCACTGCTCTTTTCACGTGTGAGTCATTTCCTGTCCCTGGCACTGCGCTGTAAACAGCCCGTATTTAGATTTATAGTTTGTAGGTTAAACAGGGATGGAGTGAGGGTGGAAGTAATGTGTCAATAAAGCAACATGTGCAAAGTACAGTAGAAACATGAACCAATATATTTGTGTACAGTGTACAGTAGACAGATGTGTCAATAAAGTTGTGTACAATGTACAGTAGCCATTATAGTTGTGTACAGCAGAAACATAAGTCAATAAAGTTGTGTACCGCAGCAACGTGAGTACACTAAACTGTCAACAATGTACGGTAACAACAAAAGTAAACTGAATATTCTAACTTTGGTGCTAAGTTTCACTTCTTATGATTTCCACTAATTTCCAAGAGATTTTACTGCACTAGTGGGTACGCTGGTATAAAATGGTTCGGAAGTTATGCTAACAGTGCATGAGCATTGCTGGACAAGGGCTCAATGTCAGCTCTTATCATTCGCCATGGGTGGGAAGGACTGGTCACATATTCCTTCATGCACTCAGAACTAAAAACATGTGATGGTCTTAAGACTTCACAAAAACAAAGAAAGTTCCTATTAACAGACTTGTTATTTTTATAGCACTAGGAAATGTGCGGAAATCAAAAGAAATTAAACCTAGGACCAAACTTAAGACTATTCAACAATAACGTTAAATCAGTGCTACTGGGTGGATCAGAAACATGGAAAATGACTAAAACAATTACTAATAATCCATCAACATTCATAAATTGGTGCTTGTGCAAAACAGCAGGACAAAATTGGTATGACAAAATAACTAATGTAGATTTCATAGAGAGAACTAGACAAACACCAATGAGCCAAGAGATGAAGAAAAGATGCTCGTGCTTCACAAGACATACACTGAGAAAAACCTGAGAATAGTTTAAATAGAAATGCCTTTTCCTGGAATCCACCGGGCAAGCAAACTAGAGGAAGACTTAACAACAGAAAAGAGAAGTATAGACAGAGATATTTAGCAAGGCAAGGATATGGATGGAGCTGTCTGAAACAGCTAATGATCAGTCGGCTGAGGCCCTGTGCCCCCCCCCCCCCCCCCAAGTCTTAAGTCCAGCCTCTTAAGTTGCACCAGGTTTTATACCAAATGGCTCTGTCTCTTTCCGCAGCACGGGCTGCTGAAAGCGCCGCACAAAGCACAAACTCCATAGCTCCAGTGATGACCTTCAGAAGTCTCAGAGAAAAATGCACTCGTCAACCGAAAGACGTAGCCCAGAATCGAACCCACAACCTTTGGAGCGCGAGGCAGACAGCTTGACCACTTGGCCATGGAGAATCCCAAGGCCCTATGCCTCAATGGGAGGTAAAGGGTGAAAGGAGAAGACAATGTACAGTAGTAAAAAATTCTTATAAATCTGTGAACAATATTCTGTAGAAACATGAGTTACAAAGAAAAATTATATATAGCAAACATTAACAACAAGAGTTAAAATAGAGCTATGAACAACATACAGTAGAAACAAAAGAATCAATAAAGTTTTGTGTGCAATATGTAGCTGGAAAAAAAAAAACGTCAATAAAGCTATCCTGAAAACAAAAGGAAACAATTAATAAACCCTTTAGAGACATAACAAAAAGATAATCCAAAGAAAAAAATGGGTGAATAAACCTATCTGACACATACTGAATAAAACAAAGGCAAGTTGTTATAACCCAGCTCTGCAATATACAAGAGAAACAAAAGTTAAGAAAGCCACTGGAAACACATGGTAAACCAAAGTCAGACAAGAGTTTTACATGTTAAAAGAATAGAAATTAAGCTGTCAACAACTTATAACAGAAACATAAGCCATTAAATTAAAACTGCTTGAACCACGCACAAAACAAGAGACAACAAACTTCTGTGCAATATACAAGCGACAAAACAGGGATGAAATTATTTTGTGAGGCAGTCAGGAACATACAAAAAGAAACACACACAATGTAATATGTAAGTTTATACAAGTAAAGTGCCCTTTTCAGCTACTTGAGATTGTTTTTGTTTTTGTTTTTTTTTTGTTTTGGGGGGGGGGGGGGGGGGGGGGGGGGGGGGGGGAGAGAGAGAGAAATGTTCACTCACTTTTAACTCATGCTTTCCCTATTAACAGTGTCCCTCACCATCAGGTGAACCCACTCCAACTTCGCAGGTAGTTGTAATTTAATCCCCAAGCCAAGGGCGAAAGGTCAACATTTTAGTCCAACTGACCAGTGTAGGAATTGAACCCCTTACCTCGGCATCAGCACACCGGATGTTTAAGAACATGTGTTCTTATCCATTCGGCCATGCAGACCTCCTTGGGGCATTCTGTGTATATGGTGCCAGTCTCATATTTGTCTAGACCAGCCAGCATTTGACAGGTGCTGCGGTCTATATTGTGTCAGCCCATCTTAGGCTGGGTCCACATGGGGTCTAAATCAATATTGGTATCCCCCCTGTCTCTGTGGAGATTCAAGCACATTACCCCCAGTAACCACTGCGCTATCGTGGCTCTATAAATACGACATCATCATCATCAAGTGCCCTGCCAGCTGGCATAGGCGTTCATGTCTCTCCACAGATCTGTCTTTGGTGATGATATTGCTCCATGTCATCGTCTCAGTCCATCCAGCATAATTTCTCTTAGTCAACCTCTGCCTCTCTTCCCGTTCATCGTTCCAGTTGTCACGATGTTCTCCAATGCCTTTCTTCTCATCACATGACCAAAGAAACTGTTTGTCTCTTTCTTATTATTATATATAATGTTCTAGTTTCGTTAGCCTCTTTCAGGCAATCATTGTTATTTACTCTAGCAGTCCAAGGAATTTGCAACATTCGTCTCAGGAACCACATTTCTGCTGCTTCTAATTTCTTCCTAAATTGTTCATTTACATTCCAAGATTCACTGCCATGCAGCAAAACAGATTCTATAAGCATTTCAGAATTCTCTTTCTTACGTTCAATGATAGTGACTTACTGCGTAAGATACTTTTCATCTCCAACATAACTAAATAAAATATATACTAACAAGTAGCCCAACAAAACTGCTGACAACATAAAGGTAAAATAATAAGTAAGTAATGCCAAAAAAGTTCCTACACTGCACACAAAATATACACAAAATGGAGGCAATAAAGCTATTTGAGACATTCGCAGGTGAAAAATGAGTCTGCAGTGTTGTCTGGAATGCACACAATGGAATCAATAAAGCTGGCGAGTTCAGACAGGGGTCTGGACAATGAAAACTATGAGCGCAGAAACATGTCTCATGATACTAAACTGGAGTGTTTCAAACACTTTGAAGAAACATCAATACTGATGTTTGATATACTTGGCACAGAAAAATAAAACTATCACAAATGGTATTCACAAATAAGAACACCATATGCTATGGAACAAGATAAAATTAATCTGTTTAGACAGACAAGCAGACAAACAAAAGACAGACATAGACAAGCAGACAAACAAAAGGCAGTCAGACTGACAAACAGGCAGGTGTAGACATAGACAGATATATAGATTGTGAAAGCACATCAAGGGGAGACAATTTGTGAGGCGCCCAACAATTCGTGCCACCTGAAACATATCTAAGTAATCCCACTCACATGCCACTAAAGCATGTATTTTACAGGAGTTTAAAGGCAAGAGAATTCACTTCATTACACCAGGTTTTCCCCCCCACATGGCTAGTCTCTTTTCGCAGAGCGGGCAAACAAAAACGCCACACAGGGCATGAACTTCTTAGTTCCAGTGATAACCCACAGGAGTGTCAGGGAAAGCTGCCCTGATACACCAAATGACGGGAGTCTGAAACCTTTGGATTGTAGCATGAGGTAAACAGCTTCACCACGGAGATCCCTTACATACTTTTATAAGAGAAAGGACTCAGAAATACTCCTGCAAAACCAACAACACCAACAACATCCAGACGTGCAGCACTACAGTGTCAACTTACAGGTCTCTAAGATCACGTAGAGTTTCAAATGCATTCTCCTGTATGGATGTGATGTCATTGTCCTCCAGGTATAGCTGGCGCAATTTGGGCAGGCCAGAAAATGCATGGACAGCGATGGAACGGACAGCATTAGCTCTGAGGCCCAGCTTTGTCAGGCTGGTGAGGCCGCGGAATGCCCCGGCAGCATCCTCCATTGTCCACGAGATCTGGTTCGCATTCAGCTCCCTGCAAATCATACAATTAGTACAATAAAGTAAAGGAGACATTAATACATACAATTATATAACTCTAAAATATGGCAGGAATATTGCATAAAATGCATTACTTTGCTTTTGACATAAAGAATATTTTTATAATAATGTTGTATAGTTTTTCCTTTCATTCCCTACTGGGGTGTGGGCCTTCCACCAACTCACAGCCAGCAGACATATTCTTTGCAGCTCCATCCGTCCCTGATCTCCCCATCTCCCCTAATTTTTTTCTCCTTGTTCTTAGGTTTCCCACTATTCTGTCTACCCTCTTGGTTCCAGACAGATGATGTTCTAGTTATACTCTCCTCAGGTTTTCTCATTGTGTGTCCTATCCAGCACTAGTGTGCTCACTCTTAAATTGTCAGTGTTCTGATGGCGAGTTAGGGTGTTTAATCTCCACACCAGAATTAAGTTAGACTTCAATGTTGACTTCAGAAAGCAATGGAACACTACTAAATATAACATTGGTTACAAAATCAGCAATGTCCTGCAAAGGACATGCAACATTTTAAGTCTGTGGTATTGGATGGCTTGGCCACATGGCATGGACGAGACAGGAACACTGAGCTGATCCACGACACTGGTGATCGAGTGAAATGGCGAGTCATGACCGCCCACGCTTTCCGGCATGGCACATGATTGATTGATTGGTATTGGATAAATGTTAGCTGCATGTTCTTTACTGGATGTAGCAGTCAACCCCAGCATTCTTTGCCTGTTCGTGATCCTTGAGCAAGTTTACATTCAGCAGCTTGCCATTGCTTTCTGAATGACCGGCATCTGTACTATTCCATTAAACAAACCAATGTCTGCTGCCAAATCGTTCGCATCTGTGTTTCAAACGGGTGTGTGTGGGATTACGAATTGTGTCCACAACCCCTTCGCCACGGAATCGGTATAGGATAATTGCATTGAATGTCAAAATAAGTGGACACGAAAAACCCTAAAGAAAATGCAATAAACCACATGCGGGTAAACTACATGCCAAAAACAAACATATGAAAAGGGTAAGAACAAGCAAGTCACGGGGTAATGAAATCCTTGGACAGGTTGAGTTTGACATAACTTCAGCAGCAGGCACCAGCATTTCCAGCAACACAACCAAATCAGATGATGACCTTTCGCCATCAGCAAACCATTTAGTTCATCAGCAAACCTTCAGCACTAACCAAGCACCTGGCACCTCCAGAAGCTACATGTGCCCAACACCTTGGCCTGTATAACCCTAACCTTTCCATGAGTACAAATATCTCCTGGCTATCAAGTGGACAGCACCTTATATTTCAGCATCTGCCACAAGATTTGCAGCTAAACAGCCTAAAACAAATTCGGGAACCAACTTTTTCCCTAAAAAAACCCGGCAACAATTGGGGATAATCAAAACCCGGGGTAGCACAGCATTCCGGGCCCTTTTGGGTTTCATCAGCCCTTTATTCAAAACATATTCCATAACTGCCGAGTGTGTTCTTAGTTTTCTCATATGTATGTACTCATACGTAGAAATATAACCCATGTAATTAGGATACGCATATTTTTCTTGTTCAGCAAACATTTGTATGTACATATATTGTGGTACTGATCATAAAGATGGCAGCACATTTAAGGTTTTCACCAGTCTCCACAATTTCTCTTTAGGGTTGTTCATGTAGTCAAGATTTCTATTCTATATGTGGCAATATCTGGGCAGTCTTGCAGGGTGTGCTCTGGAGTTTGCTTTGATGGTCCAGAGTTGTGGCAGTCTCTGAGAGCCATTCAGTGAGAGTGTGCTCCGTTATGTATTTTTCCTAGAGTGAGGAACCTGTCTGCTGGCTACTATACAATGGACAGACAGAAAAACTAGTGACCACGTCCTACAAGAAACAAATAAAAATCGTAAACTCATTAGAGAAATTAGACTTAGTCAAATTGTCTTGATCAGTTATGAGAAGAAATAAACTTGAGAACTTGATGATAACTGGCAAGATCGAGGGGAAGAGAACAATGGGAAGGCAGAGAAGTAAATACCTGGATGGCTTGTCCACATGGCATAGTCGAGAGAGGAACACTGAGCTGATCCGCGACTCTAGTGATCGAGTGAAATGGCGAAACATGACCGCCCACGCTTGTTGGCATGGCACATGATGATGATAATGATGATTCTCTAGTTCCTTGACGGACCCGGGTAACATGCGGGCAAGCATCGATCGGTATAAACCAACCAAAAAAGGCGGGCTCGTTAACAGGTGATCGTTTGCTGTTCTATAATTACCTATGCAAATGAGTGCCCTAAAATCATCACCACACCAACTGTACACATTCTCCACAAACGGCCCCAGCTAAAACAAGATACCCAATTTGCAAATAAAAAAAAAAAACGCTCGTCTCATTTCCGGTGAAACTTTTCCAGTCACCCTGAAAGTGTTTCACATTCAGCCTTTAAACCCTTCACTGAATGTCGTCTGTAAAACCGCCATCAAATACGCAAAAACCGCCATCAAATAAGCAATCTAGAGAGTATAAAACCGTATCCGCAGTCCCCAATTTTGGTAACAAAATAATAAATAAAAAATAAAACAGTCTGCTCCATTCTCTCTGAGATTAATCTCCGCAAATACATTGTTGCTTCAGTAAAGGAAACGCACAAAGAGGGATCAGTCAGGAGCAGGAGGAAGAGTAGAAGGGAGGGGGGAACCGCCAGTGCAATCAACCAGGTATTAAGACAGAGAGAGCTCGATCACACTGACTGACGCTGGGGAAACCGTCAACTGCTGCCACCACACCACCGCCGCCACGAGACTAGGTCGCACTACAAACACACAGTGCACATCTCTTGCTTGGGTGGTCCCACTCGTTTTCCACCCATTTGAAAAGCCCACACTGTTGAGATAGCATCTTTATATTGGCCATAAAGAGGGTGACAATCATCGCCATATTTGCTCCAACTTCTCTCCGGCGTAACCCCAATCTCTTTTAAGGCTTTGGCATACTTGAAAACAAATTAAATATATGGGGGTCTTTGGCTCCACGAGGGGTGGATCACAAATCGCTTCTAATTTATCAATGCGTACCAAGATTGTACCCCGCCAGGTTTTAAAAATCCAGATTCAGTAAAATATAAGACCAGTACTCTATGTCAGAGTCGGCTCTGTGGCAAGGAGATTACGGTCATTACCGCATGCGCGTTCGAAACACATCTGCGGGCGATTTGGCAGCAGACCGCTTTTTATAAAATGGTATGGGTGCCGGCCATTTAAAAGGCAATGGCAAACTACTGAACGTAAACTTGCCAAGAAATCATAAACAGCCAAAAAAAACATACCTGGGTTGACTGCGACGTCCTGTAAAGGATATGCAACTAAATCCATATCAGAGGTAGCGCAGTAGCTAGCATTCTTATCTACCACCCGGTTGCCGCGTGTTAAAACCTCCAAGATGGAGGTGACCATATTAAAACCCACCTGGGGTCCCGGGTCAGCAGCCCAGCATAGACCGGACACCAGGAAATGTTCAGAGAAGTCGAAGCGACGGCGGGACATTCATCGCATCGTCCGTCCAGTGCCGGTTTTTTAAAACATGTTGCAGGGCATAGCGGTCAACTCCAGGTTTGACTTTATAGTCAATTAACGTGCAGTAGTTTGCCACTGCTTTCTGAACGAGAAGTCGGTATTTATGTCCAGCGTAATATGCTGGTGTATGGATTGAACCGCCTACACCGCCATGAGAGCACCGGAAGTTTAAGAGAGAGCGCTTATTTTTTCAACCACGGCGACGTCAAAGAACTGATATATGTGACATATTTTTATAAAAATTTTAAAGGTAAAAATAAAATGCAAGAGAGAGAGAGAGAGAGAGAGAGAGAGAGAGAGAGAGAGAGAGAGAGAGAGAGAGAGAGAGAGAGAGAGAGAGAGAGAGAGAGAGAGAGAGAGCGCGCTCGACAGCCAGAGAAAGAAAGCCTGAGAAAGATAAAAAGAGAAAGAAATAGAGAGAGACAGCGCGCTCGACAGAAAGAAGGAGAGACAAGAAGAAGAAGACGAGAGAGCTAAGAAGTCGCTTAAAAGTCGACAGGGTCGACTTCATTGCACCGGGTTTTATCCCAATTGCTCGGTCTCTTTCCGCAGCGAGGAAAGCGTTAAGACGAGAGAGAGAGAGAGGGGGGGGGGAGAGACAGAGAGGGGGAGCGTGTCAAAAAGAGAGAGGGAGAGAGAGAGAGAGAGAGAAAAAAAAAACAACAACATATACAACAGCAGCAGAAACAAATTTTATCAACAGAAACACAAGAAAAGTTTTCACAACGGCAACAACAACAAAACGACAAACTAATTGCTGACTGACAACCAATCCTATTGAAAAGCTTGTCTCAACTTAGTATCATTCCCAGTAGAATGAGTCGGTGACAATGTTTACCGAGTCCTACCCACCCTTGCCTTCCCTACTCCCATTTTATCCTACAGAAACCCCATTAACCAGAAGACCACTTTAAACCCACACTATTACTACATCTCTTCTTTCTCTGCCACCAACCCAACGTAACCCCGTTTCAGATCTGGTGTTTGTCGTCTTCAAACAGGTATAATTAACATTTCCCGTATATTGAATAGAAAGAAGAACACTGAGGTCTTTTCCTCCACAGGTAAGTATCAAAAGGGGCCACAACGCCTTTATGTAAATATTTTCAGTTGTGGCCCGTTGACCTACTTCCTCGGCTGATTGTACATGCACGCCTACTTGGGCTGTCAGTGGTTCTACATGCATGGCGGTTTCAAATATCGTGTCGGGTTGTAATTTTTCAATTATTTAAAACGGTTAAGCTAACTGCGCGCTGTGATACCCGCTTCAGGTTGTCAGTTTACTGCTGGGTAAGCGACTGCCACAAGATATGCACTTAGAGAAAAGAAAGAAAAAAACACACACACTCACACGCACACACGCGTGCGCATACACAGTGGTACAGAGAGACAAAGAAATAAAACGCCAGATATACAAAACAAGGACAGTCAAGAAGGCACGCAGACAGAGAACTAGACAAGCAAGTAAACACAGGGTGATAGTCAGATATGCCTGGGGATGGGCAGACAGAAAAATAGAACGGTCTGCCTATTGCTCGCAAAGAGCACGAGCTACGTAGCTCCATCGATGACCCCCGGAAATCTCCGAGACAACTGTACTCGTGACCCGAATGTCGGGGTTAGGAAACGAATCAACGACCTTCGGGGCGCGAGACTGAAGACTTAACCACTTGGCCACGGAGATCCCTGTAGAGACGCACACAGCCAGTCAAGCAAATACTCAGACAGGAAGAGTCAGACAGCCAGAGGTGCAAGAGTCAGACAGCCAGAGGTGCAAGAGACGCTAACTAACTCCAGCCTTACTCCAGTCCACTTATTGTCTTCCCTGAATTCAGCCTGATTCCAGTCCACTTATTGTCTTCCCTGACTCCAGCCTGATTCCAGTCCACTTATTGTCTTCCCTGACTCCAGTCCACTTATTGTCTTCCCTGACTCCAGCTTGATTCCAGTACACTTATTGTCTTCCCTGACTCCAGTCCACTTGTCTTCCCTGACTCCAGCCTGACTCCAGTCCACTTATTGTCTTCCCTGACTCCAGCCTGACTCCAGTCCACTTATTGTCTTCCCTGACTCCAGCCTGATTCCAGTCCACTTATTGTCTTCCCTGACTCCAGTCCACTTATTGTCTTCCCAGAATTCAGCCTGATCTCAGTCCACTTATTGTCTTCCCTGGCTCCAGCCTGATTCCAGTCCACTTATTGTCTTCCCTGACTCCAGTCCACTTATTGTCTTCCCTGACTCCAGCTTGATTCCAGTCCACTTATTGTCTTCCCTGACTCCAGTCCACTTATTGTCTTCCCTGACTCCAGCCTGACTCCAGTCCACTTATTATCTTCCCTGACTCCAGCCTGACTCCAGTCCACTTATTGTCTTCCCTGACTCCAGCCTGATTCCAGTCCACTTATTGTCTTCCCTGACTCCAGTCCACTTATTGTCTTCCCTGACTCCAGCCTGATTCCAGTCCACTTATTGTCTTCCCTGACTCCAGCCTGATTCCAGCTCACTTATTGTCTTCCCTGACTCCAGCCCACGTATTGTCTTCCCTGACTCCAGTCCACTTATTGTCTTCCCTGACTCCAGTCCACTTATTGTCTTCCCTGACTCCAGCCTGATTCCAGTCCACTTATTGTCTTCCCTGACTCCAGCCCACTTATTGTCTTCCCTGACTCCAGTCCACTTATTGTCTTCCCTGACTCCAGTCCACTTATTGTCTTCCCTGACTCCAGCCTGATTCCAGTCCACTTATTGTCTTCCCTGACTCCAGTCCACTTATTGTCTTCCCTGACTCCAGTCCACTTATTGTCTTCCCTGACTCCAGTCCACTTATTGTCTTCCCTGACTCCAGTCCACTTATTGTCTTCCCTGACTCCAGTCCACTTATTGTCTTCCCTGACTCCAGTCCACTTATTGTCTTCCCTGACTCCAGTCCACTTATTGTCTTCCCTGACTCCAGTCCACTTATTGTCTTCCCTGACTCCAGTCCACTTATTGTCTTCCCTGAACTCCATTCCCCTATTGTCTTCCCTACTCCAGTCCCACTTATGTATTCCCTGACTCCAGTCCACTTATTGTCTTCCCTGACTCCAGTCCACTTATTGTTTCCCTGACTCCAGTCACTTATTGTCTTCCCTGACTCCAGTCCACTTATTGTCTTCCCTGACTCCAGTCCACTTATTGTCTTCCCTGACTCCAGTCCACTTATTGTCTTCCCTGACTCCAGTCCACTTATTGTCTTCCCTGACTCCAGTCCACTTATTGTCTTCCCTGACTCCAGTCCACTTATTGTCTTCCCTGACTCCAGTCCACTTATTGTCTTCCCTGACCCCAGTCCACTTATTGTCTTCCCTGACTCCAGTCTGATTCCAGTCCACTTATTGTCCAGCCTGACTCCAGTCCACTTATTGTCTTCCCTGACTCCAGCCTGATTCCAGTCCACTTATTGTCCAGCCTGACTCCAGTCCACTTATTGTCTTCCCTGACTCCAGTCCACTTATTGTCTTCCCTGACTCCAGTCCACTTATTGTCTTCCCTGACTCCAGTCCACTTATTGTCTTCCCTGACTCCAGCCTGGCTGCAGTCCACTTATTGTCTTCCCTGACTCCAGCCTGGCTCCAGTCCACTTATTGTCTTCCCTGACTCCAGTCCACTTATCGTCTTCCCTGACTCCAGCCTGATTCCAGTCCACTTATTGTCTTCCCTGACTCCAGTCCACTTATTGTCTTCCCTGACTCCAGCCTGGCTGCAGTCCACTTATTGTCTTCCCTGACTCCAGCCTGATTCCAGTCCACTTATTGTCTTCCCTGACTCCAGTCCACTTATCGTCTTCCCTGACCTGATTCCAGTCCACTTATTGTCTTCCCTGACTCCAGTCCACTTATCGTCTTCCCAGACTCCAGCCTGATTCCAGTCCACTTATTGTCTTCCCTGACTCCAGTCCACTTACTGTCTTCCCTGACTCCAGTCCACTTATTGTCTTCCCTGACTCCAGCCTGACTCCAGTCCACTTATTGTCTCCTCTGACTCCAGCCTGACTCCAGTCCACTTATTGTCTTCCCTGACTCCAGCCTAACTCCAGTCCACTTATTGTCATCCCTTCTTCTTCTTTCGTTCGCTTGAAATATGCCTATGTCTGCAATGTTGTCTCTTGTATGAATTTAACTGTCTTTTTCAGTTCACACAGTGGTCCATAGAGTTTATCTTCCACTGTCGTCTCTCTAGGCCAGAAGGTTTGCCTAGATATGTAATATTTTGGGCAGTCTTGGAGTATGTGCTCTGCTGTCTGCGAGGCCAATCCACATGTTCACATGGCTGTTTCACCAATCTTGAATTTTGTATACATGTGGTTGCGTAATCTATTGTGTCCTGTTCTGAGGCGCAGAATAATGACTTGTTCTGGTCTGTCCATAACGCGGTAGTCATCTTGAGCAGGTTTTGGTGGCTTTCTGACTGATTTGATCATTCTTTTCTTTTGGTGGTATGTAACGGCACATCAGGCTGTTCTTCTTTGGCTCCTTCCTTAGCCAATTGATCAGCTCTGTCGTTTCCGGGTACTCCACAGTGGGATGGTATCCACTGTATGGTGACCTTATGCTGACTGCTAAGTTCAGCGAGTAGTGTCCTTAGTACTGGCAATTTCCCAGACAGGAGCGCCTCGAGTACCGATTTTGCATCAGTCAATAGCACCACAGGTTGTGTACCATTGCTGGTATTTAGTAATTTCTCTGTTGCTATCTTGATTGCCTCAATTTCAGCATCATAGTTATGGCAGTACTTTCCTGTCGGTACTCTGGCTGTGTCCCTAGTATTAATTGGGTATTCTATGTACACTCCCGCTCCTCCATTTCGAACAGCATTTTGTGTCGACCCATCTGTGTAGACTCCAGCGGTCCTGTGGGTATTCTTCATCAAGGAAGCTGAGAGTGGCTGTTCTGCGCTACACACTGTTCTGTTCTTCCTTGTCAAATATTCCTCTCACTTTTGTCTGGATTTGCAATGATAGTCTATGTTCATCTATCCATGTAGTTCGCTCTGGAATTGTTGTTAGGGGGATACCAACTGTAGGCAGATCGGTGGTTTCTATGCAGAGTCGTTTGGCCTGGTGGATAAAACTACTTCTTTTCAACCGCCCCATAGCTAGATTTTCAAATCTGTTCTTCATAGGGTGGCCTGGCAAGCTGCGGAACTTTTCTGCTTGTATTAGCGTTTTCGTATCTCTGCGCTCACTCAGTGCTTGTGTCTTCCCCCATCTTCTCCATTTCCACTATAGGGGTTGATCTCATCCCTCCTGTGGTGACTCTAAGTGCTTGATTGTGCACCTTGTCCAGCTCTTTTAGTGTGGTTTTTGAATTGTCTTCCCTGACTCCAGCCTGACTCCAGTCCACTTACTGTCTTCCGTGACTCCAGCCCACTTATAGTATTTCCTGAATCCAGCTTACTTATTGGTCTCCTGACTCAAACCCATTCTAATAAGTCCCCAATACTCCAGCCCATTTATTCTAACTCCGGTCCATCGACAGTTTTCTCAGTTTACGTATTGCCTCCCTTGTTTCAAATCCCATTATTGTTTTCCCTGACCTAAACTCATTCTGATAATTTCCATAACACCAGCAGCCCACCTACCGTTTTCCCTAATACAAGCCGAATATTTCCGCATACCCTAGTCTACATTTCCCCCCTTTATTTCATCTCCCGTATTGTTTCCCTAAACCCCAGCCCACGTCCTGCCTTCCACCCCTTCCCCCCCCCCTCCCCCTTCTGCGCCCAACCCCAGCCCATTTATAGAAAACAAATGGGGATTTTCTGACATGTGCTAGAAATTATGCCATCAGCGTTTGGTTTCACAATTATGCCCTGGCCCCGTTCTGGTAAACACATAATTAGATACAAGACGAGCAGCGAACAGTCAGGCAACTCCAACGCCGCGGCTACTGTTTTAGTCAACAACTCCGGGGGAATCTGACGCCACCAGAACACCTTATGTCTGCTGGCATATGTATCAAGCATCCGGCATATATTACATCCATTTCGCACGGGCCTGGCTTTCTTCGCTCGCTCGCTGGCTCGTTCAGCGTCAGAGATAAAGGCAATCTGGTAGCAGACTCTGCCTCTAAGAGTGTGAAGGTAAGGTCTCCACATATTCAGGAGCAAAGGGATACTGAGTGGGGGTGCCAGTTCCATTCATCGTAAGGGGCGTGAAGTGTTAAAAAAGTTAGTTGCGTATCCTTTTACAGGACGAGGCAGTCAACCCCAGAATTGTTATGCTGTTTGTGAACTCTTGGCAAGTTTACGTTCAGTAGATTTCCATTGCTCTCTGAACGATCGGCACCCATACAATTTCGTCAAAAAACCAACGCACAGCGGTCTGCTGCCAAATCTCCCGCAGCTGTGTTTCAAACGCGGTATGCGGAATTACGAAATGCGTCCGTAAACTCTTCGCCACGAAGCCGGCTGCGTTAGGTCTCCACATATTCAGAAGCAAAGGGATACTGAGTGGTGTGGCCAGTTCTCTTTCTCGTAGATTTATTTTCCAGACAACTATTAACAATTACCCATATCCACATTGTCAGGAAAATGTAAACAATACCATATATAGACCGGGTCGTCTGTATGTTTCCAGGAGCCATAAGGACAGCAAGAACAGTAACAATATGATCTAACATGTATGACTTAAGAGGCGACTTAAGAGGGGTTGGGTAGAACTGGCTGCCTCATCTCGTAGAAACTGCAGCTGTAACATGTGACTGATCATCATTACGCCCACAAAGAGCTTGGCGTGAGTTGGTTGAGGGACTTATAGTCCCTTGTGAAATAAAAGGCAACGACGACGACCACCACGGACAGAAGGAAAAACAAACGAGACAGCCCTTAAGAAACACACGAAAACCGTAAATTGATTAGAGCAGTGGTTCTCAACCGGTGGGAAATGAAAACCATTTCAAGATCGCGTGATCGCAATACGAGAACCGATTACTTGATATTGTTTTTTCCCTTCATACTTTACAGTTATGTACGTCTCATCCTTCTAAAATTCATTTTATAAAGTAAGTAGACCCACAAATCATGTTTTATATGGATGTCTAGACTTGTTTTAGCATATGCTATTAAATTTACTTTCCATTTTTACGTATACTGTGTAGGGGTGGAGGGATTTTTAGATAGGAAATATGAAAGGGGGGAGGGAAATGACGTTCTGAAAATACGGTGAAGGGGGGCACGGGCCAAATTTTTTATAGGAAAAAGGGGGGGGGGGGGATGACGTTCTGAAAATATGGTGAAGGGGGCACGGGCCAAAAAAGGTTGAGAACCACTGGATTAGAGAAACTAGAAATAGTCAAGGTTTGTTGGACATATTCTGAGGAGAAGTAAATGTGAAAACTGAGTGACAACTGGCAGCGCTGAAGGGAAAAGCGTAAGGGTATAGCAAAGATATACATACCTGGCTGGCTTGGCCACGTGACATGATGGGGGACAAGACCGGACCCAAGACTCTGGTGATGGTGTGACGTGGTTAGCCATGACCGGCCACACTGATCGCCATGACACATAATGATGCTGTGAGGTTGGGTCAGTGGCAAAGCCGCACTGATCACAAGCTAAGCACAGAATCCTGCCACTCTTGGCGACTGAACCCAGACCCCTTGTTGATTAGCAAACAATTAACCCCTATGCCACTGCGGCCACTTCATAATGAAATGAACTAGCAGCCTTGGTGGAAGTATGTAACAATAACAGGTTCCAACATTCCAAGTTAGTTGCCTGTTCTTTACAGGACGTCGTAGTCAATCTCTGCGTTTCTGTCCTGTTTGTGACCTACTAGGCCAGTCTACGTTCAGTAGTTTGCCAGCGCTTTATGAACGGACCACGCTCACACCACTGTAAGAACATCAACCAAGGCGGTCAGCTGCCCAATCGCCTGCAGCTGTGTGTAGACCTTCGAATGTCTGTGCTCACCTTCTGCTGTGTCTTGTCTCCAGCCAGGTGACTCTCCCAGACAACCGTTCGCCCCTCTAACCATACGCGCTGACAACAACATGGGCTGCACTAGTTCAGTCACACTCAACGATTGTGAAAACGGCGATGGATGGAGAAAGAAAGAAAGAAAGAAAGAAAGAAAGAAAGAAAGAAAGAGTAACTATTAAGAAAAATGTGATTAATAGAAAGAAAAGAAAGAAAGAAAGAAAGAAAGAAAGAAAGAAAGAAAGAAAGAAAGAAAGGAAAACTATTAAGAAAAATGTGATTAATAGAAAGAAAGAAAGAAAGAAAGAAAGAATAATGATAAAGAAAAAGAGATGAAAGAAAGAAAGAAAGAAAAGAAAGAAAGAAAGAAAGAAAGAAAGAAAGAAAGAAAGAACAAACGAAAGAAAAACGATTCAGAAAAATATGATTAAAAGAAAGAAAGAAAAACAGAAAGAGCAACTATTAAGCAATATGTGATTAAAAGAAAGAAAGAAAGAAAGAAAGAAAGAAAGAAAGAAAGAATAACGATTAAGAAAAAACGAGATGAAAAGAAAGAAAGAAAGAATAATGATAAAGAAAAAGACGGTGAAAAAAGAAAGAAAGAAAGAAAAACGATTAAGAAAGAAAGAAAGAAAAGAAAGAAAGAATAACGATTAAGAAAAATGCGATGAAAAGAAAGAAAGAAATAATGATAAAGAAAAAGACGATGAAAAAGAAAGAAAGAAAGAAAGAAAGAAAGAAAGAAAGAAAGAAAGAAAGAAAGAAAGACAGACAGACAGACAGACAGACAGACAGACCCGACAACGATGAGAACACACAGGTGCCAACGAGCCACACAAACTGTAAGCTAGTGCAGTCAATATTTGAACTGTACCGCCGGCTATCAAGACCTGCCCAGCCCTGCCAAACAGCGCCCAGCTGAAGTAGAAACCCCACAAATGTAAGATCCCATCGAGCAGACAGTTAGTTACATTCCGTTTTTTCTGATAGAACTTCGCCGAGAGCCTCCAAACCTGTGGGATTAGCATCGTCTTGCCAGGTCCACAGATCTGTGACACGTGGTTGGGTACATTTCGAGAAGTATCATTAATTTACGGGTAAATGTTAAACTCTATGTGAGAGTGAGCGAGTGCGTGCGTGTGTGTTTTAGGGGTACACCCTGCGAGGCTTTGATGTCTGGTTACTGTTCCAACTGGAGGGATAGCTACAGGTTAGCATATTTGATAGATCTGTACACAGACCAGCCTAGGGAATCTTTATTTTAAATGAAGCTCAGTGTGTGGGACAGTCGCAGCCGGCCGGGATAACGACAAAACGGGATAGTCATTGGGCAGTCCGGATGGTATGAGAAGGGAGATAGCAATGGGGTGGCTATGGGACAATACACTCAGAATGGGGACAGATAACGGGTTTAGATTGGGGAGCGTTAGAATACACATAGAACTGAGGAAATAGATTGTACATAGAATAAAGAGAATAAGAATAGATTTAAGATTAAGGAGAATGAGAACAGACTAGGATTAAGCAGAATTAGAATATACTTAGAATAGGGGAGAATTACAATCTTCTAAGGATGTGAAGAATTATAATATATTTAGAATGAGATAAATTAAAATATACGTAGATTAAGGAGAATTATTACATAATTAGAATGTGGAGAATTAACTTAACAACGATTTAGATCAGGGAGAATAAGAATATAGATTGGAACAGATAATTGTTAGAGTTATGTGGTCTATCAGCGTCAGAGATGAGTTGATACAGACAACATGGTGTATGAATACAGGATGGCTTCTTCCTTCCTTACAACCGTCCACATCTGGCACTAAACTGAACACGAGTTTCTGTTAATATAACATTTAGACAGACAGACGGATGGACGGACGGACAGACAGAGATAGGCAGGCAGGCAGGATGGCGGGTAGTTAGGTAGGGATAAATAGAAAAGACCACTTGGTACTCGATAAGTGATGCCAGCAATATAATACGCCAGCCGCCATTACTTCTCAGAACAATTTCTGGTGCCCATTTTTTTTTTGGGGGGGGGGTGGGGGGTTGGACCGACCTGGGAGCTCACATCAATGTTTCTTTTTTAAAAGCCCACCACGAGAGGGATCCGAACAGACAACCAACGGGACGGCAGACAAGCGCTCTAGCCACTGAGCTACCGCGACTCCCGGAGATATTCTCAGGGATTATACAAGTCCTTGTGGTTCATCTGCCTTATTCTTCCTTCCTTTCTTTATTCCCCCATTGGGATATAGGCACTGAACCAACTGGCTTCAAGCCCTCCTATCTTTAGCTATCCCATGCAGCTATGTCTGATTTCCCCGTATTATTCATGTCTCATCTCATCTCATCTTGTTCCTCTTGTACCTTGCGGTGTCGAGGTGAAGTATAAACAGCGGGAGACAAGGTGTGGACTGCGCCTGGCCCTGCAGCCAGCAGGGTTAAGATCGGCTAGCCTCTCCCAGGAGGGGTCAAAAGTGAAAATTAGTAGCCTGCCGATGACCCGCAGACTACACAAGTAAACCCCCACCTCCACGTGGTGTAGACCGGGAAACCATGACCGCTAGATCATGGGGTAACGAGGCTATGGCTTGTCATGGGGGAACTGACCACATATGGTCAGAGTTTGTGTCCTAAACCTGCGACTGGCCTAGAAACCCACCAGGGGATCTTCATACTGCTCGTAGAAAAACTAAGAAGTATTAATTTCTGTTTCCAAATACCTTCTCAATGAGTTTTTACATATGCCCCTGTTTCTTTTTCCCTACAGATTCCAGACAGCCTCTATTCTAGTTATACTATTTTCAGGACTTCTCACGGTACGCCCTATTCAGCACGGTCGTCTTTTCTTCGCCTCTTGGTTCACGTGCATTTGATTAGTTCTCTCCATCTGTGAAAGATCTGCCACATTGTTGTCTCTTTCCAACCCAATACAACCGACATTACAGGTGTGATACATTCCCAGCTGCAGTTACATCTGCAAGTTACCTGGGAATAACAATCGTGGCCTGTCACTGCATCGTGTCCCGGCTACTCAGGGAAGACATGTGAAAGAATGTTCGAGACGGCCGGCGATGCACACGTCTCTAAAACCTCACCAAACAAGAGTCAATCGCTCTTTGAGAACGGGGACCTGACCCCAGACAGCTTGTGGTTTCGTGTGGAGCTGTGACTTCCTGTGCTGCGTGGTCCCAGCTGCCACTTGTTTGTCGCTCAAACACAGGTCGGGCCCAGCACGTGCACGGTGGGATCCAGACTTTGTGTTAGCATAAGTGGATGAGTCAATGCAGACACATAGGTGTCGGACTTAGCAGCAAGGGAGATGATGACAGTCTGCTTAAGTTGTCCCCCTTTAGCGGCAGTTTTTGTTTTCCTCACCTGGGTATTAGGGCAGTGTCACATTTTGTGGCAATACAGGAGGAGAGGCAGAAGGCATAAAAGTCGGGGTGGGGTGGAGGTGTTGAAGGTTAAGGAGAAGGAGGAAGAAGAGGAGGAGGAGAACAATTATGACGAACTCATGATTTCATGGTTATTGCCTGGCACTCAGTAGAAGAGAACAAGCACATAACCGATAATAATCAGAAATATCAGAAGACCCTCTGGGCGCAAAAATATAAGAACGTAAATATCAGAGCAAGTTAAAAACAGAGGACGCAGCTGCACAACTACTTTTTAAGCTACAGGACGTGTGATCCTACAACTGCCTGTAGGTTGAGGTGTGTGACAGATGGCTGAGATGTATGATAGCCGGCTGAGGTATGTGACAGAAGACTGAGATATGTGACAGATGCTTGCTTGCTCGTGTTTGCTGGCTGTGATCTCCAGCGTGAAGTCCTGTATGTCGACCGTTGTCCCATGTCTGACTTATTGGTGTGGAGACTGGTGGTTCCTCGCCATGCAGGCAGATACTCTCCGACTTCGGAGGAATGTGACAGATGATTTAGATATGTGACAGAAGACATGGATATGCAGCAGATTATTTACATATGTGACAGATGATTGATATATACGACGTATGGCTGAGACATTTGACAGATGACCAAGATATGTGACAGATTATTGATATGCATGACCAAAAAAGGCTTTGACAGATGAATTAGATATGTCATAGATGACGGAGATTTGACATATGTGACAGATGACTGAGACAGATATGACCGAGACATGTGAGATGACCGAAATATACCACATATGGCTGAAATGTGTGATACGGTCAAACAAACAGACTTACAGAATGTCGAGATCCTCCTGGTCCCTAAAGGCGTCTTCATCCACTCTGGAAATTTGGTTGTGGTCAAGCAGCAGGGTCTCTACAGTGGTCAGATGTGCCAAGGTGGTCTCCGTGATGGCCGTCAGTTTGTTGTGGGTCAAATCCCTGGGGAATAACATTAAAACAAAGCATGTAAATTTATATCTACATATTTTAGAGCAAGCGAGCATTCCAGTTGTACAGTGTAGGAAAATAATGTAAAAGTCGTGCTGTGGTAGAGGAATGAACAGCATTCGAATGAACCCTCAAAGGACGTAACATGCGTTCGTGTTTATATGTCCCATTGTTACCCACTCCGGAGATTTTAATTTAATGTCGGCGTCTAAAAGTTGGGGAGTGGCTGGCCGAGTGGCTAAAAACGCCGGGTTCTACTTGGGGAGACCCGGGTTCGAATCCGTGGGTAAGGTGTGGAATGTTTTTTGACGGGGACAAAAATTATAACCTGCACAGTTCACCGCGACTGCACTAGCCAGGCGGTTTTAACTCCTCATGCTCAACCTCCCCCCCCCCCCCCCACCCTCAATACACTGGAAAGCAGTAGATGACAGTTGACAGTCTAAAAGTTAATAGTGTGAAAATATATATCCATTGTATACATATTATTTGAATAGAATTTTTAAGAATTATAAGGAAGACTGAAAGACTTACTGACTAACTAGCTCTCCCTCCCCCTCTCTCTCTATCTCTATCTCTCTCTTTCTCCACACACACACACACACACACACACACACACACACACACACACACACACTGGCAATAATGCCGGCGTCCCATTCTAAATACCTGGAAATATCCGGCCCAAATTAAAATAAGGCAAGCTCCTGGCCCTAAATGTCTCCAACTACAGCTAGAAACAGTAATTGTATCATTTTCAAATTATATTGGGAGAGAGGGAAAGACTGAGAGAGGGAGAGAGGGAGAGGGAGAGAGAGAGAGAGAGAGAGAGAGAGAGAGAGAGA
The DNA here is from genome assembly GCA_014155875.1 of Cepaea nemoralis. Taxonomy (NCBI): domain Eukaryota; kingdom Metazoa; phylum Mollusca; class Gastropoda; order Stylommatophora; family Helicidae; genus Cepaea; species Cepaea nemoralis. The sequence continues at coordinate 203,252 of JACEFZ010028196.1, forward strand.
GAGAGAGAGAGAGAGAGAGGAGAGGTGAAGGAGGTGGGAGACAGCTGGAGAGAGAGAGGAGAGGTGAAGGAGGTGGGGAGAGAGCTGGAGAGGGAGGGAGGGAGATGAGGGGTAAGAGAGAAAAAAAAAAAAAGAGAGAGAGAGAGAGAGAGAGAGAAAGAGAGAGAGAGAGAGAGTAAATGTTGAACAACAGGTTAAGTCTCAGTGTTTATAATAGTAAGACAGAAGTAATTGTGACACACACACGCACGCACGCACACACACGCGCACGCACGCGCGCGCGCGCACACACACACACACACACACAATGGATCAAGCTTAATGGACAATAAAAGCGAATGGTGTTAATTTGGGCCACGTACAGAGATTCAAATATCTAGGAACACGGATAACATCAGACGGGAACTATATCCCCGAGATAAAGCGCACACTTGGGCAAGTAAGAATTTCATTTTAACAGTAAAGAATATCTCACGCAATAAATCTGTCATCTAAGGTTAGAAAAAAGGATTCTTGCATGTTAATAGAACCAGTTCTAACATATGACTGTCAATCATGGATAATTAGTGAACAAGCACACAAATCATCACAAGATTCAGAGATGTAGTTTTACAGCAGAATGTTGAACATTCTTTGGGCAGCCAAACTAGTGTGTGTGCGTGCGTGCGTATGTGTGTGTGTGTGTTTCAATCCTCAGAAGGAGTGTGTTTGCCTGATAGCGAGGGACACTGGTAATTGGGAAAGCTAACCCACACGCAAACCTCGGTTCTGTGCGGACTAAGCATGAGTTCTATGCCAGCGAACAAAAACACAAAATATGTGTTGAGGGACGGTAAAACACAAAGCCCAACTGACAACACCACAAAGAAGTAGTAATCACTACCACATTATAAGAAGAGAAAAACTAACATACTGAGACTACCATAGAGGTGGCCGGAAAGATGCATTGAAGATGACAATGAGAGAAGATTCCTAATATAACGTCAGGGCATGGAAGTGTAACAGCACACGAAATGAATGAGCACAGTGTTGGAGCTCGCAAGATGTGGAGAAGCATGGTCGTCCAAGCCAGTCGCCAAGGCACTCGATGGTGGTATTGTATAAATAATAAATAACAAATTTTCAGCGTATTTCATGAGAAAATACAAGTTAACAACGTCCTGATTTAACTGTGTACTAACGCGTCTTATTTTAATTACCTCCGACTACACAATCTGTTTTCGCTATTGCCACGTTTCATCGTTCAATTGGCTATTTGCAAAATTGCTGCTTCTTTCATCGCGCCCTGTCAAAAGTTGTTATGTGGGGCCTACAACGGGTAATTATCCTCTCGAATATAACAGATGCTTTCAATTAAACACTGCAGCGAACATGCAGCATACAGTGACCCGATATGTGTGTGTGTACATACAAACACGCATATTCCGTGACCCGGTGAGCGTGTACACACACACACACACACACACACACAGGACAGCGTGGCCGAAAGGTCAAGATTACTCGCTCTTTAACTCCCTATGCACTTGACTCGGAGTAGTGGGGTAGATCCTCACACCGATCAGTTGGACTTAAAACTTGACTTCTCGTCAAGAAGGCAATTGCAAACTTTTTTTTTTTGCATATCCTTTACAGGACATCGCTGTCAACACCAGCATCTTTCAGCTGCATGTTGATTTCTTGGCAAGATTACGCTCAGTAGTTTGCCATTGCTTTCTGAGCGGCCGGCTCACATACCCCGTAAGTTACCGATGCGATTCGAACCACTGCTGATTCTCACCGTCATCACGTTACCGACGAGAGTATACGAGATTACGGAGAAAAGTCTTAACCTCTAAAGCCACGAAGCCGGCAATTGCAAACTACTGAACGCAAATTCACCTAGAAAATCAACATGGGATTGGTTGCAACGTCCTGCAAAACAGTATTAAGGAAAGTGACGGGCCCATTTACACACCTCGATAGTTTTGAGTATATGGTGCTGGCGACATATTGTTAGACGAACTGGCACTAGATTGGCACTAAATTGACAATACATGAGCTATGCTATTAATATCGAACAGGTCGCCATTACATACTCGGACATTTCCTAGTAACTATTTTATAATGGATAGGCCTCGAAGCTCGGGTTAATTGTAAACAATCCGTATCTATGACGATTCGAACACGGGAGCACCGGATCGGCAAGCAAGCGAGGTAACCACGTTGCCATCAAGCCCCCCCCCCCCCCCCCCCCAGCGGTGGCACAGTGGTTAGTAATTGTAACGCCTGCCAAGACAGTGGACGTGGTTCAATCACTTACATCAGAAGGATTATTTTTTTCCCCGACTAGTACGTCTCTGGCGTGCTCCGTGGTGAAGAGGTTACGGGCGCAGTTCGTGATCCCGGATACCCGCGTTCGAAACACAGCTGCGCGAGATATGGCAGCAGACAGTTTTGCGTTGGTTTTTTACGAAATGGTATGGGTGCCCGGTCGTTCAGAAAGCAATGGCAAACTACTGAACGTAAACTTTCCAAGAGATCACAACAGCAAAACATGCTGGTGCAACGTCCTGTAAAGGATATGCAACTAACTTTTAGTACGTCTCTGGGGCCGCATAGTTCTCTGGGAAGGGGAGTGGGTGAGAAACTAAACCGGCCACCTCACATCATTATGCCGTCTCTAGATTACGTTCAGACCAAACACTTTATATTCGAACGGTAGTTCATGCCGCTGGACTAACTTTATCTCATTTCAGCTCTCTCTGTTTCGCCCTCTCAAATTGTCTGACGCCCACACATGGCAACCCTTAACTTCCGCCATTGGCCTCTTTCATTTTCGCCCAGGCTCTTCCAGTGAACTCTCTCATTTCTCATTCCGTCATCTCTATACCCTTTCTGTTTGCTTTCTAATTTCTCTCTTTACGTCCTCTCTGTTCGCTTTCTAATTTCCCATCAGTAGCCCAATTACGCATTCTTCTGCTAGATTTCTCCATGCGCCCATCTCTCTATCTCCTTCCGCAGCACAACATGATTCCCTCATTCTCCTACTGAGAGTTCTCAGAAGCTAGCGAGGTGATTAATAAAATAATATCAATACGTAATGACCCATTGGCGTGAGAGAAATAACTCAACATATACTGATCGGCACTTACTAAACCAAAAGAAATAAGCAGAGATCAGAGGACACAATAGACCTGAAAGATACAGATACACCAGCATTCCAACCTGCTGACTCCAAATAACAATAGCGCCTGGCATGGCGCATTTGCTCAGGTGGATGATAGTGAAGAACAGATCACCTGTCCACGCTATAAAGTGTATTTGGTATATGGTGATGACGCCATAATTCAGACATGTGGTGTGGTCATTAACAAGCCGACCGTCTTTACTTCTCAGAAAATGTCCTGGTACACATTTTAAACTGGGGTGACCTGACCGAACAGGTCAATGAAAAAAGAACGCCTGCCAGGTGGGTGACAAGATGTGGCTGTATTTTTTAGGCTGTCTAGTTGGCCGTGCTTGGAAAGTATGGGTGTTTCTGCAACGAAGCGATGACCAGGGTCACTGGAAATAGGGAGTGTAAACCGCACGCAGAGAGCAGTCCAGATCACGGCCTAGTAGTAGTAACTTGTAGCAGTAGTAGTAACTTGTAGCAGTAGTAGTAACTTGTAGCAGTAGTAGTAACTTGTAGCAGTAGTAGTAACTTGTAGCAGTAGTAGTAACTTGTAGCAGTAGTAGTAACTTGTAGCAGTAGTAGTAACTTGTAGCAGTAGTAGTAACTTGTAGCAGCATTAGCAACTTGTAGCAGTAGTAGTAACTTGTAGCAGTAGTAGTAACTTGTAGCAGTAGTAGTAACTTGTAGCAGTAGAAGCAACTTGTAGCAGTAGTAGCAACTTGTAGTAGTATTGGCAATTTGTAACAGTAGTAGCAACTTGTAGTAGTAGCAACGGCAACTTGTAGCAGTAGTGGTAACTTGTATTAGAAGTAGCAACTTATAGCAGTAGTGGCAGCTTGTGGCAGAAGTAACAACATGTAGCAGTAGTGGCAACTTTTAGCAGAAGTAGCAATATGTACCAGTAGTGGCAACTTGTTGCAGAACTAACAACTTGAAGCAGTAGTGGTAACTAGCAGCAGAAGTAGCAACTTGTAGCAGTAGTGGTAACTAGTAGCAGAAGTAGCAACTTTTAGCAGTAGTGGTAACTAGTAGCAGAAGTAGCAACTTGTAGCAGTAGTGGCAACTTGTGGCAGAAGTAACAACTTGTAGCAGTAGTGGCAACTTTTAGCAGAAGTAGCAATATGTAGCAGTAGTGGCAATTTGTTGCAGAACTAGCAACTTGTAGCAGTAGTAGCAACTTGAAGCAGTAGTGGTAACTAGTAGCAAAAGTAGAAACTTGTAGCAGTAGTGGTAACTTGTAGCAGAAGTAGCAACTTGTAGCAGTAGTGGTAACTTATAGCAGAAGTAGCAACTTTTAGCAGTAGTAGCAACTTGTAGCAGTAGTAGTAACTTGTAGCAGAAGTAGCAACTTTTAGCAATAGTAGCAACTCGTAGCAGTAGTGGTAACTTGTAGCAGAAGTAGCAACTTTTAGCAGTAGTAGCAACTTGTAGCAGAAGTAGCAACTTGTAGCAGTAGTGGTAACTAGTATCAGAAGTAGCAACTTTTAGCAGTAGTAGCAACTTATAACACGTGTAGACTACCATTGAGTTCAGAGCAAGGGAACGAAAAAAATAAAAAAAACATCTACTGGTTTCCCCTCATTCGATCCGCTTCAGTGGTAGTATCACTTATCTCTCTTTCCCCAGGTAGCATCCACCCATCTGGTTCTTCTTCCTAGCCAGCCAGCCACCTTCCCATGCCCCGCTGCACCCGAAGCCTGCGCCCATAAACTTGAATAAGCACACGTGATTCCGGCATTTACGTGTAATGATCAGCAAGCATTTTACCAGCTGCAAGGCTTCGTCATCATCGCCTTGCGCTGCATCAGTTACCTGCATTATCTTCTCGGTGCGGCCATCTTACCTGTTTACTGACACACGCATTCTCTCTCTCTCTCTCCCTCTCTCTCACACACACACACACACACACACACACACACACACACACACACACACACACACACACTCTGTTGTGTATTTGTGTGAGAGAGCGTGTCTTTTTTGTATGCTTGGGATTTTTCTTGTCCTTTTCTTGAAGTTCGCTTAACTATGTTACTACTCACCTACTTTCTCGCTTTGAAAACACAAAATTTTCTCTCTCTCTCTCTCTCTCTCTCCCTCCCTCCCCTCTCTCTCGTTATGAACACATAAAATAGATGTAAACACACCAGCACTCACTCTATAAATTTATCTATCCGTCCATTTATTTACCTATCTAACTGTTTGCTAAGTCGACCAACCGACGTAGGTAGTAGGTAGGTAGTTAGGTATTTGTGCATGTATGTAGTCGAGCATATCTCATATGTTTAGTCTGTACTGTGTATATGCTCTCTCTCTCTCTCTCACACACACACACACTATCTCTCTCTCTCTTCTGTCTTCTCAAGAAAGAGAAAGAGAGGGAGAGAGAAAGAGATAACCGCTATAAAATACCGCGACTAACACCATGCCTGCATTACCTAACAGTCAGACAGACGGAAGAAGACGACAATGTTTTAGGAACCAACGAGAAACGAGAATTCCTGCACTGCTGTTTACACCGTCCCGCGCTGTACGCACGTACCACCACATGGAAATTGTCGCTAACGATCCCGACTTGTCCATATCAAAACATCGTTTCCTTGCTCGGTTTTAGCTTTATTTCGCTGTTTTTTAGTTAATCCGTCCGTTTCCTTCAACTGTTTTGTGGGGCATAGAACGAATTGCGTGCGCAAAACCTAAAAACAAATACCGAGTGTCTACAGTAGATTCTCTTTCGCTGTTCTCCACGTGTGAAGGACAATGGGGTTTTAAAGAGATCGCTTTTTAACAGAAGTGATCAGAATTGCATACATGCAATCATTCTGAGTGTGGGAATATGGCATGACTTTCATTGGACTGGGGCAACCAGCAATCTAAAACCGGAGTGCGTTACTTTTCCTTATTCCATCATCTATGACTGAGGCGACCAACTCGTTCTAATCCAATCATCTATGAGTGAAACGTGCTACCCGTCCTAAGCTTAATCCCATCACCTATGACTGAAGCGAGCTACCCATTCTAACTCCATCATCTATGACTGAAATGTTCACACCCATCTATAACTGAAGCCTACTGCTAATCTTGGCCATCCAAACATCTATCTCTTCATTCTGTTAGAACAAAGGAACTGGAAAAAGGTTAATCACGTCAAAATTCAGATATACATAATTATGAATAAACAGCAAGATTGTGACAAGACAACACGACAAACAAGCAAGCCCTAAATGAGAAGACGAAGGGCACATACAAAAGACATAATCCATCGTTATAAAAGCAACGCGAGAGGGAAGGATGAAAGACAAACCAAATTTCCACGATGAATACTGTTGTCAATAGGAAGATACCATCATACGCCAGGTGGGCTGGAAAGGGTAGATACCATCATAAGCCAGGTGGGCTGGAAAGAGTATGTTAAGACTGTATCGTCCTGAGGAGAGGCAGAATATGAAGGAGATTTGTTGCAGTGCATCTTGCGTGCGTGGAGGGCAACTGATTTTATCTGCTCTGGTTTGTGAAGACATGAGAATGAGAAAGTTGGCCATTCAATCTAAATAAAGCCGTGTTATGGTAGTACACGTGAAACATTTAGTGAGAAACACTCTTGGAATACTACCCGCTATGAACCTATCTGTATCAATCAGAAAATCTCGTGTACAGACGTATTAGCACAACAGCGGCGAAGGAGGATGAGGGGGAAGAGAATACGAGGATACGAAGAGATATAATTAAAACGAAGAAAGGAAGGGGTAACAGGAGGAGGAGGAGGCGGATGAGGCAGAACAAGGATAAGGAGGAGGGGGAAGAATGGGGGGGGGGGGGGAAGAAGAAGAAGAAGAAGAAGAAGAAGAAGAAGAAGAAGAAGAAGAAGAAGAAGAAGAAGAAGAAGAATTAAGCAAACATCTCGTACCGCAGCAAGCGGGTTTGAGTGCTTGAGACCGATGCCAGTCTGCAAGACAAAAGAGTTACAGAAAGCCAAAGATGCAGCATCGGGTGCGCCTGCAAAGTTCCCTATGCGACTTATCCACCTCTTGTCATAACAGATGTGGAGGAGGAAAAACGTCTTCAGAGCAAACATAAACCCCGACGATGCGGGCAGACTATTTCAGGGTGTACCGACGCGTGAGGTCTGCCTCGGCGTTCTAATGAATTATCTTTAGCCCGCTCGCTAGCGAAAGTCAAACATTTGGAGAAACCTGACCACAAATAAACTAGACCCCCATAGCACCCAAGTTTAACGGCTCTATCACAGACTGTGATTAGAAACATTTGGTTCTGGATAGGTGTGAGAACGGGTTGCAACGAAAAAGCTGCTAAAGAAACAAGAGGGCACATATCGACAGGCCAGAGTGAAATGTAGGCTATTGTATATTAATCAGGTGGCCCACTCCATTGATGGATGATTAAACTGGGTGTTTCACGTTCTCGCTTGTCGGGTTATCAAGAAGTATTGTTTTGCCGAGTTCTTAGCGGTTAGATGACTAAAACCTGGGCTATGCAGATGCGGTCTCCCTGGCCTAGGTGTTTAACGTCTTTCTCCGTATATCCACGTGAGGAACGTAACATGCGCGAGAAACGGCAGCCGCGTTGGTAACTTAATGTGATCCGGTCGGTCAAAGAGCAATGGCAAACTACTGAGCGTAATCTTGCCAAGAAATCAACAATCAGCTGAAAGATGCTGATGTTGACAGCGAGGTCCTGTAAAGGATATGCGAAATGGAAAAAAAAATGCAGATAGAAGGACTTCATAGTGACTCTGCGATTACTATGGATGATAATATATAATAATATATTAATCTTAATTTGCCCCATTACGTTTCCTACTATGGGGTCGGGTCTGTTGGGTGATAGGGTCATCCCATGTTCTAAGCCTAAATGCATGGAGGAATAGGTGGCCAATCTTTCCCTCACGTAGCAGGCGACGGGCGCAGGCCTTCGAACCCTCGACCGGCCGCGCTCATGACATTATCAGCACAACTAATTATCCACTTCGCTAACGCGCCCGCTGTGTTGTGTATTTCAGCCAAAGTATATTTTTTTTTTTGCGCTCGCTCGCTTTGTACACAAGCGTAGTCCATACACACTATTTACAGTAGTGATGAACTGAATGTTGCGTGTGGACTGGCCTTCCCTATTAAGTGTCCCTCGCCATCAGGCGAACCCACTCCGATTTCAGAGGTACTTGTAATTTACGTCCCCAAGTCAAGGACGACGGGTCAACATTTTAGTCCAGCTGTCCGGTATTGGGGTTAAACCGCTAGCCTCGGCATCAGCACACCGGATGTTTAAGAACACGCGTTCTTACCAATTCGGCCATGCAGACCTGCAGCCAAAGAATGATTCATCTATCCACTTCACATGCTATATAACTCTGCAGTATGCCCCTAAGGAGATGCAGCGAAATGTGCCAGGCAATAAATTGTGCAGCCTACAGTCTGTGGTTTCTGTGTTTAAATTCTACAAACGGTGGGCTATCATGAGTAATTTCCCCAATCTAAATCCACGCCTAGTAGTCATGGTCAGTTGGACCAAGAAAGTGGGTATTGTTGGGATGTATGGTACCAGGCATCACTTGCATAACCGATGACGGAAAGGTAGGTAGGTGTGAGGGGGGGGGGGGGGGTGTTCAAGAGGGAGAGATGAAGCAATGAAGAGAGAATGTGAAAGAGACGAGTGTGTGTGTGTGTGTGAGAGAGAGAGAGAGAGGAGAGAGAAGCTGAGAGAGAATGTGAAAGAGACGAGTGTGTGTGTGTGTGTGAGAGAGAGAGAGAGAGAGAGAGAAAGAGAGAGAGAGAGAGAGAGAGAGAGAGAGAGAGAGAGAGAGAGAGAGAGAGAGAGAGAGAGAGAGAGAGAGAGAGAACGTTTGGTAAGCAAATATCCGTTGGGGAAAAAAACGCAGCCAAAAAACTCTCAGCCGTAGAGCTGATTAGAAGTATTGTCGCACGGTGTAACAGAGGAAATGAAGAGGAAGAGGAAGGTGCCGAGAGTAAACACAGTCCAAACTTTAAGAAAACACAGCGTAACGAAATCAGGCTGTGCAAGCAGGCAAAGTAGGTTAGTGAAACACGAACGACTGACTGGCACAGGTCACTAGCTTATTATTGAAAGCTGGCCAATTTTTCCCTGACACGTTCGTCTTCCTTGGGAAAATCTGGCCGTGAGATACCGTATATCTGAGAGAGAGAGAGAGAGAGAGAGAGAGAGAGAGAGAGAGAGAGAGAGAGAGAGAGAGAGAGAGAGAGAGAGAGAGAGAGAGAGAGAGAGAGAGAGATTGATTCTCTCTTTCATACACACAAACATTATCTCTCTCACACGCACACATAAACATTCATTCTCTTTTTCACACACAAACATTCTCTCTCACAAACAAACATTCGTTCTCTCTCTCTCTCTCTCTCTCACACACACACACACACACACACACACATTCTCTCTCTCTCTCTTACACAAACATTCTTTCTCTCTCTTACACACACAAACATTATATCTCACACACACAATTGTTCTCTCTCTCTCACACAAACACACACAGACACTCTTTCTCTCACACGCAAATTTTCTCTCTCCCACAAACATTATCTCTTTCATACACACACACAAACAAACATTCTGCCTGACACACACATGCAAACACACACTCTTTCTCTCTCCCTCTCTCTCTATCTCTCTCTCTCTCTGCCCGGGGCCAAGGGCAGAAGCTCCGGATCTATCGCACACATAAACGTCAGCAGGTAAGTGAGCTTCCATGGGATGCCCGGGTGTTTTCCCTTCCTACCCGAGAGCATGTTACCCCCAACAATCACCGAGGCTCACGTGAGAGCATGTTACTCCCAACAATCACCGAGGCTAACTGGAGATCATGCTACCCCCCCCCCCCCCCCAACAATCACCGAGGCTCACGTGAGAGCATGTTACTCCCAACCATCACTGAGGCTTACACGAGAGCATGTTACCCCCAACAACCACCAAGGCTAACTGGAGATCATGCTACCCCCCAACAAACGCTGAGGCTTACACGAGAGCATGTTACCCCCAACAATCACCGAGGCTTACACGAGAGCAGGTTACCCCCAACAATCACCGAGCTTTCTAGAGAGCATGTTACCCCCAACAATCACCGAGGCTTTCTAGAGAGCATGTTACCCCCAACAATCACCAAGGCTTTCTAGAGAGCATGTTACCCCCAACAATCACCGAGGCTAACTTGAGATCATGCTACCCCTCAACAATCACCGAGGCTTACACGAGAGCATGTTACCCCCAACAATCACCGAGGCATTCTCGAGAGAATGTTACCCCTAACAATCAATCACCGAGGCACACACGAGGGCACAACACCTTCCCCCTCAACCTCACGATGCAACCCCAGTTTAAAATATGCATCGAATGCCTGGGCATGCACCGTATCTCAAACATAAGGCGTAATTTTCCACATGCCAAACGCGACGCTAAATAAAACCATATAGAATCTTTTTAATACTTTTTTTTTTTCAAAATAGGTATGCCAATAAGGTAACTCATCTGAGTCGACCTACCCCTGGAGGAAAGAAATATTAACGGAGCAATAAAACCGTGCGTCAAACAATTGCCAACACTTTACCGAGTCGGCGTTCAAAGTCGACTATGACAACCAAGGGCGCCTACGGCCCCGCCCCCGTCAAAGCTCTGAAATCCGTCTCTGCGGGAGCCCAAACGATGAACGACTCGGGACTGGCGCCTCTCGCACAATAGCGGAATTTAGCCGTCTCAGAAGCGTGAAAAACACGAGGCAGATCCGGAATTCTGCAGAACAGATATGTAGCGTGCATGAGGTCTCGATATCTGAACGCCGTGGCAAGCCTAACTGGCAATCAGTGGCTGGCGCTTATGTAAGACTGGCAACATGTCAGTGGGTCATCTGATCGCCCAGGCCTCTGTCTACAGTGAAACGGGTGATACAGACGTATAGGTTGAATAAACACGAATTGATTAGGAAGAGAAATCCTGGAAGGAGAGAGATAGATAGATAGAGAGAGAGAGAAGAGAGAGACCAGCGATTAAAATTAACGCGTCACAGAAGAACTAGTTCAATCAGAATTAAATTTTAAAAAAAAATAAAAACATCGAATATATGGAGAGAGAGAGAGAGAGAGAGAGAGAGAGAGAGAGAGAGAGAGAGAGAGAAAGAGAGAATACGCGAAGACAACACTTCAAATCCCAACGGCATTATCAACTACGGGCCTAATGTTTTAGGGTCGGAGTGGGTTGTGGGAAGGGGGTGGGGGAGAAGGGGATTTGGGGGACTCAGTGTTTCCAATAGTCTTTTCTTTCCTTCGACTATCTTTCTTTCTTTCCATTGAACTACTTTCTTTCCGTCGACTACCTTCTTTCTTTCTTTTTTTTTCAACAACTTTCTTTCCTTGAACTTTCTTCTTTTTTTCTTTCAACTGTCTTTCTATCTTTCGACTACTTTATTTCTTCTATTCCTCTGACTACTTTTCTACTTTTACCTCACTCACCCCATTCCCCTCCATTTCTCTGTCTCTGCTTCGTCGTCATGTGGGGCTGGTCTGGTTCGCTAGATCATTTCCGCGTCTAGCGTTCGTTGTCTCGGATGGCTGTGTGAGGTGCACCAAAATGGGATCTTCCCAGCCAACGTGAGTTAGCGAGGCAGGCGTTTCAAGAATGTAACCGCATCGTGCAGCCAGGGTCGTGGTTTGAGCGGGCAAAAGAGCAAAATTTGTACGACCGTTCGACAAAGTCTCGATAAGCGCCCACTCTCTCTCGATGAGTAGTGGGCCTGCAGTCAGTAAGCTGGTATAGCTTTTTTTTCGGTTAGTCCTGCCGGCGTAGCTTGTAAGCTCGTCGGTAGGCGTCCAGTGGTTTTGCATGTATCACCTTGTACCGGGAGGGCGCGCTTTAGCGATGCTACTCTTGGCTTGCGTGTGCGTGAATAGTCCGTCTGTCCGATAGATATCTGGTTGATCCTGCCAGTAGTCATATGCTTGTCTCAATGGGATCTTCCCAGCCAACGTGTATTAGCAAGGCAGGCGTTTCAAGAATGTAGTCTTACGCTTGTCTCAGCTTTTGCGATGCTAATCTCGGCTTGCGTGTGCATGAACGTCTGTCCGTTCAGTCGCCATGTGCACATTTGCGCTGGAGAGACTCAACCGTAAATCGGGAGATCTGCTCGCAATTTAGACGAGCAGCATCTTCTGTGGGCAGACTCTCGCCTCATGTTGTGTGTGGTCTGCTCTGGCGGTCAGTCCGTCTTCGGTGAAGGAAATCGTGTTGATCCTAAAAGAAATCATACGCTCATTGATTGTCGCTACGCGTGTCTTAAAACTGAAAATTAAAGGGATTGACGGAAGGGCCGACATAAACAGGGATAACTGGCCGTGGCAGCCTAACGTCCACTGCATCTGTGTCCGTCTTCCAGTCGTCTTGCCATGCTCGCCACTGGAGCTAGACGGTCACGACGAGGGAGCGGGGACGAGGGTGTTGCGCGACCACCTCCTCGCTATACAAAACCAAAGCGCAAGTCATTCGTTCCTCATCAAATCAAAGATGTAGTGTAATGAATGGTCATCGTCAATGAATGGCCAACGTCATTCATGATGGACGAACATCGCTTCGTCGTCATCTCACATAGATTTAAACAGTAGCAGCTAACATGAAGTTATATTACCTTTCATTGGAAATAACAAGAGTGTCTGATTGGTCATGCGTCCAAGTACACACTGGTCGTCACCCGGAAGGGCGTAGTTCGACTCCTGGTAGCGCGTAGTTCGATTCCTGGCGGCGTAACTATAACTGTCAATGTTTATGGCGTCAATGTGTCATAGAGTCTCTACTTTATTTCTTATATTTCTAAGCGCGCCAAACAATACATTCGAATTTATTTATGAACGGTGTCCCTTAACGAAGTCCTTCTGAACCCAAAAGCTCTTTCCCCCACCCTTCCCATACCGCAGTCTCTTGCTGCAATCGGTCAACCACACAACACCCATCACCATCTCCCACCCTGATCTTACTGCCCAATATCCCCTCCCTCACGCGTTTACACAAGCTCACACCCATTCCCACAACCAAAAGTGACGACCGCTCACACACAACCTTCCAGTGATAAATCCATCTGACAAAACGAATCGCTCTGTGCCGCCACGAGAATCTCCACTTCCCAGATCACACGCAAACCTAACATAATTAGACCGACATAAGCTGTGTAATCCGCAATTTATAAGATATAATTAATAAACACAACACAGCCCAGCTACCCCGCATGCTCTTCGTCGGCACAGCCAGGCGTAAAATTAAAATTACTCAGCGCGCTTTTCCCCCCACCACAAAAGAATATATTACCCAACCACATTTGGCAGACGATACGGTATCTCAACGCTTAATACGTGCCACGGGGAATAATGGTAGGACGGACAATCTGCGAAGTCAAAATGAGAACTCTTGTGTTTCATTCACAGAAGGCGATCAATTAAGTGCAGAGATAGTGAGATTTTGGTCGCTAAAGATGATATTGGGGTTTTTGATGGTTTATGGTTATATATATATAAGAGGTCACGGTTTTGTAAGATTGGGTGAATCGTCCCTCTTCCTGTCCCAATTAGAACAATAGAACAAAGTCAGACCCGTACACATGTACACACACACATACACACAGGTGCGCACACACACACACTGATATGCCCACATTTATACAGAATGAACACAGCAAAGATGTATCAACACATTACCCCCCCCCCCCAGCTCTCTCTCTCTCTCTCTCTTTCTCTCATACAGATAAGTCATGGTTTCACAAATACACACACTCATCAGATGACCTCACATCCATATAATGCCACACGCACTTTCACACACACACAGACACACACACGCAGACACGCGCACGGACACTTTAATCGCACACTCACTCAAGTGCACGCGAGGCATCACATATGCACATAAACACGCTACGATAATCACATTATCCCACATGGCTCGGTCTCTTTCCACAGAGCGGCCCACCAAAATCTTCACACAGAGCACCTAATCCCTAGCTCCAGCGACGACCACCAGGAATGAGTTAGTGAGTGAGTGTGAGATAGAGTGAGTGAGATAGAGAGAGAAGGTGAGATAGTGAATAAGTGTGAAAGTGAGAGTGAGCGAGAGAAAGAGAGTGTGTGCGCGTTGAAGAGACGTGCAGGCTTTGAGTGTGACCAGAACTCACGGCCAGACATGATCTAGAACTGCCAATCCCTCTGCTACCCCACCCAATCCGCCATACGCCAGCCCTCATCCACAAGGCAACAATTAGCTCCCCGATGTTCCGCCTGTTGAAAGGGCAACACCGGCTGAATCAAACGTCTCTGGCACCGCATCCTGGCCATGGTTTCCTTGGCGGGACAACTTGACCTGTCATCACATCACTCCACCTCCTTGCCAGGTGCTCTCGCGTTCGGGAACTGCCGCTAGAAGTCGGCTGTTGCATCCAGGCGCGTTCAGAAATCAATGGCGAACTCCATCCATCCATCATGTGTCATGTCGATAAGCGTGTGCGGTCATGGTTCGCCATTTCGCTCGATCACCAGAGTCGTAGATAAGCTCAGCGTTCCTGTCTCTACCATGCCACGTGGTCAAGCCATCCAGGTATTCACTTCTCTGTCTTGCCTTTGTTCTCTTTCCTCCTCGATCTTGCCAATTGTCACCAAGTTCTTCAATTTATTTCTCCTCATAACATGTCCAATAAATTTTGACTGTCAACGTCTAATTTCTCTAATTTGTAGTACTTGCTCATTGGTTGTTCTGTCTGTCCATGGTATTCTTTGCATTCTCCTCAGAAACCACATCTCCACAGCCATCAGATGTTTTTCAGCTTGACTGCTCATTGTCCATGCTTCATATCCATACAAAAGTATTATCTTTATGTAGCACCTCAACACTCTTTTCCCCCCGGGATGGTTAACCCGGTCAACAAATGCCCGCAGAAGTTGGATGTGTCGGCCTAATGGCGCAAGAACGCAGCTTTGCTGTAAACAGGCACAACGCAATCACATCCGAAAAAAAAACTCTGGATGAACGCAGAAGAAGAAGAACACTCTTTTTCTCCTTTCAATTGACATCTTGTTATGGGTCAGTATGTTTTTCATCTTGCTAAAGGCTACTTTCGCCATGGCGATTCTTGTTATGATGGTGAACTACTGAACGTGAAATTGTCAAGAAAATCACAAAATGCCAGTATGGCTGATTTTCTGAAAAATGTCCAAGTCCCTATCATCAGCGTGGCCACGAAGGTTTATATACTGTTTAGTCCACGGGTTGCAAAGAGTAAGCTGGACAGAAAGAGGGTCAACTTAAACTCAAAGAGGGTCAACTTAACAAACTCAAAGAGGGTCAACTTAACAAACTCAAAGAGGGTCAACTTAACAAGCTCAAAGAGGGTCAACTTAACAAACTCAGCATGGCATTGGTAGATACAACTATTGAAACATTTACAAAATGTGGGCTATCTTGAAATCTTCTACTTCTGCCTTATGACCTCCCAAGAAGCATAGACAATATTTTGAAATACTGGAGGGCAACATGCAGGCAGGCAACAAGAGGTTGTCCATGAAGACACTTCCTCACACAGATATGCAAGAACCTAGGGGTTCA
Organism: Cepaea nemoralis; assembly: GCA_014155875.1. Classification (NCBI taxonomy): domain Eukaryota; kingdom Metazoa; phylum Mollusca; class Gastropoda; order Stylommatophora; family Helicidae; genus Cepaea; species Cepaea nemoralis. Next base: position 219,027 of record JACEFZ010028196.1, read on the forward strand.
TGAGACCCAACACAGATATGCAAGAACATAGGGGTTCATGAGACCCAGCACAGATATGCAAGAATATTGGGGTTTATTAGACTGATTACAGACAAGAATATTGGGGTTTATTTGACTTAATACAGACATGCAAGAACACAGGGGTTCATCAGACTTAACACAGATATGCAAGAATGCAAGGGTTCAGACATAACACATATATACAAGAATACTTGAGTTTGTCAGAGTTAACACAGAACTGAAGAGAACTGCTAAACACAGGGGACAGTGGAAAAAGAAGACAATCTCAACTTTAACACCTTTCTAAGGGCTGACTGACATGATTATTATGATGATACTGCCACGATTTACACATGTATGTTATACTGATGAATTACTGTAATACACCACATATTTACATGACAGGACACTAAAACACAACAGGTAATGCCATGTTAAGAAGAATATACGCAAATTACTAACGGTTAGTTAATTAGTTGCGTATCCTTTAAGGATGTTGCAGTCAAGAGCAGCATTTTTTGCCTGTGATTTTTTGGCAAGTTTTCATTCAGTAGTTTGCCATTGCTTTCTGAAGGACTGGCAAGCACTCATACCAATGTATAAAATCTAATGCAAGGCGGTCTGCTGCCAAATCATCCGCAGCAGTGTTTTGAATGCAGTATGTGGGATTTTGTATTGCGTCCGTACCCCTTCAAAATAGAACAAAAACATCAAACCAAGAAACCTTTCTTTACAGTAAACTTAACCAGAAAGAAAAGGCCATACTTGGCCAACAATGACTCACATGATAAACTAAACACATACTTACAATTTTAACAGATGTTTACAGGGCTCCCATGCTCCGTTTTCAATCCTGTTTATTTTGTTATGAGACAGCGATCTGGAAGGCAAGGCAGCATAATGATAATACAGGAATAGATGACAGTGGACATCATGTTCAACTTTCAACCCTGTTCATTTTGTTCTTATACAGCGTTTTTATTTTCTTCTAAAACAGCATTTTTATGTTTGTCTGAGACAGCATTTTTATCTTGTTCTAAGACAGCGTTTATATGTTTGTTTTCAGACATAATTTTTTTGGTTCTCAGACAACATTTGTATTTTGTTCTAAGTCGGTGTTTTTATTTTTGCTCTATTACAGCATCTAGAAGACAGCACAATCAAAATACAGGGACAGCTGAACACTGATCAAGTTCAATGGTAACAGTAGTCCCATAGCAGGCACTGTTATTGGGATGTGAAATTAGGCCTTAATATATTCTAGGCCAGCAGTTCTCAACCTCTCAACCGGTGGGGAATCCAACCACTCGGCGGAGAGGGGGATTTTAGGGTTCGGCTAAGGTTATTTCACGATTGCCTTAATATAAGAACCGATTACTTGATAGTGTTTTTCCCTCCATACTTTACTGTCCTGTACTTCTCACCCTTCTGAAATTTGTTTTATAACGTCAGTAGACCCGCAAATCACATCGTTTGTAGATGTCTAGACTTGTTCTAGTGTGTGTTATTAAATTTAACTTCCATTTTTACATATACTGTGTTATAGGAGGAAATGACATTCTAAACATATGGTGAAGGGGTGGATGGGCCAAAACAAAGTTGAGAACCACTGTTCTAGGCCATGACATATGAGATGAGGTGTACATGTAACTTCCTCATCATCTTTCGTTCCCAAGCAATTCACAAAAAATTGTAAAGTACCCATTTGTATGGAACCTTAAGTATATCTAACTAATAAACCAATGATGATCATACAATATATCATGAGCAATGTTGCAAAGAAGTTTCATAATCACACAATGAACTTCATGCAATACACTGCAACACACATAACGGTATATCAGGCATAAGACACAATTTACAATTTATCAATAATGATAATAAGGTAACGTCTCCAGGAAGGTAACCCAGTCAACAAATGCCCCAAGAAGTTGGATGTGTCGGCCGAAAGGTGAAGTTAAGGCAGCTCTGCTGCAAACAGGCACAACACAATTATGTCTAAAGCAACATTCCGGACAAACTCAGAAGAATAAGAAGAAGAAGAATAAGAAGAAGAAGAAGAAGAAGAAGAAGAAGAAGAAGAAGAAGAAGAAGAAGAAGAAGAAGAAGAAGAAGAAGAAGAAGAAGAAGAAGTCTACTCACAGAGTTTTCAATACCACCATAATGGAATATCATAAATAAGGCACAATTTATAATTGATCAATTACATCTACTCACAAAGTTTTCAATGCCACCAAAGATAATGGTATATCATACAGAAACCACAATTTATAACTGATCAGTAAGATAACATATACTCACAGAGTTTTCAACATCTTTAGTCCAAACAGCCACGCCTGAGTCACATTAACAACTTTGTTATGATCCATTTGCCTGAAAAACAAATTGAAAACACAAATAACACATGCTTCCCTACATCTGAAATTGCTGACGAATTTCAAACTGCAACAAAACATTTTAATCAGAACCAGATACTCCATTTGCTCACCTTCATCCCGGGTGCCTTTTTCTTGCTCTTTTCCTGCATCCTTTCCAGCCTCCCTTGCTCTTCCCCCTCCTCATCTTCCTACGCCTTTCCTTCTTGTATCTCTACCCTCCCCTGTCATTCTCTGCCTGTTTGTCTATCTCTCTCTGCTTACCCATTGGTTGTGTAAGTGTTACAGAAGTGTCACAGTTACAATTTCAAAGTCCAGGTGACAAATCTATTAATCCCCTAAGTAAAGGATCCCTTGAGGGAATGTGTGGTCTCGAGGTATGGTGTCCGCCTCAAGTGCTGGAGGTCCCAGGTTCAAGCCCCGGCTAGGACCGGGATTTTTCACTTGGACTTCTAGTAATAAAATTTCCCCTGGTCTCTGGGTAGTGAGATCGGACGCTGTATGTATTGGTGCGCACGTAAAAAATCCCTTGGCGGTTGGAAATCGAAAAAGAGTAGCCTAACGGTGCTGCCAGGGCAAAATTTCGAGTTAAAGATCTACCCAAAGTATTTCAGGATCCTCGCCGCTGTTACGGAGTTCGTGCACTGAGCTGGGCTTCTCCAAACCCAGGCTTGAGTTAGGAGGAGAACGGAGCACTTATGGGTTACACCCGAGTGCCGTGATGTTGATCCATTAACTAAACTAAAGGATTCTTTTACATGCCTTAGTCACAGTGGGTATATGGTGCTAAACCCATATGTGTATAGACCAACTGGCTCTTGGTGGGTGGTGAGGTTGAGTATCTCACCTTCAACCTTTACTTCCCCAGACATTTCCTGGTAGCCATTTTAGGCTGGATCGACATGGGAACCCAGGCCAATTTTAAACATCCTCCCTGATGCGGATTCAAACCCATGACCATCAGGCCAGCATCAAGCTACTAAACTTGCACAGCTCCCAATTAGCTACATTTGGCTTGCACAGCTCCCAATTAGCTACATTTGGCTTGCACAGCTCCCAATTAGCTACACATCTATACATAATCAAATCAGAACTATAACATCTGCACCACTGTCAGTGTAAAATAAAAGAGATCTGAACAACTGAGAAACAAAGGAGACTCACAGATGCCACAAAGTGTACAGACTAAGACTTTTAATTCACCTCTTATCAAAGGATTTGTCTTCCCAAGGATTAGAACCTTTTGAAAGTCAATGGTGAGGAGCGGCTGGCCGAGTGGCTAGAATGCCAGAATCTCCTTCGGGAGATCCAGGTTCGAATACTCGGTAAGGTGTGGAGTTTTTTATTTTTTCTGTAGGGGGCGAAAAGAAAACTCTTAACTGCATTAGCCAGGCGGCCTTAATTCTTCAGGCTTAGATGACCACCACCCCCCCCCCCCCATACACTGCAAGGTACTACTGGCAATAAATGAGTGACAGTGACGGAAAGTCAATGTTGTCATATGACAGGAAATGACACTGGAGAATGAAGTGTTAAGCCTTCACATATTCTAGGCCATGCTACAATGAGATGTAGTGGCCATTCCTCATCACCCCTCCTTTCCGGACTATTCCCAGAAAATTACGTAAATTGTGTGGTAACTATTTATATGAGGCTGGGTTGATCCCATAGCTGCTATGGTTGAAACAAATAGTTCAGCCTCTGCTGGGGTTTGAACCTAGACTACTGTCTACACAGGCCAGCCCACCAACCACCAGGCCAGCCCACCAACCACCAACCACCAGGCCAGCACACCACTAGAACCCTTACCATTCACATTACTCACCAACATGAAACAAAACAAATCAACACTCACAAACTGATGAGGCTGGGCAGGCCCCAGAAGGCCCCATCCTTCAGCACAGCAATACTGTTCCTCTGGAGCTTCAACACCTGCAGCTTATTCAATCCCTGGAAGGTCAAGCTCTTGATGCTTCTGATCTTGTTGCGCATGATGTCTCTGCATGAAGTAAAACAAGGTACAGACAACCTCACACAAGATGCTACTACGGGGGTACGACAGAGTGAAGGCAAGTAGAAGTGAACTAAGCATATTTACATGTCAGGACTGCATACAGTTCATGGCTGGTTGAATATCACAGCTGTTTCTTCTTCTGCATTTGTCCTGAATGTTGTTTCAAACTAATTGCGTCATGCCTGTTTACAGCAGAGCTGCGATATTTGCGCCTTTCGGTCGACACATCCAACTTCATAAAGCATGTGTTGGCCGGGTTACCTTCCCTAGTTACAGCTGTTTGATACAGAATGAGGCAGTCTGCCCATGTCAACCCTCCTTAGATGCATTTTATGACGTGTGTATTATGTTCTTGTTACTATTCTTTCCTTCTGTCAAGGAAACTGGCAACCTGATAATAGTTTAGCTAGAAAAACCTTTTGGAACGAAAACGGCAAATGAAATAGAAGGAGTCATAAACACAAATGGAGAGTCAGATATGAATAATATTGGGGAGGATTTGGAGGGAGCTGAAGGAGGTAGCAAAAGATAGGATGGTTTGGCAGGAGTTGATGGAGGGCCTATGCTCTAATGAGGAATACAGGGCAGAATAAGAGAGGAAGGCATACTGGAATGTGCTGTGAGGTCTGTGTTTTCTTCAGCGGAAGGCCCTAACAGGACTACTTGTTGGCACCAGTTTTGTATCTGAAGGATGTCAACTTTGACATAATCCCATTTCTCTTTTGCCATTTTTTTTTCCCAAATTCAATCAAACTGGGTATCTATTTACGTCACTGTGGTGAAGCACTCTGAAAAATTTGCAAGACATAGAGTATGACTGACCCCATAATTGTATAGACCAACTGACATTCAATAAGCGGTGTGGTCAGTATCATTCCCGGCCATCCTTACTTCCTAGGACATTGGCTGTTATCCATTTGAAGGTGGGGTGAACTGGGATTCCAGCTCAATGTTTAAAAATCTGCTATGGATGGAGATTCAAACATATGACCCCAGGGCTGGAAGGCGAATGTTCTAGCCAATGAGCTCCCTCACAAAGCTGTACACATAGGAGGGAGGAAGGAAGGAATCCTGCTAACGTTGAGGATCGAATCAGAGCCAATGTTTTGACCCATATTTCTATAGATCAATCGGCAATCTGTGGCTGATGTGGTCATTATCTCACCGGCTGACATCTTCATAATCAAAATAAATAAATAATACAAGACATCTACTGTAACAAAACAGAAAATATGAGAATTGATAGGACCATCTAAAAACTAAAACAGACAAGGCATTAGTAAGAAATAATAACAACAAGGTCAAACATCATAATCAAGATAAATAACACAAGCCATCTACTGTAACAACACAGAAGAGTTTAGAATTGATCAGACAATTTGAAAGCGACAACAGACAAGGCATTAGTATGAAACAATAACAACAGGGTCACACACTTACAGAGTCTTCAGGCTGTTTAAGTGGTTGAAGACCAGCTGCGGCAACTCGGCCAGTTTGTTCTTGTTCAACTTTAGCGTCTCCAGGAAAGTCAGATTGCCCATGCTGCCTTGCTCAATGACTGAAATCTGATTGCTGTTCAAAATTCTGGAAGACAAGAGCCAAAACATGAATTTCAGGGACTAAAACAGACAATCATTTTCAATTACTTCTGAATGGATAAGACCCTTGTTCTTAAACATATGGTATGCTGATGCTGAGGCAACAGGTTCAAGCCTTACACTTGTCAGCTGGACTAAAATGTTAATAACTTCTCATCCTTGATGTGGGGAGGTAAATTACAAGCACCTCATTAAGTCAGAGTGGGTTGACCTGATGGCAAGGGGTATGGACTAATAATAGTTCAAAGCAAGCGTACGCATGAAAAAATATTACTCTCTCCATATCTCTAGAAGACCTCAAGCCTCTCTAAAAGATCTCAAGCCACTCTAAAAGATCTCAAGCCACTCTAAAAGATCTCAAGCCACTCTAAAAGATCTCAAGCCAAAGGCTGTGTGCATATTCTATGTTTTGGGTTAGAGGCTTTTCTGTCTAATGGTCAAGCATCTTTTTTTCTTCTGCTGCATTCATCTGGAATGTTGTTCTAGACGTAATTGCATTGTGCCTGTTTACAGCAGAGCTGCGATATTTGCATCTTCCGGTTGGCACATCCGATTTCTTCAGGCATTTGTTGGCTGGGTTATCTTCCCGGGTGTCAAGCATTTTAGCCCTTAGGCTGGTTGCGAAGCTTCCTGATTATTCTATTCCATCGCTGTCTGTCTTGTGCCATTCTCTTTCATTCCATGTATAAAGGGGTTGAAAGGCAACAGGATGTACTTCACTGAACTGGGTTCTATCACATAAGGCTTTGTCTTCTTTCTGTACAGCCACCTGTTTACACCACCACACAGAGTATGAACTCCGTAGCTCCTAGTGATGGCCCCTGGGATCTTCGAAAATACTGCACTCGTGAATTGAATGGTACCGAAAATGAACCCACGGTCTTCGTAGTGTGGGCAGGTGACATGAACACTTTGTCACAAAGACCCCTATGTATGTTTGTACTGATACATATGTGCACGTCTGTTTTACAAATGGCTTTCTTAGTTTACCCTTTCTTCTTTTCGCCAGTAATTTTCCTTCCAGTATTCTCTTTTGTGTTCTTTCATGTCTAAGAATATGACAAGTCATCATCGGCTCCACGCTGTTTTTATTACTTTCAGTTTCCCTTCTGTTATATTTTTCTGAACTCATTTATTTCTCAAAATCTCAATCTAGCTGGTTCTCGTCATTTTCTGGTAACACCAGATCTCAAATGCCTCAACACATTTTTCATCACATTTGGCCCTTGTTCAAATAAACACACAATTTTAATAGGGAATTCAACAAAGGAAAAACACAGATACCAGTGCATCTTTCACGTAAAGTCTTTATCAGTCAACAAGAAACCAAATCTAAAAGAAAGAAACAGATAAAATATAAGAATACTTAACTGGGTATCTGAAGAAGGTAACCCGATCATTGTCCACATTAAGATTTTGTAAATATTGCACATGGCTATACACATTGGCATAAGCAGCTTAATTTCAGTTCCAGAAAATAAAAGCAGCAGATAGTGACCAGAGACAACTCTTCAATTAAAGAAGGTCATATCCAGAGGTAGAAGAACTCATACATTTGAGTGGATGGTTATGTTTCTATTGGAAGCATTCTAATACAGAAGTACTTACAGATGAGTCAGCTTTGATCCTGCAGGAAAGCTGCCGTTGATGATGCTGAGGATGTAGTTGTTACTGAGGTCCATGGTCAGCAACTCTGGCATCTGCTGCATCACTGGCATTGGAATGGTCACAACATGGTTATGGGATCTGGGGAATTGAATCACAATATAATTATATGATCTGAGGAAGGATAACTGAATTCACAATATAATTATGGAGTCTGGGAAAGATCAACTGAATTCACCACATGATTATCAGATCTGAGACAGTACAATTCTTCTTCTTCTTCTTCTTCTTCAGCTTTCCGAGCCATTGAGGTTCTTTGCTGCAAATACAATCCGTCTCCATTCGTCTCTCTGGTGGACCTTCTCTTGCTTTACAGTACAATTGAATTCACAAAATGGTTATGGGGCTTGAGGAAAGACAAATTCACAACACAGATGGATAAATGGATGGATGGATGTGTTCACAAATAAAAGATCTGATGGTTGGATGGATGCGGAGATACATTTTTAAACAGCAGATGGATGGATAGACAAATAGATGTGCAAATGAAATATAAAGATAGTTGATGGATGAATGGAAGTGTAGACATAAAATAGGAGATGGATGAGAGGATGAATGGAAGTGCAAACAAATAAAAAAGTGAATGCACGTTTGGATGTGTAGACCCAAAATAAAAAAGAAAGAAACAGGCAGATGGTTGGATGACAAGACAGACATGCAGACAGATAGTTTCTGAATTGTGGAATGAAAGCACAAGCGAACAGACAGGCAAATGAAAAGGCAAGGTGATGAAGGGATACACAGAGGAACGGAGTAAAGGATTGGTGAACAGAAAAGTACAAACACAAATCTTATGTCCCAAAACCTCATTTATGTCAGCTATCCGTACCCCAGGGATGTTTGTACTGACTTGTGCTCCCAGCCCGACCCAAATGGTACCAGTACATGTTTCAGGAAGTCAAGGCGGCTGATGAGTTATTAACTTCAACACCACTGAGTGCCAATTGGTCCATAAAAATGTGGCCCTTGCTTCATATACTGAATGCATCTGCAGGTGTGGAAAAAGAATCTTTTACTCTTTTCTTATCCATATCCAAACCGGAGGCTGTGGCTTAGGAAAAGTAAGACGCAATTTCGTATTTCCTCGGCAAACTGAGCTGAGGGTTCTAATCCAGCCTAAGGAGATTTGGAAGCAGACTGGTTTGCGCTGATTTCCATAGTGCCTATGAGACGTCGGCAGTTCAGGAAGCAATGGTAAACTACTGAATTAAAATTACTCAGTAAATCACAAACAGCCACAGCCAATTCATGCAGGGATTTATTGCAATGTCCTGTACCGGACATGCAAGTAACTCTTTATCCGTACCTCCGGGTAAACAAAGCGTGCAAACAAGACCCATACACCTACAATTTATCACGCTTTTACACCAATCATAAACCTCATAAACCCGCCACTCTCCACACCCCTGAATTGTACTCAAGAACCCCGTAAATCAACGGAGAACTTGGGCACCAGAAAACACACCTATTTCAAATAAGTACCTGAATACTGCACTCAGCTGTGTTGCAGCATCATAAATAGGTTGTCTTGCAATACTGGATTCTGTGAGGACTGGTCACCCAACAGTATCCTCTACAGGATTACCGTTAGGTTTTTTAAAACTACAATACCAGACAACCCAAAACTCAATACTTGAAGACAATCTAATATTACAAGACAAATACATATCTTAAGACAACTGACATCTAAGGACAAGCAAAATACTCGAAGACAACCCAGTATCTAAGGACAACCCAATATCTAAAGACAAACCAATATCTAAAGACAACCCAATATCATAAAGACAACTCAATATTACAAGACAACCCAATACCTGAAGAAACCTAATATCTGAAGACACACAATACTCCATGACAACCCAATACCCAAAGACAACCCAACATCACAAGTGCCATCTAAGATTAAACCTATCTCCTACACAAAACACTTAGGAAAAACACGCTGCTTCAACTTGGAGCAGGATTTGTTTCATCTCTCTCCCCCTCCATGTTTTGACATTTCACTCCGTTGTTATGAATAAACTAAAGGCCCGGGGGCGGAGACATAAACCGTCTTCTCCTACTCCGTGTTGGCCACTTTTATTCCAGCTAGTGAAAGTCAAGATTTTGGTCGAAAACCATCGGTATACATTCACTGATAGGCGCTCGATATGGCGATGGAAGTAGATTCTAGAGTGATTCTTTGATACAGGCTCTCAGTGACAACTTATTCGGACAGTCGTCACCCTGTGCAGATTAAATGCCTTACTATCTGAGAACTTGTCCTTAGTGATCTTCTCATTAGGGCAACCTGGATCGCCCTCACACCACCTCTGATAAGAGAACTGCTCATACTCCTTGGTTGTGGGTTCAGATGGGTGATACTCTTTTTTAAAGTGTATTAGTTGGCTGTGCATCTAAGCAGATTTCTTCCTTCCGCGTGATCACGCTGTTGTTTGGAGGTTCCAATATCGATGTGTAGGCTACTTTATTTTATATTGTCTGGTGTCATGTGATATCTCTTCATTCCGTTATCTCTATGAATGCCAATCAATGCATGGTGTATCATGCTAATTCATCACCTCAAAGATTCCTCAACAAATTATACACAATTCACGCAGACTGTACACAATATTTTCTTAACAATTTATCTCAGTGGACACAAGCCACGTAACCCCAAAGTGATTGATAGAGACAATGAGTTTCCTGTGTTGTTTAACACACAAAATAGTCGCTTGTTAAAGTTCGCAGACGTCATTATGATTAATCTGCATAAGCCACCAGTTTTGTGCTAACAGAAAGACATGATAGTCAGTTCAAATTTACCGCGGTAGACAACTGACATTACTGTACGAACATGTGTATATTTCAGCTTGAAGGATTTATCTAGTTATTTTACTTTATGTTGTGATTTATGCAGTATATACCTGGCTAGATGCAACAAAATATGCCAGACAATAAACCGTGCAATCTATAGTTTGTGTCTTCGTTATTCAGATATCCTTTGCCTCAGACAATGTATTCTATTCCCCCCCCCCCCCCCCCCCCCCCACCAAAAAAAAAAAAAAAATCACGTATCCCACCAGTAATTAACCGCTTTGTCTCTAGATGTAACAGTGAGTATTCTAGCTGCCCGCGCCACCCACTCCACACCAACGCCCGCCATAAACACCCTCCATCAAGATGTTTATAGTTTTACAGCAGTTTTCAATAAAAGCCGTTACCGGTGTTGCCTGTGACAAGTATCCCGTAGAACTGGTCTATTTAGCCCGTGCCAGTAATTAGAAGTGTTAGGGTAGGTATGCCAAGATGAATTTACAAGCTCCTAAAGCCAGCTTGTTTGTGGATCGGGTTCGTAAATCCTCACTGTCGCACGAACTGCCACCCTGACTGGACATGTCATAAGCTACTTGTTCTGGTATAAGACACTGACCTGGTTGCGGATGTGACCAACAATACTTTAATTTTATTGTGTTATAAAAATAAGATTTGGAGGTAAGATAAGGTAATCTTAGGGTAGAAATAGGGTAGAAACTGCAAGAGGTGTGAATTGTTAGTCCCTAAACCATATTAAACGACTTAATGAAATGTGATGACCAGATTCATTCCGTTGAGATTCTTCGGTCTTGATGCGCAGGAGACTTGAAAACAAGGGTACGAGATGAAGTCTTGTAGTCCATGCTGCGTGTCGCTAGTCATCATGTCTGTCGAAAGCCTGTTGTTTCATGGACTGCTTATCATTTTTTATACTGATGTTCCTCCGCGCCATGATCAAACTGTCCAGCATCTTCTTCTCTCTCAGTCTCCCCTTTGTCTCGTCTCTAGTCCAACTTTCACCGTTGTCACGATGTACTCCAGTCTTCCCCTTCTCATAACATGACCACACAATGTACACTGCCTTCTTCGCGTGTGCGAGTGCCAATGAAGTCAAGCCGTTAAACCCCATTCCCCCCTCCAAGCCCTAGAATATATACAGCAATTGACATTCCCCGGGGGCTACTATTACCTTTCAATACGAAGAAGAGGACTGCACTACTGACCGTAGGGACGTAAGCTAGACAGCAAGAAACCCGCATCCCTAAAAGAAAATCTTTTCACTGCATTAGGGCAATAACGTGTGCCAAATCAGAACAATTTCTAACGTTAGGGACCCAAAGAGGAGAAAACGGGTCATAGAATTTACAGCATGTCAAGCAAATTCCGCGTTACAAAGCTCTTAGTTTCAAACTTGCCTACTCTTGATTTACAACCGGAGTTCGTATGTGGCTCAACAGGAAGACTACCAGCCTGGCACAGAGAAGTCCTCCCAGCAATAAATTCACAATGCTGAAAGCCACCCGACGCAAGTGACATCAATAAATTATGCAAGTTGGGATCAAGTGTTAAAATCACTTTTTGCAAGCTTTCTAAGTAACACCTGATGAGTGTGGTTGTATTCTGTAATCTACATTCCCGTATCACCCCTCGGCCCCATTTTCCTGATAAGCAAAGTCTGAAGTGTAATATACAACCGATTTGGACGTAAAAATGAACAAAATGGACAGCTGGAAGACATGCTGGAAAACATTTGAAGGCCACAAAAACACGGGTCTGTAACAAAATTAACATGGAATTGAAACGAAAATGGGATACAGCCCGAGTAATATGGGATAAGAATCAGACAGACGGCAATAATTGAAGGCAAAAGGATATGTGTCAGAATAGTCCCCTCTGGCAACGAATAGCAAACAACCCCCTTGGACTGATTATCTGCAGAGACTTGAATCATCATCATCCAGTGCCTTGTCGGCTCGCGTTGGCGATCATGCCTCACCACAAATTACGATCTTCGACGTCACGGATCAATTCCGTGTGTTGACTCCCTTCCGTGCCATGACAAAGACTGTCAATAATCTTTTCACGCTGGCTTCCCCTTTCTCTCTTTGCACAAATCTTTCCGGTTGCTACAACGTGTTCCAGTTTTTGTCTTCTCATAACGTGGGCCCCCAAAAAAAAAAAAAACGTGAAATGCCTCTTTCTGATGTTTGTGATTAAGTTGTCTTTGCGACTCAGCTTCCCTTAAAACATCCTGATTGTTCTTCTTGGCTGTCCAACTAATTTTCAACATTCTTCTATAAAACCACATCTCCAAGGCTTGCCGGGATGTTTTCACATGTGTACTAATTGTCCAGGACTCGCAGCCGTATGTTAAAACTGGTTCTATTTAACATGCAAGAACTCTTGTCCTGACTTTCCAGGACAGTGACTTACTGCACAAAACGTCCTTCATTTGATAGAATGTAGTTTTTGCTTGTCATATTCTATTCTTTATCTCAGTGATGGATCTTCCATCTGATGTTATCCATGTGCCTAGATATCGGAATTCCTGCACTTGCCCCAGAGACTTGAATAGGTAAGTAAAAGTATATAAAGTAAACTCATGCATACCGTGAGGGGTAAGGGGTATGTGTTGCTAGCCTTGTATTTGTTTAGATCAATCAGCACTCCATGGGTAATATGGTCTATATCACGTCCCATGTCTTTAATTCAAAGACATGTCCTGGTATACTGGTACTCATGTTAGGCTACGTGGGCCTGGAAGCTCAGGTACAGGGTGATCTAGAAAATACTTTGGCTATTGCTTCCTGATATGATACAGGCTTTAATGATCGCACAACGGGCAAGAAATAGCGTTCTGTTGTACAATACTTAACTTACAAATCGACATCAATGCATTCAGGACATTCCCACACACGCTTTGATTTCTTCATCAAAAGCCATCAAAGGGTTCCCATGCTCATTATTCCAGCAGCAGTTTGGTTAAAAATCCACTTGGTTTTTTCACTACACTTTGAGTACCGCCCAGACATTCCACCCACTACTTTCTGAGCCAGTCTGTCCATGTATATATACTACGTATGTTCAGTTACTCTCCACCAGATCCCAGGGAGACTTCACCATATCACCTTTCTCCTAAATCCGCTCTGCAGTCCAGGGAGGCTGCAGCATCAACAGCTAATCTATCAGCATGTTCATTTCCCCGCACACCTGCATGCCATGAGCAGAAAGTCTATGATATTCTTACAGATGATAGCCACTCTACTCGCAACAAGCTTGTTTTCACTTTCCGAAACATAATCTGTGAGTCTGTTACAAGTCAAAACAAGACGCCACGGAACAGATTCGTCAGCATCTATGTGCCCTTCAACAACTAGTGAAGAAACATGAACAAAGTTCTTCTTGTTCGTGTGCTCAACAGTACTATGAATTCCAAACATAGATACCAGTTGTCATGAATCCAAGTCTTAGCTGAAATTTCTCCGAGTGGGCAACAGTTTCTCTTCCACTTTGGTTTCCCAAGGATCCAGATTTCAGCTCTCAAGTAAGGTGGACGGCAATAAAACCAGACAAAGGGACAGATTGCAGTATAATCCACTTTGGCAACGAAGTGCAAACAATCCTATGGGACTGACAGGAGACAATATGATCCCGTTTTTTTTTTTTGGGGGGGGGGGGGGGGGGCGCCGCAATGAAGAACAAACACGCTGGATCTGACAGTTGACAATATTATCCTCGTTGGCAACGAAGAACAAAAACACTAGAGCTGATAGATGACAGTAATATCCTCTTTAGTAAAGGTGAAGAAACTCAACTATTACAATTAATAAATAAACATCATGTAACATAAAAACATACATAAAGGCAACATATCAACAAACAGTACTCACAGTGTCAGCTCGCTGATGCCAAGTGGACGCGGGAACTGAGGGATCTGTGTCAGTTTGTTGAAATCCAGTTTTCTGTGAACAAAACAACGCGATCAACAGATGTTGGAACAGACTGTCCATCTACACTGAGCTAGTGTGTGATGGAGCACAGATTTTTAGTACTTATCGCACGTAGTTTGACTGATATATAACGACGAAATTTACCCGACAGTTAAAAGTCAACTCGCTAACAACGTTTATTAGTAGCCCACAAAGAAGCATTTTTGCTGACAAACACTAAGATCCTATAGGGAAATATCAATTTCTGGGAGACATAGAAGCCACCGAAACAGCACGAGAAATACATTAACAGATGATGATCGGCACTCATAGAAGTAGAGGAAAGAAGAGATTAGAGAACATACACGACAATATACAACTTAAAAGGGATTACACCCCGCCTCCAACAATATGTACTCTGACGCACGGCTAATTAGACACTCCTAACATCAAGTATCACCATGAACCAGGTCTACCACCCACCTGAACCCACAACTATCGGATATGGACAGCATTTGTACTCATCGTTGAATTGGGACCACAGGTCACAGTAATTTATATTAACCAAGTAAAGGTCAAAGTTTGGGTCTAGTATATTACAGAGACACTTAACCAAGAGACATGACATACTGCTGGTTCTTTGTACAACTTCCGATGTCATCGCGAATATAACTAAAGAAATCAGAAGTCAACTTCAGCTTGTGATTCCTGGTCCTGGTCTCTGGCAGTGCAGCTTCAAAGAAATGATCGGGGCATGCAAGATAGATACTGGAGCTTCACACCAGCGGAGGGGCGCATTAATGATATTAGGGTGTAACCAGATCATAATTTAGCACAGTACATACGGACTTGACAACAAATTGGCGCGTGTTCTGTATCTCCAGAGTTTTCCGCTTAGTTGGGCAATGAGCAGCTAGTGTCACATACACAGAATAAGGAAACACTGCAACAAACAAATAATAATGATATCAACTTTAGTTCCGTATCTTCCCGTCCGTCATCGCCCCCTTCCCCATATCTATGCAATATCTTTTAACACTGTATAGATTGCTGTTTCTTTCCTGCTCCAGTTTAGCACTGCTGGTTTTATTTCTATTCTCCGTGGCTCCTTTCATTTGCTTTCAAGCCACTTGGAATGCAAATCTCCGTGCAAATTGTCAGAAGCTTATTCCAAATGGCTGGGTTATTTTAAGCGCTAAATGTGGGCTTTGGGAGGGAAACAGAAGATAAAGCTTCCAAATACACACAGACCATATTGTGGTGTATTAAAACACATTGTAGTGTAATCTATCTTGTTGTGCCGCTACATAAGGTTATTTATTGTTTACGTTTTTACACTTTGGGGGAAATTTGAATCTCTTCACCGAGTTAATACTGTGTGCGTGTGTGCAGTTTTTTTTTTTTTAATCATTCATACATGTGTAGACAAACGTGATGAAAAACATATAGAGGCATTTGGGCTGTGGTTGAGTTAGTTGCATATCCTTTACAAGACGCGATCAACCCCTGTGTTTTTGGCTGTTTGTGATTTCATGGCAAGTTTACGTTCAATAGTTTGTCATTACTTTCTGAACGACCGGCATTCATGCTATTTTATGAAAATCATAAGGCGGCTTGCTTCCAAATCGTCCCTCAGCTGTGTTTCGAACGCGCTATGCGGGATTACGAATCGTGTCCGCAACTTCTTCGGCACAGAGCCGGCTGGGATGTGGTATTATTTAAAGAAGAAAAATGACAAGAATCGGCTGGGTTTGACAAACGACAAAACTTCAATGAAATTTAACACAACAAATAAGTCCGTTTAAAGTATAATGTAATGTAATGAAACAAATTACCATATCTCAAGACATGCAAACACATAAGTTATTTTTCCCCCCGTTCGCTCACTTTCAACTCCAACACAGTCTACACTGGAATGATTTTTGCATTTGGGTCAGCTTTCCATTTTGCCAGTGTCCCTCGCCATCAGACGAATCCATTCCGACTTTGGAGCTCTCTCATTGGCCACGACTCTGAAACACCTCCAGGTGGTGCAGCCTTGCCTGGCTAACGATGCAAGGATCGCCACGCCTCTCCTCCGCGCATGTGAAGTTCCAGTACCGGCCTTGCACACCCCACTAGCTTCTGAACTTGAAGCGAAGAATGGGAGCCCTGCAGCGGTCTCCGTGGAGATAAGACTTAGGTTGTGAGTCGGGAGAATATCTCTACACCAGTGGTTCTCAACCTTTTTTGGCCCATGCACCCCTTCACCAAATATTATTCCCCCCCCCCCCTTCCTATTTCTTCCCTATAATTTCCCCCGCCCCTACACAGTATACGTAAAAATGGAAGCTAAATTTAATAACACATACTAGAACAAGTCTAGACGTCTACATAAAACGTGAACAAAACTCTAAAGTATGGAGGGAAAAACAATATCAAGTAATCGGTTCTTGTATTAACACGATCTTTAAATAATCGTAATTCCCCCCCCCCCCCCACCCCCGGGCTAAGAACAACTGCTCTACATTAACCTTGGCCAGACGTCAACGCACCGAACTTTAGGAGTTAAACATCAGTCTTCCAGCGGATTATCACCCAACCAACCATATAGCGGTTTAATCTAAATCAGCACTAGATACAAATAAAATGCCCAACGTCTATTTCTGGTTGTAGCAATAACATTTCAGTTCCATGTCCTTTACATGACGCCACAATCAACCCCAGTATTTCTGGCTGTTTGTTATTTACTGGGCATATTTGTTTACGTTCAGTAGTTTGCCATTGCTTTCTGAACAACCGACGCCGTATCCTGTCGAAATGAACGTCTTGCGGTCTGCTTCCAAGTCAACCGCGGCTGACTACGAACCCTGGACTCGGTGTCGGGGAATTGTGACACGCGTTCAATGCCCCTAAGCCACACTGCCTCCCACTGTAACAACAGGGAGTGCGTAACATTCCAGTTCTGCTCGCCAAGATATTAATACGCCAGTGCCTACAGAGTAAGTAAGCCGACGCATAGATGATGTAGTCCCGTGGTAAATGAACCAACTGATGTGGTAACCGCATTGAAAGTTTGAGAGAAAAAGTCCACAACAGGAATAGGGTGGACTTCACAGTGAGATAACCAGGCTGTTCCCGCTCGTACGTCCCGCGTTACACGCTAAGTGGTGCTGCTATAAACATGGCGGGAGCAGATTTATGTCCACTTGCCGGGTTGTGGCTGCTTCAGGTGGCTGGCAGACTTGTCTATTGGCGACAGCGGTAGTGGTGTCTGGCTTGTCGGATGTAAATGTGCACACCTAGTCCTTCGGCAATTGCGATGGTGGCATTTGTAGATAACGCGTTTTGAATCGAGCATGATTGGGGCTTGCTGGATCGGGCATGTCTGGGGCTTGCTGGATCGGGCATGTCTAAGTTCCCCTAATCTGGCATGTCTAGAGTTCCCCTAATCTGGCATGTCTAGAGTTCCCCTAATCTGGCATGTCTAGAGTTCCCCTAATCTGGCATGTCTAGAGTTCCCCGAATCTGGCATGTCTAGAGTTCCCCGAATCTGGCATGTCTAGAGTTCCCCGAATCTGGCATGTCTAGAGTTCCCCGAATCTGGCATGTAAAGAATTCCCCCGAAACTGGCATGTCTAGAATTCTCCGAATCGGGCTTGTCTAGCGTTTCCTTAATCTGTCATACCTAACGCTTACCGAATCTAACATACCTAACGCTAACATATCATATCTTACAACAAAACATATCACTTACCATAAATCAATGCAAACATCCAAGGAATTTAAGAAAACCAGTTATAAATATTATTTCTACGGGTAGGTCTTAAGAAATTGAAATTTAGCCTGGACAGCAGCATATTCGACCTGCTCTTTCCCATGTACAACTGTCCAGGTGTTTTTAACCTGCCCAACTTGCACCAAGGTCCTCTCATTGTTTCGCCCATATACGAGAACTGTAGGAAATTACACTGATAATGCCATGGGCGTGATCGGACGAGGATTCCACAAAAGGACTCGTCGCCAGCTAAGTGAAGGGAAAACTAACCACCTATTCCTGCGTGTATTCCTACAACATGTGATGCTCTTACAACATACATCACAGATCTTCTTCTTCTTCTTCGTTCATCCGGAGTTTTTTTTCGGATGTGATTGCGTTGTGCCTGTTTAACATCAGCAGATCAATAGCAGAGAACTTCTTCGGAACTAGTCCCACAAGACTAGACATCGGATCCACTGCTCCAGGATCGGTTTACCATGTTATATAATAATGCTGCATGTTCTTTAAAGGATGTTGCCATCAATCTCAAGATGATTTTCTATGCAACTTTACGATCAGTAGTTTGTCACTGCTTTCTGAACGAGAAGTAAACGTTTAACTCTAACTTAATGTTTATTCTTCTTCTTCTTCAGCGTTCCGAGCCATTGAGGTCCTTTGCTGCAGATACAATCCGTCTCCATTCGTCTCTCTGGTTAACTTTCTCTTGCCAGTCGTTGATTCTTATGTAAAAAATCAATAAAGCCAATGGTCCATGGAACCAGGCCTGAATGAGCCAGAGGCGGACGTTTGCAATCTCTAAGCCACTCCGCCTTACGACGATGATGATGATGATGATGATGATGATGATGATGATGATGATGATGATGATGATGATGATGATGATGATGATGATGTGACCAACATGTTGGGAACCTCTAGATTTTAAAGAGAAAAAAACGTGTGACGCATCCCAAGGTACACGATTCATAAAACGGTGAAGATGATAACTGTATCTGATTGGGGCGGTGATGGAGTGACAAGACGGTCCACTCGTCAAGAATAATATCATGCGCTTATCGCTTACAGCTTCCTTTAGTGGGCAGATACTGTAGTTCGCACGTGTCTTTTGTCTGATCCCAAGAATTCAACTTCAGTTCAAGGGCAAATAAATTGATAAATACGTATATCTTAAGGGCTCTGATTGCGCGGTGGTTCGTACAATACCCCTCCCTTATCAAAACAATCTCCGTGGGTTCGTACGATTTTCAGATTGGAGCTACTAAATTCGTTTGTTTTTTTTTTAAATCTGTAAGACATGGTGAAACCAGATTTTTAAACCGGGTACCTAGGTACTGAGAGGGTAAAGGGGACCTGCGTAATACTGACCATATTTCCTTTACAAGAGGACATCGCTGTCAACATCAGTATCTTTCAGCTGATTGTTGATTTCTTGGCAAGATTACCATATTAGAGTCCTAAAACTATGCAAAAAATTACAAAGAAACTGGACTAATGGAGAAAAACTCTGCTACAGAGAATGTGTCGACTTGTCTAGCGTTTCATACCAACTGGGCAATGACAGATTTCCGTAACCCTTTGGCCATAGGGAAATGAGGGGTTTTTCATGATATTTCCAGTATGCCTTAGGAAATTAGAAGGCTAGATCAGAATCCAGCCATGCAATTCATTAACAAACAACAGATTCAATGGTATGCTTTGCGCCCCAGCACTTCAATGATGTAGAAGAAGAAGAAGAAGAAGAAGAAGAAGAAGAAGAAGAAGAAGAAGAAGAAGAAGAAGAAGAAGAAGAAGAAGAAGAAGAAGAAGAAGAAGAAGAAGTTCTTCTTCAACAACAACAACAACAACAACAGAGAAATGAGAAGACAAGGAAGGCTTTAAATAAGTGAACTGGTCACAACATCCCTACCGTGTCCTGTCACACTTCGTATACCCAAGACACTATCTACCATTTCTACATCTGATCTCATAGCCGGACATGGCGAGCCAATGTCATCACTGGCTACTATAGACCATTACAATGGCTAGAAAACTATCCCCCTATGCTTCCATGGGCCTCGGTCTGCACTGAGGCAAACTGAGACCACACCCTGGCATTTTGCCGTTCGCTATCTCCACCAGAGGTCAACATCAGCCTTGGAAAGCAATCTCTGTCACACACTGTCGCAGTGCAGATAAGATAAACTATGAGAGAGCAGAGACAAATGCCACCATCAGCCTACTTCAGCAATTCCGTTAAGTCAAACACTGGAAGAGGGTATAAAGGGCGGGAGATAGTGGGACTGTGGTTCTTGATAAAACAGTGGCCCCTATTCATTCATTTATTAACTCGTTGTATTTTTGGGGTCAGGTCTGAGTCAGATGTGACTGTGTTACTGTATAATAGTAGATGGTACTACCTGTTTTCTGTTAGTGCTCAATATTGGGCGGCGCTCACTAAACCCAACACCGCAATTGTTCCACCGGTTTCGGGTGGAGGAGCGCAACTGGGAGGGTACAAGCCTTATCCTATTGCGAGGAAATGCAACCTAAAAACTAACTGTCATGGCAGGGCAGACCAGATCCTAAACCTTAGTCGGCAGTTAGTCTAGGATCAAAGCTCTGACAGGCGGACAATTAGACCACTATTTTGCCGATCCAACAGCTTGTCTTGTTCCAGCTGTATGTGTGTTACCTTTCTGGGGTAAACTAGACAGGCCGGGACGAGGGGTAATGCAGCATGGGCAACACATGGTCTCTACAATTCATCCCAGGCTTTGTGTTTTGTAGAGGTATAACTTCATCCCTGGTCCCCGCCTGTTTTGAACCACAAAGTTAACAAACTATCATCTGTAAGACGGCAAGATCCAGTAAGTATTTCTGCGAGCAGAGTGGTGCAGTGGATAGTCTATTCACACTGCCACACTTCATACCACAGGTATGTCGGTTACAAAAGCCTCCCAGAGGCATGAAATGGAATATTGCTCGGATAGCAAATCCATTACGTGGAAAGTCCGAATCAAATGCTCACTGTGTGAGCTTCATAAAAGGTGGAAAAAGTGTCCTAGTGGCACGAAATGGAATATTGCTTGGATAGCAAATCCATTACGTGGAAAGTCCGAATCAAAAGCTCACTGTGTGGGCTTCAAATAAGGTGGGAAGTGTCCTAGTGGCACGAAATGGAATATTGCTCGGATAGCAAATCCATTGCGCGGAAAGTCCGAGTCGAAAGCTCACTGTGTGGATGTCATCTGCACACTGCATTCTTCTGGTTTCCGGAAGAACAGCCTATGGTGAACGGAAGGCCCAATATACGGAAGTGAGGCTAAGCAGCCATGTGCAGGACGTAACGATTCCTTGGGTGAGCCCAGTACCAGAGCGCTGTGTGTTGGCTCTGCAATTATGGAAGCCTCCTTGGATGGCGGGGAATGCCCATGGTCTGCCCCTGCCTTCCCTTGAGGGCTGACCAGGATGTCTTTGGCTGTTCTATATGGGCCAGCTAGGATGTGAGATAACACCACACCAGTGAGAGTCAAACGTCCTAAGAAACCCCCGGGAAGGTTAACCCGGTCAACAAATGCCCGCAGAAGTCGGATGTGTCGGCCTAATGGCGCAAGAACGCAGCTCTACTGTAAACAGGCACAACGCAATCACATCCGGAAAAAAAACTCCGGATGAACGAAGAAGATAGTCTATTCGGCGAGAGCGAGAGAGAGAGAGAGAGAGAGAGAGAGAGAGAGAGAGAGAGAGAGAGAGAGAGGGGCCAGTTCTGGAGTCGCGTAAGCAGGAAGAAGAGGAAATCGACGTCAAAAACACTTGGACGAGTCCATAATAACCGCTAAAACTAGTCATCTGTGTGTGAATTATATAACACTAGCTGACCCGGCCCGGCTTCGCCCAGACCCTGGTGGGGAGCATCTCATTTAATTCATATAAGTAGTCATATAAGTTCTCGTTCCCGTTACCGACAATCTGTCTGTCTGTCTGTCTATCTGACCCGGCCCGGCTTCGCCCAGACCCTGAGATGGGGAGCATCTCATTTAATTCATATAAGTAGTCATATAAGTTCCCGTTCCCGACTATCTATCTGTCTGTCTGTCTGACCCGGCCCGGCATCGCCCAAATCCTGGTGGGGAGCATCTCATTTAATTCATATAAGTAGTCATATAAGTTCCCGTTCCTGACTGTCTGTCTGTCTATCTATCTGTCTGTCTGTCTGACCCGGCCCAGCCCATGGTGGAGAGCATCTCAATTAAATCATATAAGTAGTCATATAAGATCCCGTTCCCGACTATCTGTCTGTCTTGGGTAAATGGAGGAGGGAGGAGAAAGAGGGAGGTGGAGGAGGGAAGAGGAGGGAGGAGGAGGATACAGGAGACAGGAGGAATAGGGAGGAATAGGAGGGAGGAGGAGGGATTAGGAAGAGGAGGGAGGAGTAGGGTGGAGGAGGAGGGGGAGGAGGAGGGGGAGGAGGAGGGAGAAGGAGGGAGGAGGAGAACGCAGGAGGAGGAGGAGAGGGAGGAGGAGGGAGAGGGAGGAGGAGGAGAGAGTAGGAGGAGAGAGGAGGCGGAGGGAGCAGGAAGAGGGAGGAGGAAGAGGGAGAAGGAGAGGGAGGAGGAAGAGGGAGGAGGAGGGAGAAGGAGGGAGGAGGAGAACGCAGGAGGAGGAGAGAGGAGGAGGAGAGGGAGGAGGAGGGAAAGGGAGGAGGAGGGAGGAGGAGGAGAGAGTGGGAGGAGGGAGGAGGCGGAGGGAGAAGGAAGAGGGAGGAAGAGGGAGAAGGAGGGAGGAGAAGGAGGGAAGAGGATGAGGGGGAGGGAGGAGGAAGAGGGAGGTGGAGGAGGGAGGAGTGAGGGAGGAGGAGGAGAGAGGAGGGAGGAGGAGGGATGAGAAGGAAGAGGGAGGAGGAGGAATGTGAAGGGAGGAGGAGGGAGGAGGTAGAGGGAGGAGGAGGAGGGAGGAGGAGAATGGGGGAGGAGGGATGAAGAGGAGAGGGAGGAGGAGGAAGGAGGGGAGGAGGAGGGAGGGAGGAGGGATGAGGGGGAAGGGGTAGGAGGGGGAGGAGGAGAAGGGAGGAGGAGGGCGAAGGAGGAAGGAAGGAGGGCGAGGAGGTAGGAGGAGGAAGAGGGAGGAGGAGGAGGAGGAAGAGAGTGGAGGAGGGAGGAGGAGGGAGGAAGAGATAGGCGGAGAGAGGAGGGAGGAGGAGGAGGAGGAGTATGGAGAAATAGGAGGGAGGAGGGATTAAGAGAAGGAGGGGGGAAAGGGGAGAAGGAGGAGGGAGGAGGAGAGAGGAGGAAGGAGGAGGAGGAGGAGGAGGGAGGAGGGTGGAGGAGGAGGAGGAGGGTGGAGGGGGAGGAGGGTGGAGGGGGAGGCGGGAGAAGGAGGAGGAGGGAGGGGAGGAGGAGAACGCAGGTGGGGGAGGAGGAGGAGGGAGAGGGAGGAGGAGGAGGGAGAGGAGGAGGAGGGAGAGGGAGGAGGAGGGAGGAGGAGGAGAGAGGAGGAGGAGAGAGGAGGTGGAGGGAGAAGGAGGAGGGAGGAAGAGGTAGAAGGAGGAGGTAGAAGGAGGAGGGGGAGGAGGAGGAATGATAAGGAGGGAGGAGGAGGAAGAGGGATGTGGAGGGAGGAGGTAGAGGGAGGAAAAGGGAGGAGAGAGGAGGAGGAGGAGGGAGGAGGAGAAGACGTAGGAGGGATGAGGAGAAGGGAGGAGGAGATGGAGGAGGAGGGAGAAGGGAGGGGGAGAAGGAGGAGGGAGGAGGGGGAGGAGGAGGGTGGAGGGAGGAGGTAGAGGGAGGAGGATGGAGGAGGTAGAGGGAGGAGGAGGGGGAGGCGGAGGGAGTAGGAGGGAGGAGGATGGAGGAGGAGGGGAGAGGAAGAAGGAAGAGGGAGAAGGAGGAGGGAGAAGGAGGAGGGTGGAGGGAGGAGGAGGGGAGGAGGTAGAGGCAGGAGGAGAAGAGAGGAGGAGGGAGTTCGCCATTCCGAATTCATACTCGTCTAGGTTCTGTGATTTCGGTCCTTCCATTGATTGTTCTTCCCTTCTACACGACTGTAGATAACTTCCTTACACATAAAAAGATGAATTGTTATTGATATTGCCGTGGCATGGAGGCATATATATCAGCAGCAGAGTTGAACGCCTACGCCAGCCGGCACGGCACTTGATGATGATGATGATTGCCGTGTGACAATTCTGTGTAGTCACGTCATTTTCTTCCCTTTCCCTAGCGTTTTGGTTCAGGGAATCTTTCATCATCATCATCATATATTTACGTACGTATTTTGGGAATGAATGGGAGGAGGGAGGAGGAGGAAGAAGAAAAAAAATATGACAGTTGGCAGCGCTGGAATGAAAGGTAGGCGTGTAGAAAATTTCATCTCAATCGGATGGGCCGTTCGCGAACAAATAAAGGACATACATACATACATACATACAGACAGACAGACGGAGATCCTAATTTATATATAAGAAAGACTAGAATGCATTCAAACAAAAACAAAATTGCATGTACTTTGCAGGTGGTTATCTATGAAATTGTTACCTTCAATAACTGATCGTAATTCTCCTGCGTTCATGTTCATAGGGATGGATGGTCCGGAGAGAACCATAAGGAAAGATAAAGATGGAAGATTTTTTAGAATCTACCTTAATTAGCTCATTACTCCAATATGTCCATTATTAGTTAAAATAAATGTACAAGTAACACAGCAGTACTGCCCAAATGACAATCAGTACCGGAACAGAGAACAAAAGTTCAATGCACAAGACATGCCATTATAGCAGCAACATAAAATGGCTTCCGGTGACACATCAACAATACGGCTGGGTACTTACAATGTCTGCAGACTTGTCAGGTCCTTGAACACCGAGCCATTGATCAAATGGATGTTATTTCTGCTCAAATCCCTGCAGGCAGAAAGAAAGACGCAAACAATCAAATAATGTTAATAACGAAGACACAAACAATAGACTTCACGTTTTATTGTTTGGCATATTACGCTGCATCTCGTCAGGTACATACTGCAGAAATCACACAACATAAACTAACGCAATAAGATATATCCTTCAATATTCTGTTGGCTTTGAAATACCGATGAGGAAGTATTCCAGTTTTTCGGCTATCTCATAAGGAGTCAAATTACAACTGACGAAGAAACTGGATGCAGCGGGGGACGCAGTTTTTAGGAAAAAAGTTGAGAATATCGCAGACAGAGAACAAACAACGAACGAACGAACGAACGAACAAACTTTATTTTCAAGGGGTAAAGAATTGGGCACGCAGGCCCGTCTGACATTCTGCCCTTCTTCTCTCTTTCCTCTCATACATTATTTCATTCAACATCACTTATGAAGCTAATCTTAGACAACATAAGAACAATACGCATTAAAACGCATGAAAAATAATCAATAATACATGACTCACTGAGGCAATGCTTAACATGAGCATTATAAATACCTACGGAAGGTGTAACGTACCATACATATGGGAATGTTTATTCGCTAGTTGTCGTTTGAGATAATTTTCCATTATTGTTTTTAGGAGGCGTGTAGTCTGTACTGCGATAGTGTTCAAACAGGTTGCGACTGTATGTATAATGATTGGTGGTGTCTTTGATTTCTTGTGGAAGATTGTTCCACAACTGAGCGGCAGAGTATGCTAAGCTTGTTTTATATAATGTCTATCCTAGGTTTCGGCACATGAACTATGTTTAGTCGTTAGTTATGTCTAAAGAAAAATGAGGTATTGATACCTGCAGGTGTTGCAAGATTACTCACCACAACCTCAGGGAACAGACATACGAAATATGTGAGGGATACCCACAGAAGATGTGGAAACGAGGATTAACCTTTTAAGAAAATACAAGGCATGGGAGACAGAGAGACTTTTGTGGAGAGTTTAAACACACTGCTGGGCCACTGTTTCAGACCAGGCATCAGAAGCGGATGCACTAACAAGTCTTCGAACTGGGCAGTACGTTTGGAAGCACCATGGGAGAAGACAGACGATACTACGTAATCGTCTACAACCTGGATGTTCGCATTTACAATGTTGCATTTCCTTTGCAGGACGTTACGACCAACCCCAATCCCAGCTGGATTTACTAAGCAATTCTACGTTCAGTAGTTGGCCATTGATTTCTGAACGAGAAGTCAACGTTGAAATCCAATTGACCAAACAATTGACCGGTGTAGGAATGCACTCCATGAAACCTAACTGGCGATTATAGGTTTACGTGTAGATGTTTCATACAGTGAACAATTTTACCTGTTCGTTTATATCTTATAAACAATTCTGACTGTCATATACAATATTCTTCACGCGCATTATTCTACTTATTCTATTTGTAGCTTTCCTCTATACTCTCCACTTCCTCATCCTAGGCAGATTAGCCCGGGGACTCAAAACAATTCTGATTGTCATAAGCATTAAATATTCTTCACACGTATTATACTATTTATTCCGTTCTATCTATACTATGTAGCTTTCCCCTCTTCACTACCTCGAGCTAGGCAGATTAGCCCTGGGGAACTGAAGACAATTATGATTGTCAATATTCATCAAATGTTCTTCACATGCATTGTTCAACGTATCCGATTCTATACTTTGTAGTCTTAGCCTGGCAACTCACGACGCTGTGCCTAGACACTGCCAGACAGCTCTAGTCTCCCAGGACAAGAGTTAGTACCAAGTCTGGCCTTACTGTGTAAATACTTCTTTGCTGACACTGGGTCAACACGGCGTATGAATACACTGACAAGGCTGGCAACTGGGGAAGTGGCACGGAATCTTCAGGAGAGAAATCAACACGACCAACCTACTACGGCAAATCTCTTGTATTTAATATCATAGGTCACAAGGCCAAATGAATTCACACAAATGGCGGGTGAACTCATGACAGAGACGGGGAGAAAATATCAATATGGTTTTTTTTTTTATACTACGGGTGGTGGTTTCTCTTCTTGCTTCTAGCGTATTTTATCGCCCATAGCAAGATACCCCCCCCCCCCCCTTTTTTTTCTGGTGTGGAGTTTTCTTGTTCTAAAGACCTATTGGTGGTTGGTTGGAAGGTTTAGCTGTTGAGCTATTTTCTAACAAAGCCATCAGCAATCTCCAATACTGAAGACTGAATAAAGTACCTAATCAATATGTTACAGTGGTAGACCTGGCGGCCCGGACGTCATGCATTGGAGTTCGTATCGAAGTGGGAATATTTCTGTCTTAGCTAACCTGAGCTCCTAGGAGACCCCAGCCTTAAAATGGGTACCTGGAAATAACCCGGCCACTACAGGCGACCGGCTTGATATTAAGCACTTCACATGTTAATCTAATCAGCGCCGATCATTCTATAAAACAAGTGGCTAGTGCCACATACCAATCAAGAAAGTAACGAACGCAATCAACCCATCAGAAGCCGGGAAGCTGACAACAAGCAGCCCAAAGTACGAAAGACAAACTACAAGCTACACCATAAACACCCCTACATAGCCAAGTCGAAAACTCGAAGGCTGAAAGGGGGTACTCATACCAAATATTGGACTGGACTGGACATACCAATATGTCTTATGGCGTGGAATGTGGTCTTTTAATTTTAACTTGTATATGGGTTGAATATGGTTTGACCGTGTGTCAACAGAAGCCATGACACTTGCCGTCAAGGACGAGAGATCACTATTTTAGTCCAACTGGCTGGTGTTAACGGTTTAACCCGCTACCTCGGCATCAGCACACCGGGTGTTTAAGAACGAGTGCTCTTATCCATTATGCCGTGCTGGCCATAACTTGTATCAGGAAGAACTCGAATGTATAGTCGGAAAGATCATTTGGGGAACCAATGCATGAACAACTGCACTAGAACTGCTCAAATGAATAATTCATCTCTGAGATAACATCTATATCTTATAAGCGGTGTTTCGGTATATCAGTGCACAACCTTACTACAACTGCTCAAATGCTGATGATATAACCTCTATCTCTCAAGCAGGCAAACTGTTTGATGAGAAATAAGGGGGAAGGTGAAGTGTGGGACGGATGCCTGTAACACCTAAGATCTACAGCAGGTTCGGCTCTGACGGGGAATAATCCCTTCAGTATCTCGAGAGCCTATCGCCGATAACAGCGGGCGCCTTCCCCCACAAGGAGTCGTGTTACCAGACAGGAAAGTTGAGACTAAATACTGGAGCCCCGGCTTTGTTCCTTTGTTTGTCTCAGTGGAGAATAGCAGATATTCAAACTGGTCGGTTAGCGGGGCCACTGGGGTGTCAGGCAAACGTGTATCAAACCAGGGAACAATTAGTCAACTGTTGGGCTCGGGGAGTTTTGTGTTTTTGCCCTGCACAATATGATCCCTGTCTACCTGTTCAGAAATGCCGGTATTCGTTTACCACGCGCTGTATACGC
The DNA here is from genome assembly GCA_014155875.1 of Cepaea nemoralis. Taxonomy (NCBI): domain Eukaryota; kingdom Metazoa; phylum Mollusca; class Gastropoda; order Stylommatophora; family Helicidae; genus Cepaea; species Cepaea nemoralis. The sequence goes on from JACEFZ010028196.1 coordinate 247,531, forward strand.
TTCTTCATTGCTCTTGATGACGCTAAAAGCCAGTCTTATCTGAATTGTTCTTCCCACAGTTCATTCAAAGAAAAAACTCAACACATTGCACGAACTCCGTAGCACCAGCGAAGATCTAAATGTGTGCATACCAGAACCACACATATTATCGTCGTAGTTTTCGTGTGCCAGGCCCAAAACAGATATTGGCGATCACGAGTCCAAAATTCTCTGTCAACGGGTAGTTTGATAAAGCTGGTGTTGCTGATAGTACTGTCTGTTTAAGCTTTCCACATACATCTTAGGTAGTTTGATAAAGCTGGTGTTGCTGATAGTACTGTCTGTTTAAGCTTTCCACATACATCTTAGGTAGTTTGATGAAAGCTGGTGTTGGTGATAGTACTGTCTGTTTAAGCTTTTCACATACATCGTTCTCGATCTTCCTCTGTTGTCCATTTACTTCCACATAATGCATGTTTATAGATTTCACTTCCTCCGTTGACATGTTTTCCATATATTTCATTTGTCTTGTCTGTATGTTTTTTTTTTAAAGTTGCATATCCCTTACATGACGTTGCAGTCAACACCAGCATTTTTCAGCTACTATTGATGTTCTTGGCAAGATTACCCTCAGTAGTTTGCCAGTGATTTCTGAGCGACCGGCTCACATACCCCGTAAGTAACCAACGCGATGCGATACGCTGCCGAATCTCGCGCAGTTGTGTTCCTCACGTGGATATACGGTATTACGGAGAAAGCCGTTAACCTTTTCGCCAGGGAGACATACAATAAAAATCCTTCTCCTACCGGTATGCCTCTTAACAGGGAGCTACAGTAGCGCAATAGCTGGTCCCCTTCTTGTCGGCCTCGTTGATCAAGTGTTCGTACCTCCTTCACGACGGAGATGTTCTTCCTTTCACAGGAATCTCAGGTCGGCCCAGACTAAACTGGACACCATGAAATTTACTGGGAAGTAAAGTCCCCCGCATCACCCACCGAGTGACGATCGGTCTAAATCTATAACGCCAGAATCACATACCAAATATGCCTGATGTGAAAAGGGAGTTTTTCCTTTATCTTTACTTAACACTTTCTAATAAGTCGTCGAGTAAAGAATACCAAAAGCAGCAATGAACGAGAAAAATCAAGAGAAAAGCCACGCTTATCATCACGGATGAAATGACTCCAAATTACTGATGACAAGAATAGTATTTTATCTCAGCCAGGCAGTCATTGCCGAACGAACCCATTTACCCTTCGCGCTGTTCAGCCATGGCCATCCAGCATTCTCTGAGCGATCCGCATTGTAATGCGTGTTCGTCACTGACTTAATGCCCCGTTTGTGTGTCCTGTGTAGATGCTAATAAATGGCATCATCCAACGTTCAAGCCTTGTGATTCCATTCTGCTGCTCCAACAGGAAATTGTTATTGATTGAAATCAATCAGCTCCCCCCTGATGCCCGCATGAGCAAACCCAGCGATCTGCTCCTCCTACACCACAGCTGACGGGAAGAGGAGATCAAAGGCATCACGAAGACCCACACAATGCAGCGCCTTTGTAATCTTCCGACAAGCACCCTAATATAGGCTTTGTCTATAGCGATCATGCACTTCACTCCAAACTGTTGCTCTCTGGGGGATCAGGGCCTGCTAGATCGGTTTGTTCGTCCTGCTAAATGGGTGTACGTGTACGTGTGTGTGTGTGCGCGCACGCGCGCGTCTCTCTCTCTCTCTCTCTCTCTCTCTCTCTCTATATATATATATATATATATATATATATATATATATATATATATATATATATATATATATATATATATGACAGATACACATGTACGTGCACACGCCGCTCGACCCCTCCACTTAACAGGGAAACCATCTGGAGATATTCATTTCTAATCACCTCCGCGCCTGCCCACCCCGACACCTGTTACAGACATTAGATCCAGCACACAATCTACCCCCTCAACCACTTATGCCGAGACGTCGGACCCGTCCTCCTCCTCCTCTCCCTCGGCTTCCACCTCGGCTGCGCTAACCCCTTTACACACGGGCCAGGAAAATGCATCATAAAACCCAAACGAGTAAACCACATATTGGCAGCTCTGCTCTTTCTATGCTCGCTCTAGCGTGTTCTCCACCAAGCAGAACCGGGGCCGCGCGAGAACCTCGAACATTCCTGCCAGGCAATGACTGTTTTTTGCACCCTTAAGATAGTCTTTAAATTACAGCCTCCTTGTGGTATACAGGGGGGTAGGGGGAAGATCGGTATTCAATGTACAGAAAACGACAGGTCGGACTAATCATGGAAACAACAGTATATCGGCAGGCCGATATAGTGTTACGCTGTGTTTTTACTCAACCTTCCTTTTATGACCCTCTTTGTAAGATAGCAGAAGTGTGAGAAAGTTGTAAACTTACGACTGCAAAATTTGATAAAATGTAAAGATGAGTACAGAAATTAGAAAGACACCCCCTTTCTCTAGGGACATTTGTATGTTGTAGAATGTAGAAGCATTAGGAAGTTGATGCGCGCTGTTATTCCCCCACACGGACGGACCTAAGAAAGGTAAAACGTAAACAGAATTCGAAAGGCTGAAGCCGCCATAAGGTAAAAGCTAAGCCATTACTGCTGTGGGGATGTGGAACGATATGGATTTCACATATACTAGGTTAGGGGTTTACGAGGTGGGGATCACCAATTGCTCTTCCTGGCCGCCTCCTTGTCTCCGAACTTGCATCTAAGCCAGGTAACTATTGCAGCACATTTGGTGGAGATGAATTTGCTATCAGGAATGCATCGGTCGCTACCGAGCAGATCACAATTTGGGTCATTCCATGCATGAAAACCTTTGCTTCTGGAACAGTCTAAAATCGAGATGGCTACATTAAGGTGAGCCTTATGAAAATTAATGTATGTCTGCCTCTCTCTCTCTCTCTCTATTTGTGAGAGAGAGAGAGAGAGAGAGAGAGAGAGAGAGAGAGAGAGAGAGATAGAGAGAGAGAGAGATAGATATATATATATATATAGAGAGAGAGAGACAGAGAGAGAGAGACAGAGAGAGAAAGATATATATATATATATATATATATATATATATATATATATATAGAGAGAGAGAGAGAGAGAGAGAGAGACAGAGAGAGACAGAGAGAGAGAGAGAGAGAGAGAGAGAGACAGAGAGAGAGAGAGAGAGAGAGAGTATGTAAGACTAATTCCAGCCAACATTTTTCTGCCCTCACTGTGCTGCCCTCAGTGTATTAGAGTCGCGGTAGTGAATCGCCTAGATGTTCGACTGCCATATCGACTTTCTTGAGTTCGACCCACATCGCGGCTGTTTCAAATTTTTTTTTTTTAATTGACCAGAGCTCCCATGTTGAACTGGGAAATATATCGGGAAGCAAAGGCGGCAGTCGTGACATCGACCACATCAGCCACTCAGTGCCGGTCGGTCTATAAAAACATGTACCCAGCTGCATATGTCCAGACGTGTAAATGGACCTTTACTTTTGCTACTCAATGTTAACAGTTGCTGTTAAAACATTGACTGGGGCTCCCGGGTTGACCCAATCTAAAAAGGATACAGGACATTTTGTTTGGAAACGGCGGCCGGTGTGAAACCGACACCTCCCCTAGTGAATGTCCAAATGCTCTATTAAAAATGTGAGCCCAGCACCATATGTCTGATGTGGCTTCAGGATTGTAAAATGGTTCTCTACTCACTTTCTAATACCTCACACCCTAGCAACAGTGTTCAGTCATGGAATTAAGTTTACCTTTATTTGTCAGGTACTGAATGTCGCAGGTAACACTATCCACAGGAATGTCCCTAGGTACGAGAACCCTGAAGCAGGTGGGCTGTTGGGAAACTGGAGGCACAACGGCCGGAAAGAGCACCCGATACTTGTACTTCAAACAATACACTGGTCTCCAACACAGAAAGTGACGAGGCAACGCTGGGCCCCAGGGTGTGACAAGTGTACCCGTATCAGGGGAGTAAGTCGAGAAATCCCCAAGCAGGTGTGACACGAAGCCGGCTACAAGGAAAGTGTTGCTACTGGGGGATCTAGAAGTCAAAGACCGGCGGTGGAAAGGATTAGCTCGGACCGGCCAAGGTGTGAGACACGCTCTGTCGGACACAAGACCTGTCAGTAACTCTCGACTTCTGGGACACGGCGGGGATAATCTGGCCGAAGTTTTCAAAATACACCTTCATTAATTGTGTCCGTGGCATCCCCTCCTTCCAAAAAATCTTCCCATATGAGAAATAAATTCATCGGTACTGATTAGCACTCATGTTAAGGAAAGAAACAAACGCAGAGATGAAAGTACCATTTAGGGTGGAATTCAAAGTAGAAAGGCGGCGAGGAAGCGATTTGGTCACCCCGCCTCATGTAGCCTTGGAATACTGTTCACCTATTTGTGATCTTTGTGAATTATCCGTGAACTTATTTCACACGCTAATGACCCCAAACCGGTTGGCATGGCCTGAGAAGTAGTCTATCTCGTGATGTTTATCCTTCCACTTCCATCTTTGCCTATCTCCTGCTCCCTTGCCTCCCAATATTATTATTGATTACTCTAGATAAACGTACCTTCACTGTTAATGTCTTCTCCTTCTGCTGCTGCATCTCGTTTCCCAACAGAACATAAGACCGGTTTCCCAATAGAACATAAGCCCTCAACCAATTCGCGCCAAACCCTTTGCAGACACGTTCGTGATTTGCTTGAACTGCGCGCTAAAATATTCTACGGGTTGAGGTAGCCAGTAAGTCGTCAGATTATGCTCACTGCACAACGGACCCTTCAGTCATATGCAATGAGGTAATCAGACTCACGCCAAACCTCCTTAGTCGCGTCTTACAACCCACATGGTAGATTACAGTGCTACTATTCTTGGCTTCCTTTATGGGCCTGTTAACATGTGCCCATGTCTTTTAATGTGACCGCCTATGTGACTTGTGTTTTTCCTTTCATTTCTTCCTTCAGCTCTCTTTTCACCCGCTGCTTTGCTGGGACTTCTTCATTCATTTGCTGTTGTTTCCCTGAAATGCTACCTATTCTTCTATATATCAACATTACTACAACCTCGATTCACTTTTCTAATTGCTTGTTCGCGAAGAGGGATTAAAGTGCTAAAAATATAAAAGTTACTGTCTATACCCCAAAAAATAAAGATGAAAAGAAGGGCGAAAGCAATACGTTGTGAAAACTGATGTAAATAAAGGCATTCCACATTTCCATTCGACCTCATCTCAAGCAAAGGCTGTGTTGCGTTACAACGTTACAACTACACAGGCCAGGCCGATAGAAGCAGCGGCCGTTGTGAATAGAGCAACGGTGAATATCAGCACCCGACGCCGAATAGCCGGGGTGACAAGCAAACTTCACATATTATAGCGCTCGACAGGAAAGACGGGTGACGGCTGGGGAAAGTCACCGACAATACCGGGTTTTCTATAGGGGCCTGTCGAAACTTTGAAAGATATTTCACTGGTTTCACGCCTGCATGTGATCAAGTCTGAGCCAACGACAACACCACCTTCCCACTAGGTATACTCGCAGCGGGCTTGCTCGGCTGTGTGTCCCCAGCGGTTCCCGGGGCGCAAATAAACAATATGCACAGCCCAGGAGCTCACACCCACAGAGTTCTAATTCTCATCACTTGTCAGTAAAAGTAAAGGTGAATCCCTGGCGAGAGAGACTGCTGTTGAGGACTAGGGTTTAATCACACCACAGGGTTCATATCTATGTCTTCTTGAGATGCCTTCCTTGGTGCCGACACTGGAGATTGTCACTCTCCACAAATCTCTGTCATCTGGTATTTTGATGAAGTTGATGTTGCCAACGGGGAGCGGCTGGTCGAGTAGCTAAGAACGCCGGGTTCTTCTGGAGACCCGGGCTCGAATCCTAAGTAAGGTGTGGATTTGTTTTCTGTCGGGGGCAAAAAGAAAATCCTAACATGCACAGTTCGCGGCGACTGCACTAGCCAGGCGGCCTTAATTCGTCAGGATCAAGACACACCCCCCCCCCCTCCTCCTCCCTGCACTGCAAGGTGCTATGGGTAGTAGATGACAGTGGGTGACAGATATTGTCAATATAATTTCTTGCCTGGCTGTTTAAGCTTTCCCTATACTGCTTCTGCTTTCCTTTACATCTCTTGCCTAGTATTATCTCACACACGGCTATTTTCTTATGCTACGCCGTCTGCTGATATGCGCCATAACATTTCAAGTCTTTTCCTTATGGTTTATTGAGTGTTCTGGTGACAATTGCACTGTCATTCCTTCAGCTTATGTTGCCTCTTTTGTCCTCAATAGTTCCAAGATTCTTCTCAAACGGCATAGCTCCGCGCATACTAGCGCATTGCAGTAAACAATACATATGTGGACTGCAACTGTGCTCGCCTACTCCTTCCTTAAACCAGAGCACAGTGTGCTGCCTACGGGAAATGGCTAAGCAAATCATGAAGCGGATATCATCATAGCCATCATCAAATGTCATCTTCACATTTAAGGTCGGACGTCATGCGTCTCCAACAGCCTTGGTTTCCACAGTGCATTCAAATATTTATACGATTGAGTTCAAAAAGAGAGAAGGAAAAGAACACGTGGACATCACCGATGGTTTACAACAACAACAACAACAACAAAAACACGACAGCATTTACAATGATTACGTGCTCTGACTATATAATCTCCACAAAAACAAGATCACTAATCACCCAAGTAGAGGAATTGTCTCTCATTAAGTCGCAGGGCCACAGTAAACACCCCGGCAAGCGAGTGTGTGTTGAATATCTCTAGGTGTATGTTGCCATGCCACATCTCAACCTTTCACTCTCCACTCGTTCTATGCTAATATCAATCGCTGGCACTTAGTAAGTTTGTCTCTGGGTCTTCCTTTCCCTCTCTAACGTTTCCTACGGGTCTATTCTGATGATTAGTAATTACTGAGGATGGTCATCATCGCATGCCCGCTCCGTGGCGAGGGACTTACGGACGCAGTTCGTAATCTCGCTTACCCGGGTTCGAAACACAGCTGTGTGTGATTTGGCAGCAGACCGCCTTGAGTTGGTTTTTTTCTGAATGGGTGCCGGTAGTTCAGAAAGCAATGGCAAACTACTGAACATAAACTTGCCAAGAAATCACGAACAGTCAAAAAATGCTGGGGTTGACTACGACGCCCTGTAAAGGATATGCAACTAACATCATCGCGCACCGAATATATCAATAAGTATTCCGACCTCCTCCTTAACAACCCCCCCCCCCCCCCCCACCCCCAGTGTACAGCCATTGGCCTAAAGCTACTGGCAGCACCAGTTCTGTGCTGATCAACCAAATATCGTATGCCCTTGACAAAGTGTAGGAGCCCCGCCCCATCCCCATCTATCTGACTCGGGACACGGGAGCAGATCCCCAAGCGTCCTAGTCTCTTATGGCGTTGATGATTTAGCCCATCCATTGTCCTTCCTTCCTCGACCACAGCCATTTTCGCCACCGATTGACTAGCTAATTAACTTTCACACCACAGTGGACCGCTACATGGATGCAAGTCATCTAACTGTGGTGTGCTCAGTGTCTCGATCCATTCATGTCGTATGAGGCCAGCGTGGACCTCCTTGAGGATGTTCACTGGGTCGCGCAGTATACACGCGGGTCTATTCTGGTTTAGAACAGGACGGCGCGCCTGAGGTTGTAAGTCCTAAACAGAGTCACCAAGTAGCACCGCTCCTACCTGCCAGATTTCCTTTCTCTGACAAACTGTCAGCAGTACTGCCTTTTATGAGTTTTAATGCTCCACAGTTCCAGTTGCTAGTATACAAGCCTCACAAGACGAACGCCTGCTCAGAGTCCACAGTGCGCTACCACGATCCTGGCGCGAAAGCAAGCTCATCTTTGCTCGCCCTGTTCATGTGATTGTTCTCATGTCTTAATAATGTAGTTTTCTCCACTTAATCTTCATACTCGTTTTATGAGTGTCTTAAAGCTCGGGAATGGAGGCGGCTGCCTACAGTTCTCTTCAACCAGTCCCCAAAACTGTCAAGGGAACCATGGTTGCGAGGTAGCTAGTGCATTCGCTTGACAGCAAGATGATCCTGAGATTAAACCATCCTTCGAACGAGGAAGAAGCTGACAAATTAGTCAATATAAATATATTTTTTTGGGGCAGAAGAATGACTAGCCAACGCGAATAATGTTATTGTATAGAAAGACAAACAAAGGAAAGCTGGTAAGACACCAAAAAAACGCTCTGTAGCTTGAGTCAACAGAACGAGCCATCTTTCAAATATCTTGTCAACTCTTTACCGATTACCCATCCCGTTCCATCTTTTTCAATCATGTATTGTATTATTTTCGGAAGAAATTCCAGATTTTTGTTCTCTGTTCTCGCAAACGATGGGTAGAAAGAAAATGCGACACCAGCTTTTGAAGTAGTGGCTGTCTGGGTCGTGCTCAGGTTTCCAACAGCTACCTTTGGTTTGGAAGAGCTAGAAAGAAGCCAAATCTCCTACTTGTAGTACAGAAGACTGCATCAAGCGTTCTCGGATTAACACTAGGAATTATTATACATGGCTATGTGCGTCATAATTTTCTGCGCGTTGCGGGCCCACTTCAGGTTTACTACCGCAACCGAAAACCATACACCAAACACGGATTGGAGATTACAAGGATTTTACCGCTCTATTGTGCCCACATTTGAAAATTCGAGGGATATTATAGTTATACCGTGACTTAACTTGTAGACTGGGGGGATCCCAGAAGCTTTACCGTGTCCCTACTTGTAGACTGGATGAGTACTATAGCTTTACAGTATCCCGACTTGTAGACTAGAGGGATCCTATAGCTCTGCAGTGTCCCCATTTGTAGACTGGAGGAATCCCAGTGGTAACGCATCCCTACTTGTAGACTGGGGATATCCTTCAGCTCTACAGTATCTCTACAATATCCTAACTTATAGTTGTATCAGCGTAATTTTGATGTGCTGACGAAGGCCTTGACCGCAACGTCCATTTTGTCAGTCCCTCTCTTTTGATAAGTTGTGCCCTTATCCCACCACTGGGAAATATTAAAATTAGCCAATATTAAACCCCGGCACAGCCACATACAAACATCAGACGGAAAATTCGACCGAGACGAACTGAAACATTCCCACAAACAGCCCTCAGTCCAGACCGAGTCGCAACTGAAAGTTGGCATGTTGATGAACGCCGTGCTGCGCCGCCAGTCCATGTTTGCTAAACACGGAGAAGATAACATGTGTTTTCTTTTGGCTAATGGGCTAGACGCTGATGGCGTTCGTTTATCCTCTTACGACATCAACATCGCCATCATGTTTTGTCATTCATTCTCCCCATTACCGATCTTAGTCCTTGGTGTTCTGCATCCTCTAATTCACCGTACGTATCCAGATGCCAATATGAATGCTGCGTTTAAAGGAAGCAGCGGTCAACTTTAATTTGTTGGTATCCCCAAAGAGTTTGTCGTCAATGGAGCGGGTGTAGGCCAACAAGTGTGTCTGCTTTTCTTTCATTTTACCCATTTAACTGTTACATTCATCAGAATAACATATCTTTATTAAACAAATGGTGTTTCAGCCTGTTATGTCATGTCGGAGTATGAAGTTTGTTGCACGTTCACGTCGGACGGAGTGGTAATGTGCATCATTTTCTTTCTGGTGGCCTGCATGCTCTGTTTGCCACTTGGTTCCCCCTCTCTACTTTATATCCACCTTGAAGTGGTTAAGGCGCTTACGTGTTCCAATGACCACCAAGAGCTATGTCGAAGATGGTGCAGCTACTGGCAGGGTATATACCATGTCGGACTGATGAAAGGATACTAACCTGCTCCCTTGCAGGTAGATTGGGGACAATCAAAGGCCAGGGAAAGCAAACCCGAGAAAAAAAATGCTTGTCGAAGTCGGATGTACCGAGCCACAAGTTTGACGAAACAATGCAAACTGAAATCATTTGATGATATATGTTAGGATTTATACAACTGATAACATCCCTCCAATCCTCTAAAGCCACCCATCACCAGTTCTTTCTGTGTGTCTCTGCCTCTTCTACTGCCAATCTTTCAAGTAGTCACGATGTTTCCCAATGCCTCTCTTCATTATATAACCAAACAATGTTCGTCACTTTCTTATAGTTGCGTATAATTCTACCAGCACTAGCCTCCTCCAGGCAAACGTTGTTAGTTACTCTGGCAATCCAGAATATGTTCCAATTAGTCTCATTACGACGGCATAGCAATAACATAAGCGTAATGGATGACATAAAATACAGTCTGAAATCATGGTAACGCGAAATAATAAAATAGGACGCATTAAAATCTAGATCTAAGTAGGGCAGCTGATTGATATCTTTATCGACTTGGCCGACAATGACCCACAAATGTGTAACTTACGCCTCATTATCTCTAGTTGGTTATTTGAATAATAAAAGTAACTGGTAACCGCTTGGTGATGACTTCCTATCTCATCAGACCGCCTCTAAACACACAAACACACACAACAAAGGGAGAGAGCGAAGGAGAGAGAGAGAGAGAGAGAGAATGTTTTTTTTTAGACGTAACTGCGTTGTTCCCGGTTATGCGCCCGTAGGCCGACACATACGACTTTGGCGGGCGTTTGTTGACCGGGTTAGCCTTCCCGGGTACACACATATTCTATACCAATGGTTCTCAACCTTTTTTGGCCCATGTCCCCCTTTACCATATGTTCAGAACGTCATCCCCCCCCCCCTGCCCTTTCGAATTTCCTTCCTATAAATTCCCCCTACCCTTACAGTTTACAAAAAAATGGGAGCTAAATTTAATAACACATACTAGAATAAGTCTAGACATACACATAAAACGTGATTTGCGAGTCTACTTACGTTATGAAACGAACTTCATTAGGGCGAGAAGTACAGAACAGTAAAATATAGAGGGAAAAACAATATCAGGTAACAGGTTCTTGTATTAATGCGATCTTAAAATAATCTTAATCCTCCCCCCCCCCCCAGGGAAACCCTAAAATTCCCCCCTGGGAGGGGGGGGGGGGAGAATTCCCCACCGGTTGAGAACCACTGTTCTATACCAACGGCATGAGATGGGTTGGCCAGGTCCTCGGCCTCCGCCTTCCCATACAAATTCCAGACAACTGAACATTAACTGATATCCATTTTACAAGACCCGGTGGACCGTAAGCCGTACATGTCAGAAAACAATAACTTGGCTACTGCAGGAGGATTGAACCTAGACAGTCTTGGCAGACAAGCGCGCTAACCACATGTACAAACACACTGCTGGAATCATACATTTTCGTGGTTAAGACTCATGACAAATGGTCAGGGCAATCATGCCTTCCCACAACTCCCATCTCTAAGTATCATCCTACGCGCCAACATTTTCCACGGCGATGATACAAACTTGACTGGCCATTAGCCATTACCCTCTTCCTTTGCCCTTTTCCGTTAGTCCTTTAATCGTACTTGTTGCCACGGTGTGTTCCAGTTCTCTTCATATCATGTTGTCAAAGAATGTTGGCTGTTTTCTTTTGCAGTCTAGGACACGTTTTCTTTTGTTATCTAGGACACGTTCCCTACTGCTGCCTAGGATATGTTTCCTTTGTGCGGCTGACAACTTTCAAAACAATTTGATAACTTATTTTGACGCTATTTCTTCTACGGTGCGAGATAGTTGGTCTCAGACCCAACCCTCTTTCGTCGCCTTTTACGTCATGCACAAGAGGTTTACAGTACTACTATTCTTTATATCCCACTCTGAGCCTGGGTAAAACACGGGCGACATTAATCAATAAACTTCTCTAAAACAGCAGAATATATTTCTAGAATGTGACTGCCACTCCAAAGGGACTGACATAACGAGAAGAATCAGAAAGTGAACAGAAAGAAACATTTCAATGCGGAAGGAGGGAAGAAGGGAAAAAAAAGCAGGAAAACAAGAAGTAAATTTCAAAGGCCAAACTAGACAACAACCATTCTTCAAAGCTTCTGCTGCAGCGCCCTTAGACCAGCCGACCGTATGCCAGCGGTTGTTGTCCTACAATGCTATCAACAAAACCGCATTGTTATCATCACTAATGGCCTTTTAGCCGTCGGCAATAAAGAATACAACTACTGCCACTTGTCACGCGTGAGTGCGATTTAAAATGAATCACAAGAAAAAATGGTTATGAGGCGACTGAGCTGTCAGCCTGCGAAGGTTAAACAAAAAAAGAAGGGAGCATAGAGGTAACAATAAAATGCAACAGCAGATGTGTCTTCAGCTGCAGCGCATTAAGGTACCATTTTGATAATGGGTGGATTAGTAGTGGCGGAATGGTACCGACGTTCAATTAGCATCTACCGCGAGACATTGATGGAATGTTGTTTTAAAACCGCTATAAGCCGTAGCAGCCTCAATTCTAATCTGCTTAGGGGACATTAGGTGGCGTTTTATCATAGTGCAATCATCTTTATCCCCCAACCCACCGAAGTGTATGCAAAGTAAGCTGATATCTGAATCACTCAAAGCCGGGTGACATGTTATGAAATCGTTATTACTATACTGAGAAAATATTTTTTTGAAACGGAGACAACTCTAAGCAGACGTGTGTTTTGAGTGAGAGAGAGAGAGAGAGAGAGAGAGAGAGAGAGAGAGAGAGAGAGAGAGAGAGAGAGAGAGAGAGAGAGAGAGAGAGAGCATATTTTTTATAGTAAAACAACTTGGATTGTTGCAGACAAAGTACCCGCGTAATGTAGTGAAGACTGATCACAAATATTGCTGGCATAATGGATACAAACTACATCTTTTAATCTTCTGCAAAAGAACGATGGCCAGGAAAGGAGCTAATCGCCTCATCCGATTATGACCTAGTAGATGAAGCCATGGTGGCGAAGTGGAACCCATTTCTTATCAGGACAGAGGTGGAATTGTTTGTTTCAACTGGGTTGAAATAGCCTCACAAGCAAGATGCCGGGTGGTGTGGGCCGCCAGAGCTAAGAAATCCAGTACACCCGCTGTAACCCCACCTTACATTCCATATATATCGTAACTTTCTTGAAACCCTTGTGGATGGATGCGTTCTTAAAACATCGGGTGTGTTGATGCCGAGGTAGCGACTTCTCGTCCTTTATAGGGACGTAATTACAAGTACCTCTGAAGTCGGAGTGGGTTCTCCTGATGGTGAGGGACACTTGTAAAAGAGAAAGCTAGCCACACGCAAAATGAAGTCCATTACTACTAGAAGTAGTGTGTATGAACTACGCGTGAATTCAAAGTGAGCGAGCGCAAAACAAAAAAACAAAATAAATAGATTAACTAATTAAATAGGACAATTTACAAGAGCTCTAATAACTAGTATAGCCAGTTGTTCAGCATGGACCCAGTAACTGTCGGGGTACCTTCAGCGGTGACCCCCTGCCTCTTTCAACACACTCTCACCCCAATACCAGAAGCAGTAATTACAACTTAATGCCCCTCAATAACGTAACGCATTGCCTAATTTCGTCGTTAAATAATTTTATCGTTTCCCCCGCAAGCAGGCGAGAGAGAGAAAAAAAACAAAATTAGGAAACTTCTGCCTGCAGCTTCCTCCTTTCATTTGATGAAAAATATAATAATAAAGTATATGGTTCCTTTAACACAGGAAATAAAACTGTTCATATGTTCTTTCACCTCCAAATGTCACAATTCACACATGCCTTTCTTCTTTTTAACTAAATTTTAATCCAGTCTTCGCTTCTCCCATTCATTCTTCCGCGATAACCTCAGGCCTAACAACTCCGACTAGCAGCTCTTTGTAACAAACGACTTCACTGGGTCCTGGCTTTCCTTCAACCTTTCCTCTGCTTTACACAGCTCTTCACCCTTGCGGGCTACCCATAGAAACATCCAGGCTAGTACCGGGGCAGAGAACAATAGACACCAAAGAAAAGGGGTGTTTGACAAAGGGGCAAGGTTGCTATGAGGTGGGAGGGGGAGAAAGAGCCAAGAAAAGAGACGTGGTTTTCTAAGGCGCCTGGAAATAAAGAAAACGGTTACAGGGAAGTGTGTGACCCAAGCACGGAGTTTCGGGCCCTGGTGAAATGTCCGTGTTAAGAGCTTTTACTTGACCACCGAGTGCAGCACTCGTGGATATGAAACCCGAAGGGGGTTTCCGCGATGGGATAATAGGGCTACCCGAATATCACTTCACCAGTGGGGACGAGGGGACGAGGCACGACCTCTGACCTGTTAGATTAGTTGAACTGCTGTGCAACAACTAAAATGTCTTTGAGTCTGAAAACAGCCACAGAACTCAGACTGTCCACAAATGTAAAGCCAGGGACGTGAACATGTTAACAATGAATTCTCAAAAAGTGGCGTCGCCTCACTGGAAAATGAGAGAGAGAGAGAGAGAGAGAGAGAGAGAGAGAGAGAGAGAGAGAGAGAGAGAGAGAGAGAGAGAGAGAGAGATAGATAGATGACAGACAGACAGACAGACAGACAGACAGATAGATAGATAGATAGATAGATAGATAGATAGATAGATAGATAGATAGATAGATAGATAGATAGATAGATAGATAGATAGATAGATAGATAGATAGATACGACAAACTTGACAACACACGGATTTAGAAGTGACACAGCTTTTCGAGGTTTTGCCTAACAACTGCTTGGGGGGAAAACAGCCAGGCGTGTAATATTTCCTCTTCCGTTGGGCCCATGCGCGTCGGAGATGTCTGTTTAGGAACACATGCCTTCCACATACAAGTGTTCAGGTTGTGTTGGCCAATTCACACCCTGACCTTTAGCCAGGCTCCGCTGAATGGCGCTGCCTGGATTTCACAAATAAGCAGCAGACACACGCGTTTCCACGCTAGACCTTAGAAGACAATACACAACCTCAGAGGAATGCACTCACGTTCGTGGGGGTTCTTCAAGATGTCTTCTGGTTGGGTGCGAGAGGACAACCGCTTGTCCGCGGGTGTGATTCCACGCGATAAAACTGACAGTGATGTACTACTAACACTAATTGATCATGACTCTGTGATCAGTACGCCAATCTTGCATTTCATTTTATTTATTGTATAGTACAAAGCATACTTCTTTCGGTATATCTTAATTAATGTTTATTCTCCTAGCTTTGCTTTTGTTTGCTTTTTATTTCGTTCACTCGCCTTGAACTCAAGCGTAATCCATATGCTACTACTTTTAGTAGCACTTGACTAATTTTTATTTTTTTTTGGTCCTATTACCAGTGTCTCTCGCCATCACACAAACCCACTCCGTTTTCTGAGGTACTTGTAATTTACGTCCCCAAGTCAAGGATGAGAAGTCAACATTTTAGTCCAACTGACCGGTGTAGGGGCTGAACCGGCTATCTTGGCATCAGCACACCGGAAGTTTAAGAATAAGCGCTCTAATTCAATAAGCCATGTTGACCTGATGAAGTGTCTGTCACACATCGTTGACTCGAGTTATCGGCGATCATATTCCTGTGAAGTTGTGTTTCTGTTATATTTTCCACTTTCACCGTCAACAAACACGTCCACATCATCAGCATAAAGGACCTTTACAGAACGTCGCTGTCTCTACGACCCACCAGCAAGTGTCTCCATCTCTCGCCAGTACTCCCACCACATGCACTCCCATACTCGAGGTGTGTCCCGTGTCCATCTCCATGCGGGGTCGACCCCTGCCGTTTCCTCTATGAACCAGACCTTCCTTCCATGGCTGTTCTTTCTATTCCACTGTGACTTTAATATGACCAAAGTGTTTGCGTTTCCAATCCATGTGTTTCTGAGTCAGTTTTCTACAATGCTTCCCCCCCCCCCCCCATATCCTTTACAGGACATCGCAGTCAACACCAGCATTTCTGCCGTTGTGATCTCTTGGCAAGTTTACGTTCAGAAGTTTGTCATTGCTTTCTAAATGACCGGCACCGATACCAACGCAAAACCAGCGCAAGGCAGTCTGCTGCCAAATCGTGCGTAGGTATACGGGATTACGAACCGCTTCCGAAAGGCTACGCCACGGAGACCGACCTACAATGTTTAACGCATGTAGAATGTAAGTAATCCTCTTCCTCGCGGTCTGCGATATTCTAGGAACTTGTGTAATAAAACAAGAGAGATGGAATATGCCAGAGACGGCAAAAGATAACTGGCGGTTTTTTTTTTAAATTTCGGATTGAACTTTACAGGGAAAAGCATCAATACGTACTGTGCACATCCATAAAACAAATGCTCCTTAAATCAAACACTACCCATCCTGGCTGGAAGCTCTTGACAATAAAATGTCCAAACCCCGTGGAGGGAGGTGGAGTGAGTATCATTAACCCAGGACTCATTTCTGCAAGTCTGTATATTCGTTTCTGAATCAGCCTATGGTTATATAGTAATATTTAGTTGCTGTTTGTTTTTTTTAAAGTTTAGTCGAAGGATCAACATTATGGCACACGGGTGTAACCCGTAAGTGCTCCTAACTCAAGTCTGAGTCCGGAGAAACTCAGCTCAGTGCACGAACTCCGTAGTACCGGTGAGGATTCTGAAATACTTTGGGTAAATTTTTAACTGGAATTTTTCCCCGGGCAGCGCCGTTAGGCTACTCTTTTTCGATTTCCAACTGCCATGGGATTTTTTAACGTGCGCAGCAATACACACGGGCATCCGATGTCACTACCCAGAAAACATGGGAAATTGTATTAATAGAAGTCCACGTGAAAAAATCCCGGCCCTCACCGGGGCTTGAACCCGAGGGCCCCCCCCCCCCCCCAGCATTCGAGGCGGACACCACACCTGGAGACCACTCACCCCCCCCCCCCCCCCCCCCCCCCCCCCATAGTAACATGCCTCCCCGCAGATGTGACGCTCCAGTACCGGTCTTCTACAACTTTTTTTTTCTTGGAGAGGGGAAAGACAGCTGCCCAACATAATCCCCGGGGAGATGGCACTTTGTTACTGTGCCAGGAGGAAACACCGCACACTCACCTCACTCCAGTAGACGCTAACCCTTCTCATGGCTTATACCGACCTGATCAACAATACATCGGACTTATAGAGTTGGTCACGCTAACTGTAAGATGTCAGAGAAAAGCAACCAAACTTTTACTAAGACATTAAATGTATGAGATAATGTGATGTATAGCACATATTCTCTCCAACATTCCCGTCACTCAGCCGACGAACGAGCTACGTGCCACACATCTAGGTCAGTCAGGACGTTCATTGCTTTCCTCCTAGACCTGGTCACTCTGTCACAAGACACCAGCTGTGGTGTTAATTGGTTACACAACAGGAACAAGTCACCACAATCCAACAAGGAGAGCGCCAGAGAGAGAGAAAAAATAGCGCGCAACCAGGCACTGATTATGTCATTACCTCGGCTGTCAACAGTGCCATTAAGTCAATGGCAAATAGCTTATTTATAAGGTGCCAACTGCAGGTTGCATTCCAACAATTATTTATCAAATGTCAACCAGTCTGATCAACGAGCAAGGACCTGGACCGTCAACGGTCATAATTCCAGTGCCCAAAAGCAGGTGTTCTAAGTTCTAGTCTAGGCAGTTATATAACCCAGGAGGGGAGGAGGTGGGAGGGGAGAGAGGGAATAACCAGCTCCCTGTATACACTTTGCGGCGCTACTTGGCACATTCTTCCCGAGATCCCAACTTCGGCACCTCGTTTTGTGTAAGAAAAGCAAACAAATGCGGAGGTCCTAGAAAGGATGGCGATGAATTGAGATCCTCAAAGGAGAGAAAAAAAAAGGGACAAGTCAAATAGTTTTGGCACATAAACTATTTATGTCTCATACAGTGGGTACTTTATTTTCTGCTCGCTTTGAACTCAAGCGTAGTCCTCTAACACGTGCGTTTTCACGTTTCAGGAATATACCTATCCCCATCACCAGGCTATCTCTCTCTCTCTCTCTCTCTCTATATATATATATATATATATATATATATATATATATATATATATATATATATATATATATATACACACACGTTGCAGTCAGCATCAGCATTTTTCAGCTGCTGTTGATGTACTAGGCAAGATTACGCTCAGTAGTTTGCCACTGCTTTCTGAGCGACCGGCTGACATACCCCGTAAGTTACCAACGCGGCGAGAACCGCTATCGATTCTCGGGCATGTTACGTTACTCACGAGAATATACGGGATTACGGAGAAAGACGTTATTAACTCCTCGGCCAGGTAGACCATACATCTAGAGGGAATATACACCACGGTACGCACTAAAACAACCAAACGGCGCGACACCTGGTAGTGTTAGCGCGAACTGATAAATATGAGGGAGAGTATGTGTGAAAGAGAACGAGCGAACTTTATTTTCAAATTTACAAAGGGTCACAAGTGAGAAAGCGAGAGAGAGAGAGAGAGAGAGAGAGAGAGAGAGAGAGAGAGAGAGAGAGAGAGAGAGAGAGAGAGAGAGAGAGAGAGACAGACAGACAGACAGACAGAGACAGACAGAGACAGACAGACAGACAGACAACAGACAGACAGACGGCTGTAGGTTAGCTGTTTGCCAGAAATGTAGCCATTTATTACTTGTGCAATCCCCGTATACTGACTGTTATGGCCAGACTTTATCCCCTACGGTCACTCTGAGACCCAGACCATCTCGCCTAGAACCAGTCAAACAGGAGACCATAAAATATCCCTCCTCGCCGACCACTGCAGCGATAAGCAGCCGGATGAAACACAAAGACTGGACACTGGTCACCAGTGTTTACCTACTGATCTGACCATATTACCCCAAGGCCAATATAAATAACACCAGTCCCCACGTCCGTCTTTGAGGTACACCTGAATTCAGTAATTGGGGTCACGAGAAGCGGCCCTGAAGTCTTGGGTTGCTTTTGTAACAGTGCTCCACCGAGGACCAGCAGAGACATGCAAGAAATGGTTATCGCGAACTGTTGAAGTTGAAACTGTAGATTATCTGTACCGCGCATAACGTCCCTTTAAAGATAGGCAATCCGCGGCTTTCACTCTCGCCCTTGCCTTACTTGTACTTTACAAATCCATTCTCTTTATTTGCTGTTAGTAGTAGTAGTAGTAGTAGTAGTAGTAGTAGGTGGTGGTAGTGGTGGTGGTGGTATTAGTACCAGTGGTGTCGAGCGCTGTTAACGAAGTTGATAGCGAACTGCGACGGTAATGTCAAGTGCACGGTCGGACGCGGTTACGACACATGGGCTCATCGCTTGTCAAAAGTGAGGGACATATTTGCCACCTATCCCCCCCCCCCTTCAGCCTATAAAATATGATAGTGCTATCACATCGCAGACCCTTTGCGGGAAATTGCTTCGAGACAATACCCCCCCCCCCTATCAGAGAGAGAGAGAGAGAGAGAGAGAGAGAGAGAGAGAGAGAGAGAGAGAGAGAGAGATTATAGTAATGGTGGTGGTAGTAGTAAATGTTTTTGTAAACTGGAATCTTAACAAAGAAGCTATGCGAAATTTAGCAGACTTGTACAAACCTTGACAGCGTAATCAATAATATATACGCTAATATATTGACTTAGCCAACGGTTTAAGGCTGATTACAACTAGAAAGCAGGTGTTACTCAATCTGTTTTTGCTGAACATACCATCACGATCAAGACTAGTGGTAATACAATGGTTAGTGCACTTGCTTTTTGCTTGCTAACCCAATGGCCTGGGTTCAATCCTGAATACAGGATATTCCCAAACTAGTACAAAATGTGTACCGAATCATTTTCAGAATGTTCTCAAAATTGTATGGGAATGACAGGCAGCGAGAAAGGAAACTAGTCATCTAACATTATTATACTGTTTACTAGTACTGGGTATATGTGAAGACACAGAGCTGATCCATGATTCTGGCGATCGTGTGAGGTGGCGAAACATGACCGCCCACGCTTGTCGGATGGCACATGATGATATGTGACGGTCTAGCAGCACTTGGACATGGGATTCTCTGTGCCTCCGCGATTACTGTACATAATTCCACATATGCAATATAACAATGGCTTGAATGTCTTCTCTACACCAACCTCACTCTAATACAGTGGTTTTCAACCGGTGGGGAATTCCCCCCCCCGGGGGGGGGGGGGGGGGGGGGGAATTTTAGGGTTTCCAGGGGGGAATTAAGATTATTTCAAGATCGCGTTAATACAAGAACCGATTACTTGATATTGTTTTTCCCTTCATACTTTACGGTTCTGTACGTCTCACCCTTCTAAAATTCATTTTATAAAGTAGACCCACAAATCACGTTTTATGTGGACGTCTAGACTTGTTTTAGTACGCGCTATTAAATTTAGCTTCCATTATTACGTATACTGTGTAAAAGGGGGGAGGGGGGATTTTTAGGTAGGAAATACGAAAGGGGGGAATGACGTTCTGAAAATATGGTGAAGGGGGCAAGGCCAAATTTTTAGGTAGGAAATACTAAAGGGGGGGGGGGGGGGATGACGTTCTGAAAATATGGTGAAGGGGGGCACGGGCCAAAAAAGGTTGAGAACCACTGCTCTAATAAATACAAATCCTTTTCAAGACTCACATGACTTAACACCAACCTCTGAAGTCTGAGTGGCTTCGTCTGATGGTGAGGGACAATGTTAATAGGGAACGCTAATCCACAGGCAAAATTCAGTCCAGCAGTACTAGAAGTAGTGTGTATAGACTATGCTTGAGTTCAAAGTGTGCGAGTGAAAAAAAAAAAAAAACTTAAACGTCAACACATGGGACTCAAAGAGAGTTAAAACTAATTCTTCCTGACAGTTCACCTACTAATCAACCAATCAAGTCAGCTGTCTTCTTCTGCCACCACCTTTTATCTCACAACCGAGCACAGGCACTCGACCAACTCACAGCCAGCCCTTTGTAGACTCATTCATGACTGGTTGGATTGTGCAGCTACGTTCTTTCCAGGATGAGGTAGCCAGTCCCACACCAACCCTCCTTAACTGCCTCTTATGACATGCATGGTAATTTACTGTGTTACTATCCTCTACTGTCCTCCGGGTCCCGATAACACAGGGGTGATCAATTCAGCTATGGCTATGAACAAGTATACAAAAACAGTGTCACTTACAAATACTGGAGATTGTGCAAATCCTTTAAGTCCTCTGGTCCTATCTCCGTTATACTGTTTGACTGGAGCTCTCTGTGGGTAGGAGAGAAGGTAGGTGTATTAGTATTACTAAGATAGCCAATGTTTAAAGTTTGAGACAAAAGTGGACTGTGATTGTTTGGTTCTTATTACGTCGGAAATATGATTATTGTGGACATGAAAAGATAGACAGAAAAACCAATGAACCAATGAAACTTCAAGAAACAAATGAAGATTGTAAACTGATTAGTCATTAGACATAGAGTCAAAATTTTTTGGGCATGTTATGAGAAGAAATAACTTGGAGAACTTGGTGACAACTGAAGGGAAGAGACCAAGGGGAAGACTGAGAAGTAAATACCTGGATGGCTTGGCCACGTGGCATGGTCGAGACATGAACACGGAGCTGATCCACGACTCTGGTAATAGAGTGAGATGGCAGAACATGACCGCCCACACTTACCGGCATGGCACATGATGGATGGATGGAAAAGATATCAATTATATGAGTCAGTGTGGATGTGTGCTATCACATAGATAGTCAATAGGGTACTATCATACACAGGCAGTCACCAGGGATGTGTGCTATCACATAGATAATCAATAGGGTACTATCATACACAGGCAGTCACCATGGATGTGTTATCATATACAGTGATCAAGGTATTGTACTACTATACATAGACAATTAACAGGTTTATGTGCTATCATATACAGACAGCCAAAAGGAATGTGTGCTATCATACAGTCAACAGAGGTGTGTGCTATCATGTACAGCCATCAAGGTATTCTGCTAACATGTACAGACAATCAACAAGATAGTAGGCAAGTATCTGTATAGGTAACAGCTACCATGTAGGCAGCATGACGTCTTTTGTCTATTTCCCCATTTGGGCAATGACTTTTGGTTCATATAGGCTGTTTAGTAAATTCTCCATAAACTTTTGGTATCTAATTATATCACACATCCCCCTTGACTACTTGGGTAGTGAGATTGGATACTTCGCCTTCTCAGATAGGGTAAAAATCAGGAGTACATGTGTGCACGTTGCACATTAAAAATGCAATTGCAGTTGGAAATCAACAAAGAGCAGGCCGTAAGGCCATGGCAAAGTTGCTAGGAAAGAAAACCAACCCACGGGTAGACAGAGGCCACTACCTTGGATGAAATCTATCTAGAGGAAGCAAATCTGACACAAATGCATGCAGAAGTTGATCACACCTATCTTTGAGGTGCATAACTATTATAAAACTATTTCAACTAAACACAACAGTTATTTACTTATACAAATGTATCTATGTGAAAGAGAATAATAATAATAGTTAACAGCGTGTCCTTTTTCTTTAAAACTGAGCTGTCACAATCATCTACTGCCTATAGTAAGTACCTTGCGGAGTAGCACAGGGTCTTGAGCCTGAGGAATTAAGGCCACCTGGCTAGTGCAGTCGCCACAAACTGTGCAAGTTAGTGTTGTCTTTTTTGCCCCTGACAGAAAAAACCAACACCTTACCGAGGATTTGAACCCGGGTTTACCAAAGGAGAACCCAGCATTCTAGCCTCTCTGCCATCTGCTCCTTTTTTAACTAAGCAATATTTCTAAATTAAGTAAATCATATTAATCAGGAAGCTTTAGCAGTAGTTCGCTGTTTAATCCCCAGCTGTGGCTAGATTTTAGTTTCTATTAATGCTGTAAATACCTCACAACCTGAGTAATTAACAAGGACTGCCTGGAAAAGGTTTAGGAAAGTAAAACATACACAATTATAAAAAAGAGACAGTGTTAGTTGGTCATGTAATGAGAAAATAGACATTGGAGAAAAATGTGACAACTGGACAGATTAAGGGTAGAAGAAGCAGAGATAGACCAAGAGAAACGATGCTTGATGGTCTAAGACTAAGGCATGAAGGAAAATCATCAGTAGAATTGATCCAGAACACCAATCACTGAGATCTGTGGACAGACATGTACCCCTACGCCACTTGGAGGGCATCTGATGAGGATAGGACATTTGGGAGGAGGCTGGGTAGCCATGTAAACTGAGTACTAGACATGTCACCGAGAAGAAAAACCATCAGAGCAGGTCACTCCATGTCATAATGTCATGTAATGTATGTGGAGGTTCAAGTCTACTGCTTCACGGCCCTAAAGCAGTATTTGTCATGCACTTAATTTACCTGTCATGTGTAAATTAATAGACTTGAGCAAAACCACGGGCTGTGTTGGCAGGCAACACTTCATTTCTGCATATTTTCCTTCCATTTTCCAGACATGGAGTACCTCTCCACAGACTGGATTCCCAATCTGGTTAATGTTTTAAGGATCACCATGTCTCTCTGCAGTTGAGAAGCTTAAGTACTGGTATTGCACACCTCACTGACTCCTGGGACCAGATAGGGGAAGGAGAGCTCTGTAATACAGATGGTATTCCAATAGTGTGTCAGGAGGAATGTGTCAACACCAGCCTCAGCTTGATAAGGCTTCAATAAATATATACCTTTTTCAGGACCTGAATGTCTACACAGGAGTTAGAATGGAAGTATTCCAGGGCCTTCCAACCAACCAAAGAAAGCTAAACAGTATTCAAGCTTCCGTTGTTCGCCTGATACACATTGTCTATGCATGCAATGTTGTCTCTTGTATAAACTTAACTATCACCCAGTGCCACAGAAATCTTTGTTTCCACTGGTTCCTCTACGTCAAAATGTCTTGATATGTCATAATCAGGGCAGTATTGGAGTATGTAATCTGATGTCAGGCATGTCAACATACACATTGCTGATTTGCCAATATGAAATTTTGTTTACATGGCACTGTGTCCCATTCCTAGGTGCAGAATTATTTCTTCTAGTCTGTTCACAATATGGTAATAATTGTGTGCTGGTGCTTATGATTTTCTGGTTGATGACTTCATGACAACTATTTTTTATTTTGGGGAGAGTGAGAAGAGAGTGGTGCTACATGTGTCTATGTTGATGCTGACACACCATATATCTGCCCATGCAACAAATGCATCTAAAGCTCTTTGCAGCAATCTGAAGGTCACTGTTGCAAGTTCATGTGTGCACCATATTCCCAGGTCATCAGCATACATTGCCCCTTAAATTCCACTTAGTAGTTAGTTCAGCAACCAGGTACTTGGTGTGGATAAGGAAAAGTGTCAGGG
This sequence comes from Cepaea nemoralis, assembly GCA_014155875.1. Lineage (NCBI taxonomy): Eukaryota > Metazoa > Mollusca > Gastropoda > Stylommatophora > Helicidae > Cepaea > Cepaea nemoralis. The sequence goes on from JACEFZ010028196.1 coordinate 271,747, forward strand.
ACAGGACACCAATTTAGGGAACACAACAACGCAGTATAACTTTCTTGCTCTTGAGTCTATCTGTACTCAAGCTATTCTGTTGTGCAAGTGTGCTTTCATCATTTTGTACATTCTTTCATTCATGTTATACTTTTAGTTACTTTATCAGGCCTTCCAAGCCTTCTCAAAATCATTCCTTAGATTTCATTATCCATGCCACAAGCATCAGATTCTAATCTTCAAATACAGCCTCAATGTCTTGGGAATAGTCCTGCTTGTATTCACCACATGAGATCAAAACTACACATGCTATGCTTTTCTCTTGCTACTGCACATCTTATTTAAATATACACACTTGGTAAATATGATGTTATTCAACCTTAAATTTTACATAGTGAAGAAAATAGTAATACTAAGTATGTTAAGTATGTGTATCTGTAAGGCTATTATTTGCTATTGTATAGAAGTTATACCGACAATAAGAATGACAACAATGATTATAGGTACAAGATAAAATAATATTTTGCATCTCTATACTAGAAATAAACAAACAAATCCATATGACAAGAACTGAATATTGAAGAAGGTTGGCGACTAAAGATGGTAAAACAAAGAAAATTGATATATTTTGGTCACTAGAAACGTCATGAAAGTTTGGAGAGAACAATCATGGTGGGATATATGCTGGGAAGAGAAGAACAGGAAGCCAAAGAGAAGATGGGTGCAGGATGTGGCAGATGATCTCCAGATGGGTGTATCAGACATGGGACATCTTGTTTATGACCGAGAAGTTTTCTGGATGGTTGTTATGGGAGCAAAGTTCTGCAAAGGACATGCTAATGAATGAATGAAAATAAAATGGCCAGAATTACACACATACTAGATTAATGGCACACAAATGTGGAAGAAGGTACTGAACTTCTTTGTAAACCTTCAGGTGTCAACCTGAAATTGAATACTCTTTAAGAAAGTAGCAGTCAACTGGAGTTGATGACATTTCCTTTGAATGTCCTCAAATGGAGCGGGTTTAGGTAAAACAAAATTGTCTCTCTTTTGCACATGATGGACACTTACAGCAAATGTTTAGCCATCATTTTACCAACTCTACACGTATAGCCATCAGCAATTCCTATTTTCCGCTTCTTAAACAGGTGGTATATTAGCCTATTATGCCCTGTATGGCATCTTAAACATACAATTCTTACATGTAAGTGTACTTGACATAAGCTGGTGGAAATCTATGGGGAAGGTGGGAGCCTAAATTATATATTATTTTAAGAAAGTAGCTGTAATCTAAATTAGAAAACAAAGAGAAGCAACGTTTGATGAAAATAATAGAGAACGTTTGATGAAAATAATAGAGAACATCTGAGAAGGACCTGAGAAATAAACTCAGCTGTCAAGAATGAGAAAAATAGCGAAGAACCAGAACAAATAGTTATGTTGTTAATGTCTCAAACAGAAAACAATGAAGTTAACTTCACTCTGTAACCACTTCTTCTTCTTCTTCGTTCATCCGGAGTTTTTTTTCCGGATGTGATTGCGTTGTGCCTGTTTACAGCAGAGCTGCGTTCTTGCGCCGTTAGGCCGACACATCCGACTTCTGCGGGCATTTGTTGACCGGGTTAACCTTCCCGGGGGTAACCACTTAAACCTGTCATGTATTTTTACCGTTCTATATCACACACAGAACTATTTTATTAGCTACTTCCTGCACTATGATAATACATTCTTTAACTGTAATTTTTATTTGTAAGAAAATTGTTGTTTACACAAATGAATGAATGTATCATCAGTTGCTTGATATCGAATAAATGTTTGTATAAGTGCTTGTTTATGCTGTCAAACGCATCATTAGCTTCTTCAAACAAAATTAATATTAATGGATAAATATCAGCATGCTAGACAAATTTTAAAAGCATAAAAAAAGAGTTAAAAGTAGTTTATATCCATCTTTCATTGTGTCAAGCTTAATAGCTATAATACATATCTAGTCAGTCATAATTATAAACAATTATATTTAGATCAACCGGTTAATATAGACATGTAAAGGACAGTCACAGAGCTGTAATGAGAGGACGAAATTTTCATTTTTCTATCACATTTCCAGATAAATATTGCTTTCTCATCCTTGAGTTGGGGACATAAATTGCAAGCACCTCAGAAGTTGGATTGGTTTGCCTAATAATGAGGGACACTAGTAATAGGGAAAGCTAATACACATGCAGAAAATCAGTCACTAGAAGAAGTAGCATGTGTATGGACTATGCTACGCTTGAATTCAAAGCAAGCAAGCACAAACAAACAAAAATATGATCAAGAAAATTAACCTAGGGTTGATAGTTGCATCCTGCAAAGGACATACATTTTTTGAAAATATGATCAAGGGTAAAAGTGCAATAGAAGGTAACTGATGTTCAAGCATTTTCTACTTAACAGTTGAAGTGCACTTTAACTTGTAAGCTAACCTTTTCTTCAAAGAAAATGATTGCTGCGTCACGGAAAGCACTTAGTGAATTCAGTAAATATTATTCCTGAAGTAGACTTTTTCTAATACATTATTAAGTTTAAACATAATGAAAATATATATATTAACCACTGTTCAATATTAAGTAAATGTAAAAACAATTGTATATCATATCTATAGTTCTAGACTAGGACTTGACTTTATAACTTTTTAAGCAATAGTCTTGTCTTGTTGGCAAGGAACAGATGAAGTATCTACTTTTAATTTTCCTATTTCCATGCCGTGGAGTACACTGGGTATATGGTGCTAGCCTCAAATTTATGTCTGGTTATAAATATTTTGAATATGTAAATATTATTAATAAATATGGATGTAAAACTATAAGACTTAAAAATTGTTAAGTAGTTTATCAGGTTTGTACATTATTTATTCACGGAATGCAATTATTAAGACATGCAAACTTACTTCCAAATAAAGTTTCATGTGAGATGCGAAAAATCTCATGTTTATAAGAAAGAGCAATTGATTAAATTGATTACTCATTACTGGAGTTGACATTATTTTTATTTATATTCAATTGCACTTGGCGGGATCAGATAGTTCCAAATTAAAATGTGACCCGCTATTACGACTTCTGAAAAATCTCGCACAGAGTTGGGGAAGTTCAACGGGTGAACATCAATCTAAAACTGGAATTTAAAAGGGTAAAGGAGATTGTCCGTTGGCTGCAACGAAGTCCCTCTCTCCTTCTAAACTTCAGTTGATATTTCTACCTTTAGTATCTTGCGATACATTGCAACAATAACCAATTTTACATATTACAATCCGGTTTTTATAATTCTAATTTGTGTAGATATTTTAAAACTTATAACTGCTTATTTTCATGTTTAAATCTCAACAAGGTTTATCAATGAAAATGTAATGATGTGTAGCCGACAAAGTGTGCTCTCTAGAACTGAACATGGACTCGTCCGCAAAGGAACACAATATACTTACAGTCTCGTCGCCCATACTGGAATATCTCTGGGGATGTTGATCAGGCCGAAGTTGCTGCAGTCAACATTATTTCCTAGACAAGTGCATGACGAAGGACACCGCACATTGTCCGAACGAACCGGTGGCGTCAAACAGCACACCCAAACAACGAATGCAGAACATACATACAACAACACGGCGGCCATATTGGCCCGACATTGAACACGATATTAACGCTCCACCGATGGCGATACAGCAATAATAACTGGCGCAATATGAAATATATACACGCGAAGAGGCATGGCTTCAAATGTAATCCAAGTTTCCGAATGTACAAGTTACTCCATATCACAGAGGGAACGCTCACAACCTGTCAGAACCGAAGTTTCACAACACACTAAGTAACGTGAGCTTCGCCTCCCACGTCTGTGTCCCGAATACATTCCTCCAAAAAGCAGTAATCGGCAGTGATTGGCGGCTGCTATCACGTGACGCATATATTAGCACACCGGGTTTCGAACGCAAAATATCACTGATTGGAAGTGACATATTTCCGACAGAACACGCGTTAAATCGGTGTCAAAATCCGTTTGTTTAATCGTTCAACCAATCTTTAGCCATGAATTAAGACAGTTTTTATCTGAAAGGGGCGGTGCTTCCTTAACCCTTTCTGTCTCTTGCAGTTATTACTTGAAAGTGTCGAAACGTTTTTAAAGGTGTTAATGTAATTAATGAAGGTGAATGAACTGTTAAAGTAACAGTTATATTAGAGTGAATTAATTGTAACTGGAAGAGAAGGAATTTGAGTGATAACTAAGGCGAAGTGAGTTATTGTCACAATTCGATGTAAAGGAAGGGATAGAGTATGCTTGGACAAACGGGTTTCGCGAAATATATATCTGTTGTTACGGCTACTCTCTCACAACACAAAGGTGTTTTTCCTCCCGCTGTGTCGTTAAGCCCGTCTCTCACTCACGCTTACGCGCGTCATTCGTTGCCCCAAACCACACTTAAGAGCCGCACGTGAACTAGTTGCATATTTAGAAACAAGATTTGATTTGAGTCCCATGTGCGATAACGATAAGTTGAGCATTCAGCTGATGTGGAAATGAGAAACTAGATGACGATGGGAAGAAAATGGGAGGAACGGAAAGCCTTAAAACCGATAAGGACACAGATGCATGAAATGTTTTGAGTTTCTTATACTAGGCAGCAGATTAATAAGATAAATCAATTGATATGCATTAATTTGCACTCGTAGAATACATAGGCGGAGTGTTTCGTCGTCCACTTCTGACTCAAATAAATCAAACTCTGAATGTTGCAAACCAAAGGTTTCTTTGGTGTGATAGATACTTCAATGATCCGGTGACAGTCGATCAGACGACGAGTACTCTCGGATAAGGGCGAAAAATTAGGAAGGACAAGCGTGCACGTTTCACATGTTAACAATCGAAAAGCAACATCGTCATTTGCGGAATGGCTGGTGGGCCACTCGTGCCCCTAGTGAAGTAAGTCCCCCATAAACATTAGACAGTGTAAACAATATTAATGACCGTTAACGTCCTGGAAACAATAACTTGATTCGGAGTGTCTGGTCTAGTGGCTAGAACTTCGGGCACCTATTCGGGAGACCCGGGTTAGAATCCTCGGTAAGGTGATGAATTTTTTTTTTTTTCTGTAGGGGGAAAAAGAAAATCATAACGTTCACTGCTCGCGGCGGCTGCACTAGCCAGGCGGTCTTAATTCCCCAGTCTCAAGACCCCCTTTCCTACACCGCAAGTTATTATTGACTGTCAGGACAGATTTAACCAACATTTTAGACCCAGCTGTTAGGTGATCATCGTCATGTAGTATGCCCATCACAGAACGTTATTCTAATAACGACCTGCGGGAAACACTGTTGAATTGTTCCACAGCCTCGTGTATTGAAGAAGAAGAAGAAGAAGAAGAAGAAGAAGAAGAAGAAGAAGAAGAAGAAGAAGAAGAAGAAGAAGAAGAAGAAGAAGAAGAAGAAGAAGAAGAAGGTCTTTAATGTCCAACGCCAATCTTTATATGGGTCGACCCCTGCCTAATCCCCGAGAACCAGACCTTTCATTATTGCTTTTCCTAAGCCACTATTATGTTTAATATCATCATCATCACGTGCCATTCGCAAGGGTTCATGTTTCGCCATCTCACACTATCACTAGAGTCGTGGATCAGTTCTGTGTTTTTGGTTCGATTATGCCATGTGGCCAAACAATCTAGATATTTACCTCTCTGCCTTCCGTTTGTTTTGTTTGTTTTTTTTTTGTTTTTTTTTCAATGTTCAGTTGTTACCAAGTTCTCTTGTGTATGTCTTCTCATAACGTGCCCGCAAAATATCTTGATTGTCTGCGTCTAATTTTTCTAATCATATTACGGCTTTCATTTGTTCCTTATAGAACTTGCTCATTGGTTTTCCTGTCTGTCCACGGTATTCTTTGAAATTTTCTGAGAAACCATATTTCCACTGTCACAATGTTGAATATATCCGTTGTATTAAAGCATCTGCTGGTCCAGTGGTATTGTGGCTTGCCTGCCCGTCCGGCATAAGATATAATATGCATTGTTTATATTCACAACATTCATTTGACAATGTTGTTTTCTGATGTGAATGTATCATGCACAATATATAATTGATGTACGAAAGATAAGTGATTGGAATGACCGAATATAATACGGGCCTGCGTGTCCAATTTGAGTTGCTTTGAACATAAAGTTCGTTCTTTCGTTCGTTCGTTCTCTCTCTCTCTCTCTCTCTCTCTCTCTCTCTCTCTCTCTCTCTCTCTCTCTCACACACACACACATACACACACACACACACTCTCTCTCTCTCTCTCTCTCTCTCTCTCTCTCTCTCTCTATTTCTGTCTATATCTCTCTTTCTATCTCTCTCAATTTCTAATTCATCATCCCTCTCTTCATTTCTCTCCCTCTCTCTCTCTTTCTTTCTCTCTCTCTCTCTCTCTCTCTCTCTCTCTCTCTCTCTCTCTCTCTGATGTGTGAGTGTATGTGTGCGTGCGTGCGTGCGTGTGTGTGTGTTTATGATGCTGTTTATGAGTTAGTCAACAAGAGTAGGTCGAACGGGCAGCTAGCTGTACAGCCCCAATTAGAAAATTAGAAAGACAAATTAATTCATGACAAATATTGATATCGCGTGTAATTGTATATACACACATGTAGATTCTTGCCGGGGCCAAATAGTCCCTTCACTCTGTTCAGACAGAATCTGCTCTTGTGACCTATAGAAGAAATCTGTGGCACTTAAGGTAGTGTTGCAAACCAGATCAAATTAAATTACTCATAGAAGACAAGAAGATATGGCAAGCTATCTGAGGTTACATTAGATCGGGGTTTCTCAACTTAGGGACAAGAGGGGCATATTGTTCCTCTTATCAGACACATTTAGACGTGTCATTTCTACATTTCTTCTTCTTCTTCTTCTTCTTCTTCTTCTTCTTCTTCTTCTTCTTCTTCTTCTTCTTCTTCTTCTTCTTCTTCTTCTTCTTCTTCTTCTTCTTCTTCTTCTTCTTCTTCTCTCTCTTCCTCCTCCTCCTCCTCCTCCTCCTTCTTCTTCTTCTTCTTCTTCTTCTTCTTCTTCTTCTTCTTCTTCTTCTTCTGCGTTCATCCGGAGTGTTTTGTCAGACGTAATGGCGGTGTGAATGTTTACAGCCTTTAGGCTGGCACATCCGACTTCAGCTGGCGTTTGTTGACGAGTTAACCTTCCCGCGTGTTTCGAAGGACATTCCCCTCTCAATCGGACTGTTATTGCGTTGTGCCCGTTTACAGCAGAGCTGCCACACTGCGCCTATAGGCCGACACATCCGTCTTCAGCTGGCCTTTGTTGACCGGTTGAACCTCCCCGGGTATTTTCACATTTTATCTTTCAGACTTTATGCTCGCACTTAGATGGAAACCTGGTTGCTTATCATCAGCAATATTTATCATAAAGGAGGTCAGCATGGCGGAGTGAATACGAGTGCCAGCTCTTAAACTTCCGCTGAGGTAGCGGGTTAAACCCCTACACTGGTCAGTTGTACTAAAATGTTGACTTCTCGTCCTTGACTTGAGGACGTAAATTACAAGTACCTTAAAAGTCGGAGTGGGTTCGTCTGATGGCGAGGGACACTGGTAATAGGGAAATCTAATCCACATGCAACAACCAGTCCATTGCACTAGGAGTAGTAACTCATGTATTTCTCTCAGTATTTCTCTCCCAGGCAGTCGTAAAATAAACACAGGCTTGTTGGGAATCGAACACGAGTCCCATTCAACGCGGGACATTCTGCCCCTCGGCCACACGCTTCTATTTCTTTACATGTATTATGTGAGTGTGTATGTGTGTGTGTGTGTGTGTGTGTGTGTGTGTGTGTGTGTGTGTGTGTGTGTGTGTGTGGTGTTTATGTGTGTGTGTTGCATGTCTTTGCAGGAAGTTGGAACAAGCTTTCTGAACGAGCAGTCAGCGTTTACTTGGCCATGCGAGGCTGCGGGTGGAATGAACAGACTGATAGGCTGACAGGGAATGCACCTCTTGGTGGTAGATTGCCTATGGACAAGGGGGAAGTGGTCGTGCGCTTTTGGGACCATGTGGAGAAGGCGGGGGAAACAGATTGAGAACCCGTATGTTGAAAGAATGAGACTGTGGGGGATCGGCAGGGGTTCTGGAAGAATGTCAAAATTGAGAGGGGAAAACCAGGTGAACTATATCAGATAGCGGTAGGAACGATTAGTGGTATGTCTCTTCGCTGGCTGTTGAACGAGGGGACGGAACATGTATGGGAATGTCCAGAGTGCAGTGATGTTGGATTCTTAACTCAACTCAACTCAAATCAACTAACAGGTGTATGGAATGAACTCACTACCCCACCACCAGAGCCAAGGAAGTTTAAGAGCGAGCACGCGTAACCTTTTGGCCACGTTGAGATTGTCTGAAAGAGGCTAATGAAACTATAAGGGTGTATTTTTAATGACTGCGAGGTTTTTGAAAAAAATTGCCGTTCCGAGTTTTGTATTAACCTTCTGTGAACTCATGCAACATAAAAGGTAAATAAAAAACTTGGAACGGCAATATTTTCAAACACCCCACAGTCATTAAAAATACACTCTGTAGAACATTATATACATCAATAAGACAGAGACAAACGGCTGTTTGGTCATGTGATGAGGAGAGAGGCATTGGAGAACATCGTGACAACTAGAAAGATCGAGGAGAAGAGAGGCAGAGGCAGATCAAGAGAAATTATGCTGGATTGACTGCGACAGTGACATGGAGGAATATCATCAGCAGAGTCGATTCAGAACACCAAGGACCGCGATCTGTGGCGAGCTTGATGATGATGATGATGATGATGATGATGATGATAATGACGATGATGATTGTCACAAAATAAAACCCCGCGTTTGACCAGCTGATTACTATAAACGGCTTTCTGATTAAACGGACTGTCTGCAAAGCGACAATTGTTTCAACTAATACAGAGAAAACATTCATAGTTGTGGCTGCACGTGTTCACAAGCAGGTCGGGCATAAATAACAGCTGCACGTGTACATCTGGTCAGCAACAATAGGAACATTCGGAAGTGAGGTGAAAGCATACATCGCTTTGACAGTTTATCAACAGTCAGAGACAACCGGAATTGCCAGCTGAGGACAGGAAAACAGTCCGTCTGTCAATTAGAGTTTTCCCGACATCAAACAGAAATGGCAGCGGTTATTGTCACTAGTCGACAGAAGATTGACGGCTTGTTATTGGCAACTGTTGTTGGGAGTATCCAGGAACTCGCTAGCTTGTTTTGGGAATCTAAACAACTGATGACAACTCTGACATTGATGGACCCAGGGAGGATAGATTCTTGACAAAGGATGATATGCCCAAATAATACCAGCAGGACATCAACCATGTCACGTGACCAGTTTTAGGGGTTTGCCAGAAAACCATGATTGGAGAGGACAGTTGAACTCAAACCTTGGATTTTAGCGGACGTGTTTTGGGAATCTAAACAACTGATGACAACTCTGACATTGATGGACCCAGGGAGGATAGATTCTTGACAATGGATGATATGCCCAAATAACACCAGCAGGACATCAACCATGTCACGTGACCAGTTTTAGGGGTTTGCCAGAAAACCATGATTGGAGAGGACAGTTGAACTCAAACCTTGGATTTTAGCGGACGTGCTTCGGCACTGCAGTTCTGACTGGAATAATGTCTACCGTGTGCTTATTAGTGGATTTAATGGTTCACGTGCCTGTCATGGCAATTTGTAGATGTGATTTGTTAGACTGCAGTGTTGCCTAAGGTAGTATACTATGTAATTAGTCCTAATTAATTTAGGCGGTAGCATGGTGAAAACTAGTTAGAGTAGTGAAGTGATATTGGCTCTGCTAGGGTGAATAGAATACTGAGGTTGCACTCTGTTTATTGGTCTTTCCTTGTCATTGCCTGATTCGGACGTAGGTGAGAAGCTATAAGGCTCTCTGACAGAGTAGTTAGCTGTAAAATAACAGAGCAGGATAATAAGCTTACACCCAGCCGGTAGGATCAGTGACTAGTGCTCTCACATGATGTGTTGGTTTTCCCACAGGTTCCCCACCAGTTACTAGGAAATTCAACACTGGTTTTGAAGAAGTGCACTCCAATTGGACGAACACCAGTGGACTCTAAAAATGATTCTTACTGAAAAGGAATAACGTCCGAGAAGAAAGATGGTATATGTTTACGCTGGACTCATACTCAGAAGGGTTCACCATGGTATGGCCCAGAAGAGCCAGCCAATATAACGACTCCTGCGTGGTATGGTTCACATAGGATGGGTGATGATTGTTGATATATCACACATCAGACAAACATGGTTTAAGGAACGAGAACATTAACGGATAAGTCACATCGTGTGCTAGATTCCAGTGTAATATTACATATGACATATACTTGAACCTATATGAACACTAGTTAGGATCAAGTGTAGAAACATTAACAGTAAAACCTAAATACACTACAAAGGATTTGTGCATTCTTTAGGACCGATAGGAACTTACAAAGTTAGTTTGCAACCAGTCCGTGATCAATCTGTAATTACAAACAGTATCTATTTCGGATGATCATGAGGATGGATTACCAGGTGGCTACAGATGACAGTCAGTATCCGGCAAGAGGGTTTCGACACTGGGTGAGGTGCACTGGTTATGATTTAATGTACTGTGGTGTGCCCATGCAATGAAGAACTGACTATGCTATTATCTGGAAGTCCGATCATACACACATTATAGAACACATCACACATTTTCTTTGCATACACGCCTTACGTACATTACACATTTTTCTTTTAATAAATTAATCTTTATTAATTTTTAGAAGCAAGAGTTGTTGAGTATGTTGCGTTGGGGAAGTATGAGAGGGGACATAGTACGGACAGTGAGAGAGTGATAGGAAAAGGTGTCCATGGGCTGATGGAGTGTGTTGGACGGAAGCGGTGGATTCTCCAGGATATTGATAGGAAAAATATTATAATGTGGGTGTTGACTCTCCTCACTCCAGGGACGACACTTTAAAGGAGGACACGACAATGATGATGATGATGATTGCCAAGGTCCTATTGATATAGGTTGAGGACGTGGCACGAGATGTATTAAGCACGGTCGACAAAAAGGAGACCGTGCGATGTGACCTATCACGAGAGTATTTACAAACACGTGATAATGGTGATAAAGACCCCTCTGCCATACACCGCAAGGTACTATATTGGCAGTAAATGACAGATGATGATGATGATGATGATGATGATGATGGATGATGATGATGATGATGATAATTATGATGATGATGATGATGATGATGATGATGATGATGATGATGATGATGATATAATGATGATGATTATATACTGTACACGGTTTTATGTAGGACGTCCCTCTCATGACGACGCCGCCCATAAGTCTCTGGATCAGTTGTTAGTTCCCATGCCTCATGCACTCTAATGCCCAAGGTGTCTGTAATGTCTTATGTCCATCTTCGTGCTACCTCTTCCCCACCTCTTCGTCTAGAAATTATGTCTTCCATCACAGTTTTTTCACACAGTCTGTATGTGTGCGTGCGCGCGCGTGCTGTCTGTCATCTGCAAAGGCCGTGATTTCTGCGGATCTGGTACATCCAGAACAATTAACAGGTGAGACATGGGAGATACAGCCTGCACAGAAGAGTGCTGTAGCCATGAAGTTGCCCATTGCTAATGTGGAGATTCGGTCAAGGTACGTCACCGGCACCATCAAGGCCGCTGTATTGACCGATCCCATTTTTCCAGTAATCCTAGGTTGCCGGTATGTCTTTCTGGGAATGCCCAGGGAGCCAATCCATATGGGAGCAATACAGACTCGCTCTCAGACGAGAACGGAAGAGGCAGAAGCAATTGTGACTAACCCAATGCCGGGGGAGCTACGAACTGCAAAGAGTGAGGATGCTACTTTACGTCCTTGCTACAAAAGGCTGCAGAAAAGTGCTGATCCACCAGGACGGGGGCAGTACTACATGAAGAATAGGATACTCTACAGGAGAGCAGGAAGGGGAGACAACCTATACGGTCAGTTGATCGTCCCGAAAGCTCACCGGTCCCAGATTCTTCATATGGGGCATACCATCTCCTTTAGTGGACACATGGATATTGCCGCCACCATGCAGCGGATTTCCTGTCATTACTATTGGCCGGGAATGACAGATGATGTGCGTCGGTATGTGAAGTCATGCCCTGAGTGCCAGAGGGTGGCACCGAAACACTGGACAGCACCGGTTGTGTTGGGTGAGATGCCCATCATGAACTCTCCTTTCGAGAGGGTAGCCATCGATATCGTGGGTCCACTTCCCAGGACTAGGAAGAGGAACATGTATATACTCACAATGGTGGATTGCTGTACAATGTGGGGTAAAGCCATACCGTTGACCACGATTGACTCGAAAAGAGTGGCGGACGCACTGATGGAGGCCTTTACCAGATTAGGCTTCCCTGATCAAATTCTGACGGACAATGGGTCCCAGTTTTGTGGAAAACTCATGGAGGAGGTATTTAGGGTGTTCCACTCTAACCATATCCATACCAGCCCTTACCATCCTCAAGCCAATGGACAAGTAGAGCGTTTCAACGACACGTTGATGACAATCCTCAGGAAACTAGCGCAGGAAAAACCTGATAGGTGGGATGAATATATCCCAGCAGCACTCTTTGCCTATCGGGAAGTTCCTCATGGCTCAACCGGACTACCACCCGCTACGTTGCTGTTTGGTCGTCCAATCAAAGGACCGTTGGAAGCCATGTTGAGGAGTTGGACTGAAGAGGGGACGTCAGAAGAAGTAATCTCATCCTACAAATACGTGGAGGAACTGAAAGAAAAACTCCACAAGGGATGGACTCTGGCAAATCAAAACTTGAAAAAGGCCAGAAAAAGACATGCGGCTTACTACAACCGTAGGTCTAAAGAAAGATCTCTAGAGGTGGGAGATAAAGTCTTGTTGCTACTCCCTACGGGAAACAACAAACTGGAGATAGGTTGGCAAGGACCATTTCCCGTAGAAAGGGTGATATCCAGAACCAACTATCAGATTCGGAATCCGGGGAAAGTCGAAGATTTTCCATATCAATCTCTTGCGGAAATACGAAGAGAGACCCGGAGACAAGGCAGCTCACCTCATGGCAATGGCAGTTGCAGTGGAGACTAAAGTGGGAACCAGCGAAGGCAGGGAATATTCCCTGGTACACCAGGAAACCTACAAGGATGTGCAGGTGAACCCTGATCTGACCTCTCAGGAGAGGGAAAAGATAACCCAAGTTCTCAAGTCTCATAAGGAGATACTGACTGATAAACCAGGACGAACGAAGTTGATTGAGTTCGAGATGACTTTGACCACACAGGAGCCTGTTCGCCAGAAGGTTTACCCAGTGCCATTCTCTAAGGAAAAGGCCCTGGAGGAGGAAATACAAAAACTGCTGGAGGATGACGTGATTGCACCATCCACACCCCCATACAATGCGGGGGTAGTTTTGTTACGGAAACCAAGTGGAGAACACCGGTTGTGTATAGACTACCGACTTCTGAACAGTCACACACAATTTCAGGTGGAACCTTTGCCGAGTCCAACGCAGTTATTCGCTAGGCTACATAAGGCTCGGTACTTTTCAAAGGTGGATCTGAGTAGGGAGTACTATCAGATACCAGTCAAACCGGAGATTCGACCACTGGTAGCTTTCAGTACACCCAGTGGACACTACGAATTCAAGGTCATGCCCTTTGGACTCAGCAATGCACCTAGTGTGTTTACACGCATGATGAGGACTTTACTTGATCCTTTACAGGATCCGTCCATCATCTCATTCATGGATGATATTCTGATTTCCAGTGACAGCTTGGATGACCACTTGCAATCCTTGGAGAGAGTGTTTAATAGGCTCAAGGAAGCAGGGCTTATTGCGCGTCCAACCAAGTGCATGATTGGTTACCAGACTCTGGAATTTCTAGATCACACCATCACTCCAGGACACATTGTCCCAGAAGAGAAGAACCTGGAGAAAATCAGAAATGCACCAAGGCCAAAAACGAAGAAGGATGTGCGATCTTTTCTCTCGTTGTGTGGGTTCTACCACAAATTTATCCCACATTTCACTGAACTGGGAGCTCCATTGACAGAAACTTTGAAAAAGGGATTCCCGGACCAGATCCTTTGGACACCAGAATGTGAGAATACCTATAGTCAGTTAAAGGAGGCCTTGGTCAGCAAACCTGTATTACAGCTCCCTGACCTTTCCAAACCATTTGTGTTGAGAACGGATGCGAGTGCGATTGGAATTGGAGCAGCTTTGTTACAAGAAGGAAAAGACGATGCTTCGGTTTTGAACTGTGGCATACGCAAGCAAGAAATTACTGCAGGCTGAGAGGAATTATTCAACCGTCGAGAGAGAGAGAGAGAGTGCTTGTCTCTCGTATGGGCAGTGCAAAAATTCCAGCCATATTTGTATGGAGTTAAGTTTCGGGTTCAGTCGGATCATCAGCCCCTGATGTTCCTGGCTACTTCTCAGAAGCTCAACGCCCGTTTGATGCGGTGGTCTTTGTTACTTCAACCCTATAATTTCACAGTGGAGTACATTCCTGGGAAGGAAAATGTTGGAGCGGACTTCTTGTCAAGACACCCAGCTCCTGAGGAAAAGGAATGAATCATCTGGATTAATCACGGTGTAGAAGAGTGAGATGGACTACTCTCTTAAGAGGGGGCCTATGTCACAAAGTAAAACCCCGCGTTTGACCAGCTGATTACTATAAACGGCTTTCTGATTAAACGGACTGTCTGCAAAGCGACAATTGTTTCAACTAATACAGAGAAAACATTCATAGTTGTGGCTGCACGTGTTCACAAACAGGTCGGGCATAAATAACAGCTGCACGTGTACATCTGGTCAGCAAAAATAGGAACATTCGGAAGTGAGGTGAATGCATACATCGCTTTGACAGTTTATCAACAGTCAGAGACAACCGGAATTGCCAGCTAGGGACAGGAAACAGTCCGTCTGTCAATTAGAGTTTCCCGACATCAAACAGAAATGGCAGCGGTGATTGTCACTAGTCGACAGAAGATTGACGGCTTGTTATTGGCAACTGTTGTTGGGAGTATCCAGGAACTCGCTAGCTTGTTTTGGGAATCTAAACAACTGATGACAACTCTGACATTGATGGACCCAGGGAAGATAGATTCTTGACAATGGATGATATGCCCAAATAACACCTGCAGGACATCAACCATGTCACGTGACCAGTTTTAGGGGTTTGCCAGAAAACCATGATTGGAGAGGACAGTTGAACTCAAACCTTGGATTTTAGCGGACGTGCTTCGGCACTGCAGTTCTGACTGGAATAATGTCTACCGTGTGCTTATTAGTGGATTTAATGGTTCACGTGCCTGTCATGGCAATTTGTAGATGTGATTTGTTAGACTGCAGTGTTGCCTAAGGTAGTATACTATGTAATTAGTCCTAATTAATTTAGGCGGTAGCATGGTGAAAACTAGTTAGAGTAGTGAAGTGATATTGGCTCTGCTAGGGTGAATAGAATACTGAGGTTGCACTCTGTTTATTGGTCTTTCCTTGTCATAGCCTGATTCGGACGTAGGTGAGAAGCTATAAGGCTCTCTGACAGAGTAGTTAGCTGTAAAATAACAGAGCAGGGTAATAAGCTTACACCCAGCCGGTAGGATCAGTGACTAGTGCTCTCACATGATGTGTTGGTTTTCCCACAGGTTCCCCACCAGTTACTAGGAAATTCAACACTGGTTTTGAAGAAGTGCACTCCAATTGGACGAACACCAGTTGGACTCTAAAAATGATTCTTACGGAAAAGGAATAACGTCCGAGAAGAAAGATGGTATATGTTTACGCTAGACTCATACTCAGAAGGGTTCACCATGGTATGGCCCAGAAGAGCCAGCCAATATAACGACTCCTGCGTGGTATGGTTCACATAGGATGGGTGATGATTGTCGATATATCACACATCAGACAAACATGGTTTAAGGAACGAGAACATTAACGGATAAGTCACATCGTGTGCTAGATTCCAGTGTAATATTACATATGACATATCATTGAACCTATATGAACACTAGTTAGGATCAAGTGTAGAAACATTAACAGTAAAACCTAAATACACTACAAAGGATTTGTGCATTCTTTAGGACCGATAGGAACTTACAAAGTTAGTTTGCAACCAGTCCGTGATCAATCTGTAATTACAAACAGTATCTATTTCGGATGATCATGAGGATGGATTACCAGGTGGCTACAGATGACAGTCAGTATCCGGCAAGAGGGTTTCGACACTGGGTGAGGTGCACTGGTTATGATTTAATGTGCTGTGGTGTGCCCTTGCAATGAAGAACTGACTATGCTATTATCTGGAAGTCCGATCATACACACATTATAGAACACATCACACATTTTCTTTGCATACACGCCTTACGTACATTACACATTTTTCTTTTAATAAATTAATCTTTATTAATTTTTAGAAGCAAGAGTTGTTGAGTATGTTGCGTTGGGGAAGTATGAGAGGGGACATAGTACGACAGTGAGAGAGTGATAGGAAAAGGTGTCCATGGGCTGATGGAGTGTGTTGGACGGAAGCTGGTGGATTCTCCAGGATATTGATAAGGAAAAATATTATAATGTGGGTGTTGACTCTCCTCACTCTAGGGACGACACTTTAAAGGAGGACACGACAATGATGATGATGATGATGATGATGATTGCCAAGGTCCTATTGATATAGGTTGAGGACGTGGCACGAGATGTATTAAGCACGGTCGACAAAAAGGAGACCGTGCGATGTGACCTATCACGAGAGTATTTACAAACACGTGATAATGATGATAAAGACCCCTCTGCCATACACCGCAAGGTACTATATTGACAGTAAATGACAGATGATGATGATGATGATGATGATGATGGATGATGATGATGATGATGATGATGATGATGATGATGATGATGATGATGATGATGATGATGATGATATAATGATGATGATTATATACTGTACACGGTTTTATGTAGGACGTCCCTCTCATGACGACGCCGCCCATAAGTCTCTGGATCAGTTGTTAGTTCCCATGCCTCATGCACTCTAATGCCCAAGGTGTCTGTAATGTCTTATGTCCATCTTCGTGCTACCTCTTCCCCACCTCTTCGTCTAGAAATTATGTCTTCCATCACAGTTTTTTCACAGTCTGTATGTGTGCGTGCGCGCGCGTGCTGTCTGTCATCTGCAAATAAGGCATAGTCCCACAGCCAACCCATGCCTAGTCTGTTGTAGACGTGTTCTTGTTTCATTAGATTTTGCAGCTAAAGTTTTCAATGGGGTAAGGAAGCACGTCTCTTGTGGTGAGCGAAATACCCAATGTACGGAAGTGAGGAAGTAAAGCAGCCATGTGCAGGAAGTGACGATTCCTTGGGTGAGTCCAGTACCAGAGCGATATGTGCCGGCGCTGTAATTATAGAAGCCTCCTTGGATGGCAAGGAATGCCCATGGTCTGCACCTGCCTTCCCTTGAGGGTTTACCGGGATGTCTTCGGCTGTTCTAACCTGATCAGCTGGGATGTAGATGGCACCACTACAGTGAGAGACGCATGTCCTTCGAAACACCTGGTAAGGTTAAAACGGTCAACAAAATGCTCGCAGAAGCCGGATGTGTCGGCCTAGAGGCTCAATATCGCAGCTCTGCTGTAAACAACGCAATCACGTCCGAAAAAACTATCCGGATGAACGCAGAAGAAGCAGAAGGTAGCAAGTCTTACGCCAATATTCCTGAGTCGACACATACGACACGCTTAGTAGGGTATAGTTTTACTATTCTTTGTTTCCTTTATGTGCCCTGGTAATACACATATGTATATAATTACATTTTGTATTCCGACAGCTACATTCGAACGCGATTATATTTGTAAATTTATAGTTGTGTAGTTTGGGCTAACTTAAAACATATGAATTTCATATGTCGTCTTATTTATATTTACAATAATCTAACACGAAAGCAACAAGATGTTGCAGAAAAAGAGTCTTTCAACAAGAATACTGTTGCTTAATTGCTCTTTATGAAATTATCGACAGCCAAACACCAAGTGTTCGTTGGGGAATTATTATTTTATTTTTACTGTGCTTAATTATGAACTCGTTTTGCCGCACATATTGCATACCAGACGAGTAGCACATGGCGTGGCATTGCGCATGTACAGGAAGTTGTTTGAAAAACTACAAACACGTGGAGAAGCGGGAGAAATGCCACTTTAGCAGATGGCGTTATTGGTACTGGCCATTACGTGCCAACGACAAATTATCAATACTGCCAAAGTTTCGTCCTGAATGCACCTGCGCAAATTACCCAGCTTTAATGTTATCTTCGGTCAATGTGTAGACGGCAAATCTGGCTTTTAAAGCCCCATGAATCAGAGGCGCAGCTATGATGTTCGAAAGATAGGGTGAGCGAGCATATGAATGCATGCCTGCGAAAACTCAAGCTGGGCGCCCAAAATTATTTTCATCTTACAAGTGGACTAGGCGTATTTTCAAAAACAGGACACAAGGGCATCGGTCCCTCGCCTTACTACCCCTCCCCCCTTTAGCTACGCCACTGCCATAAAGTGTTTTGTTGTGGATAAAGCTCACTTTCACTGCACATGAATATCTGTATAGATTTTCTCCCATAGCTTACACAATGAGAATCTCAGCCCGTTGCGCGAACTCTGTTACATCCCGCGAGGATTCAGATTTGTGTACACAAGACGCGAACGTACTATCATCATCTCATCATTATCCCGTCCCGTAACAACCGGACAGGGGTCGTAGGCAGTGGCGGACTGGCCAAGGTTTGCCCTATGGCCAGTGGGTTTGTGGGACCCTGATGGAGTGGGCCTCTTTAAACACAAGACAATATCTTTCAAATGTTAGTTTCCATTTAGCAGCTTTGCCTCCTGGTTAAAAGTTAGTTGCATAAACTATACAAGACGTCGCAGTCAATCCCACAATCTTTTAGCTGTTCGTGATTTCTAGGCAAGTTTACGCTCAGTAGTTTGCCTTTGCTTCCTGAACGACAGTCACACATACCATTGTATGAAAGCCAACGCAAGTCTCCTGGTAACCAATATTTTTAGATCCAGTCCACTACTGGTTGTAGGGGTGTCATGGTGGAAACAGCAGAGATCAGTCCTCCGCTGCTCTCTATCAATCGCCGCTTACAAGTGTGGAAATATTAAATTATGTCCATTTATAAATGTTATCAGTCCATGATAAATGGTTCGGCCATATAACTAGGCTGCCTGCTAACAGTATACCTCAACAAGCAATAGTGTACAAATCAATTAGAAAATAACATGAGAAACACTTGCTACTGATAAATAAAGACATGCATTTCTGCAAAGTCATTTTAAAAAAAAAAAAAATTAGAACCAGAAGAAGAAGCCGACCATGTAAAGGATGGGAATAACAGAGTCCACAGGAACCTCGATATGTGAAGTCCATAAACGGGCTGTCAAAGACTAAAGAATAGAAAATCACTCAAGTAGATGAGAGGTAACCCAGTGCCCCTACATGAGGGCAGGGTATGTGATAGGGAAGGGAACTATTAACTAGTTCTCTCATGAGACACGGAGATGTCAACCACAGAGAGTAAGCACTCTGATCACGGCAGAATCACGCCTACGTGATAGCCACGGAGAAGTGGACTGCCACTCAAGAGTAAACGGCTACTCGAAGCGTGCTGAGTGTCGCAGCACACAGAAAGCCGAAGGACGCACAAGGTCCTTCCGCGTGGTGTGTAGCCACGCGAGTAAACTAGTCAGACGGGAGACTGACTTTCATAGTGAGCGCATCGATTAGTGTCGATGCGCGTTTCCTTAGCCAAATAGATAGAGTTAGCTATAGGGTTAGGATATTGACTAGATAGGAAATTCTGTGTCTTTATGTGTAATTTAATAGCGACCGTTTTGTGCAGTAATCCATTGTTAAAGAGCCAGTGATAATAAAATGCCTCATTCATACCTCTCGTACGACTTGCAATATTTTTGTGTGGTACGGGAGAAGTTGATCCTATAATGCCTGACGCATCGGTTGCTGACAGGCTAGGATTAAAGTGGTGTCAGAAGTGTGGCTTGGACAATTGTTCAAGCTAAAACACTCACCCACGGCTCTGAAATAGGATTATTGTTATTTAATCACGGGGTTTAATTTGTGTTAGCGTGATAATGACGTGTGCAGACTAGGTCGAGTTGCGAGCTGTGGTGTGCCTATCGTGACCAAATAATATTTATTTGTGCTTAATGAAATATTTTGTGCGTATAATCATGTGTTCTTCGAAGTTGTAAGTATTGATATTATTGTTTTCTATCATTTATTTATGTAATTACTTATTTGTTTATGAATATGTGTCAAATATGATTCATGGCGGAGCGATACACAAAACAAAATGAGCCGAGAACATTATTGATTTTCCAATCTAAAAATAGCGCTGCGCCTCTGACGTAGTGCGGCTGACAAACAGCTGTATTACGCCATTTGCAATCGGCGACGGATTGTTGACAAATTGCAAAGCGGCTGCTCGCCTGAATCATTGGCTTATACCAAACATTATTTGTTCAAATACGTTATTTATTGAATATATTTATTTATTTAAACATTATTATTACCTTTATATTTATTTCAAAGCATTTATTTATTTATTTATATAATTTTTTCTATTTGTTACCGTCACGATGGCACTACTTTTGCGAAGCAAATAAAACTTGGCCTGCACAACACTTCCATAGATTAAACTAGAATAGGAAAGCAAGGCATACGACGTTAGAACGAAGACAGGACATTGACATTTAATATTAATTAAACTACATTGTACTGTTCTGTCGGGGGGCATGTGATGTGATTGTATCAAATTGTTTAAATTCATATATCATTTACAAGTTGCTAATTGTTACTGCTCCTGTAAACCAGGCAGAACAACAGCTGTTTGGAAGAAGAGCACAAGGTGTATGTCATAGTGCCTAACAATTTGACCTTAGGTGCCAAACGATTGTACCTGATTGATCTGGAACGTGAAGATGAGTATACCCAAACTATTTTCAATGCAATATGATTAATAATGCATCTCTTTTTCAGAGTGTGACTTATGAGTATAATTTTTTTTTTGGGGTGATCCATTGTGACTGTGTGTAACTGAACATTATATTTGTGCACACAGGGAGTTAAATTACTTCATATTCCTAATATAAATAAGTCAATAAATATTGAAGTGCCTGTCAACGCTAGCTAATAATCCAATAACATGGCAACTTTAGCTGACTTCATAAAAGCAGGCAAAGAATTACAATACACAGGAAAGGAGCTAGAGCAATATGCTGACCAAAAATGTAAGGAAGCAAAAGATGCTGAGAGAGATGAACGTGCACGAGAAAGACAACATCAGAAGGAAAAGGAAGAACGAGAAAGACAACATCAGAAGGAAAAGGAAGAACGAGAAAGACAACATTAAAAAGAAATGGCACAACTAGCTGAGGTAACAAAGCAAAAGCAGTTAGATCAGGAAAAAGAATTAAAGCAAAAGCAACTAGATCAGGAGAAAGAACTAAAGCAAAAAGAGATAGATGAAATGGCAAGAGTTAAGGAAAAACAAATACAAGTGGAATCAGAGACACAGTTAAAGATGAAAGGGATGGATGTAGATTCACACTTAGAGATCTCTGCTACAAAATTAAAGAGTCAGCAGGAAGAAAATAAATTTAATAAGTATAAGAATATTATTAAACCATTCTGTAAAGAAGACTCCATATCAGCCTGGACAGAAAATATCGAATATCAGCTTAAGTACCACCAAGTACCAATCGAGATGTGGGCTATGATTTACATGAAGAACCTTAGTGGGGAGCCCCTTAAAGTGATAGAATCAATACCAACTGAGCTTAGATCTAACTATCAGTACATCCATGATAGGATAATGCAACATTTCTTACTTGATGCCCCTGGGTATCAAGTACAGTTTTCCAACCTGAAACCAAAACCCAGTGAGACTTTCATTGATTACGTCTCAAATGTCCAAAGCGTACTAAATAGATGGCTTAATGCTGCAAACATAGGAAAGGATTTTGAAAAACTTAAAAATTTAATAGCCATGGATAAAGTCATATCCACCATACCATCTCCTTTCGCTAAATTTCTTCAGCAGTCAGACATTGAGACCATAGAACAATTTGAAAAAAAAGGCTCAGCTTATTTTTCCTCCAATAGGGAGATTTTTAAAACATCTAATAGCGACTCTGAAATAGTTTCTTTTGTTAAGGACCAACCTCAAAGCTATCGGAGTAATAAAAAACCATTTCAGAGAGTCGACAAAAAAGACCATAAATTACCCAAATGTGTTTATTGCCAACTTTTTCATGATACTTATTCTATGTGTGATAAATCGCCTAACTATCCGGCACATCTTGAAAATGTCATTAAGAAGCAACAAAACAAGAGAACTGCATACAGGCGTGCAGTCAAATGCTTCTTCTGTTCCAGCCACGGCCATTATTCAAATAAGTGCCTGGGCCGCCAACGTATGAAAGCCAACAATGCAGTGTTAATTGACACATCATCTGATAGCGGTAGTGAGACTGAGTGTGAAGTCGAGAATGTATTACCATTCAACCAATGTGAAGAGGTGTGCTGTGTAAATGATATTTTAAACTTTGATAATTGTGAGCAATGTCACCAATTTCATGCAGACGGCAAACTTACATGTGGACATATTGTAACATCCTCCTTTGAGAATGCAAACGCAGCTGTAGCCTCCAGAGGCAATCTATTGTTTCACTCTGCATTGGTTAATGATAAGCCATGCCGATGTTTGCTTGACAGTGGGAGCTCTATTAGTGGTATTAAAAAGGAACTTGTTAATCCAAAGGATTATACTGGTGACTCTGTAAAGTGCCGTACGTTTTCTGGTAACATAGAAACCTATCCTCTGGCAAGAGCCCGTATAAACACCCCGTTCCTTTCTGGTACCTTTACATGTGCAATATTAGACAACCCTTGTACTGATTTAATTCTTGGGTGTCTACCCCAGCTAAGGCACTGCACAGATGAAGAAATATCCGCCTGGGAGGAGAAAAATGAACTAACTCCAGTGAACAGTGCAGATATCCTCAAACATCTTAACAAAAGTGCTAGACCCATAATACTTGAAACAGATCAAGACGTAATGGTGCTACTACCAGACAAGCATAATAAAATGAGAACTTCTTGGCAAGGGCCATTCAAGGTGATACAGAAACTTTCAGATGTCGAGTATGAAATATCGATAAACAGACACTTAGAGATATTTCATGTCAACATGTTGAAACCTTACTTTTCACGACAAGAGACAGAAGTAGAGACAGACGAACACAATGCATCCACACCAATTGATGAGACGACGGACATACACAACGCAACTACACTAGTTAGCGAGACTGGCAAATCCGACGATATCCATGCACCTAGTGAGTTTACAGAAAACGCACTTAGCACCACATCTGTACTGAATCAGGTAGACGACGACGGAATGGAACTACCTGTTCCAATTGTCGACAAGACTGCGACATTAGATTCTATACGAGTAGAACAGGGACTAACAGACGAGCAACGACGACAGATAATAGAGCTAGTAACGGAATATAAGGACATATTTTCCGACATTCCGGGTAGGACGGACAGAATCGAACACTCCATCCTTCTTTCGGACTCTAAGCCTATCAAATGCAGGCCGTACTCTATCCCACTCAGCTATAGAGAAAGTCTAAATAAGGAAATTCTTAATTTAGAAGCTAGTGGGATCATTCAGAAGTCTACATCTGAGTACTCCTTTCCAATCGTCCTTGTCAAGAAAAAAGTCTCCACCATTCGTCTTTGTGTGGACTATAGAAAGCTCAATAATGTCACTAAGATCGACGCAGAACCAATTCCTTCCTGCGAAGATCTTATTCTGGACATGTCCACCTCCAAAATCTTCTCTAAATTAGACCTTACTAAGGGATATTGGCAGGTCCCTATGCAGACTGAATCTATCCATCTTACTGCTTTCTCAACACCTTTAGGTCTCTACGAGTTACGTTTTCTTCCTTTTGGACTTCGTAACGCTCCTGCCACTTTCGTACGCTTAACTAGAGATTTACTTCATGGAGTGACGAATACAGTGACATATATAGATGATATTTGTGTCCATACAGATGACTGGACAACACACTTACTGAAACTCAGACATGTCTTCGATAGGTTGCGACTCTTCGGTCTCACTGTCAAACCGAGCAAAGTCGAATTGGGCCTACAAGAAATTGATTTTTTGGGTCATGTCATTTCACAGGGACAACTAAAAACTGACAATAGAATTATTACTAAAATTATGAACCTGACCATGCCTACAACAAAAAAGCAGGTCAGGAGTCTTTTGGGTTTAGTAAATTACTATAGTAAGTTCATACCCAACTTAGCTGAAATTACAAGTGTATTTTCAAATGTGTTAAAAGCATCAGTCAAATTAGATGTCAAAGATGCATTATTAATTTCTGCATTGTCAAAATTGAAAATGCTATTTAGTAATGTACCAATCCTCCACTTGCCTAATCCTAGGCTCGTTTATTATCTCAGGACAGATGCCAGTAAGATTTCCATCGCTGCAGTACTAGGCCAGTTTTATGATGGCATCTTCCATCCGATTTGCTACGTGAGCCGTAAGATCACACCGGCTGAGTCCAGATATTCCATATCAGAGTTGGAAGCCCTAAGCGTCATCTATGCGGTGAGGAAGTTGCATCGATTTCTAGCGGGTGTTCACTGCATTGTCCAGACTGACAACTCCCCGATCACGGTCATACAAAGTGGAGTACACCGCAACGACCGCATCTACAGGTGGTCATTGATATTACAGAATTATACTTTTAGTATAGAACATATTAAGGGTAGTTATAACATTCTGGCAGATACCCTGAGTCGACCATCTGAAGTAGAAATACCTGATATTCCACATGAGTAGTTAGTATAAGAAAGGTTAATTAGTACTCTTAAAGGAGCCTGTGTAGAATATCCTATTTAGTACATAGACATGATTTTCAGGACTGTGTGCTAAGAACATTAAACTACCATGTGTCCGTAGACAGCAAAATAAGAACTATGCTCCAGGAACAAGTGTATCACCGTGTGTACATAGACAGCTCGTTACTTACTATGCTCCATTTGTGCTCCGGTGAATCACCTATGTTACTAATATCAGAACAGTGTCAGAACATTGCATAAATAACAGACACGAATTTACTGGTCTACGTCACGTGCGGAATCTACGAGCGATGACTGTGTAGTGTATTTAGTATACCCAGGATAATTATATATATATAAACTATGCCAACGAAAACAATTTCTGAACATTGTGGCAACCAATAACCTGAGGTAAATAGATACCATGTATATATACCTAATATTGTGATATGTATTATAACAAGTTTTAATATAGTGATAAATTATAGTTAGATTAGTTACTTTAAGATAGAGTAGATTAGATTTAGAGAATATAAATAGATTTTTTTTTAGTTTAAATAAATCATTAATAACCTAAGACCGGGTTATTTTACCCACTTACGTAGGATAAAATTTAGATTAGGACAGTACTTACACTTAATGATAGCTAATTAAAGAAACAGTATAGAAAGTTTAGATAAGACCAGTATTATTTAGTGTAGACAGGAATAACACCATTTAGTTCATTTCGTTTTATTTCATTCCATCTTAATGAACACTTCAACAACATCATCATTTAATATTAAATGTAGTTTACACCTTATAGGATTAAAGTATGCAAATAACATTCATCAATTACACCATTTAGAATAAAAATATCAATCATATATTTTTTTTTGCATTAAAACATTAGTTAGAATTTTGTTGCATTTCACATCACCCATTTTAGAAAGGTATATAACTCATCTCACATTATTATCATTCTTTTTAGATAGTTAGATTACTTCCCTTAAATTAGAGTAAAGTGGTGTAACAACTTGAGATATGTTGATAAAAGTAGTAGTACTAAGTAGTATTAGGATTTCAGTAGAACATACCATTTGATAATATCAGGGTACAATTCTATCAACCCTATTTCATCCATGTACATATTTTGTAAATACATGACTCGTGCAGTAAGTTAGGCACAGTCATTAAGCTCAACGTTTTCAAACGAGCTAAACTTGTACAGTGTCACTTCAAGGTTTTTAAACAGTTGGGAGGATAAAAGATGTGTGACAGAAGTGTGAAAGTGAGAGAAAAAGGAAAATATACAAGAGAGAATGGGGACAACCAGCGGATTTTTTCTGCCGCTCAGCGCGACTTTGTGTTTTTTGTCTGCGTCAAGCGTTTGCTTTCGATAATGAAAATGTATTGTCTTCAATGTGGTGTTTATAGTTTAGTGTAGTTTAGTATAGATCTTAGATAAAGTATTTTAAGTCTCATAAGACGGAAACGTGGTCACGAATTAGTGTTATACACTTGTTTGTGGCCACATTTAACCGAATTATGGCACTTGAAAACGAACTTACATACATATTATAGATAGACACAGATGGTAGAAATTAAAGTATATTAAGAGTTACATGAAAAACACACAAACAACCAGGAAAACAAACAGGTAATTACATACATTTGTTAAAACAAAGAGGGATAACTCCGGGTCAGGGGACACAAGAGACAACGAAACACTAACTTAACAGTGAAAGATAACTTTACACGCGGAAGCGAGATAGGTAAAGCCTGTCGCACACAGCTTGGGTAAAGGTTGTTTAATATTATATGGGGGACATGAAGCAATTCATGTGTTGACCCTAAGAAAGTCAACTTTGTATGGGTAGTGAGTTAATTTGCTATTTGAGGGCAGGTCTTATAAGACAATGGTCCGGTTCAGACAAACCTCTAATTAATATAATATTGCGATGAGAAGAGGGCTCACGCCAACCAGACAAGTTTGTGGCGATCACCAGTAGCCAAGTAAAGTGAGACTACATTGTGACAATAGTCAGTAGGAGTCTATTTAGTTACCCAGAACCAGGTTATCAATAGTCTTTGGCAAAAATTAGAGACACTAATTTTTTAGAAACCTCTTGTGTCACAACCATGAGTCAAAGTTTGTAACGCAACACAGGAGGGGAGGGTGTGTGTCAAAGACTGAAGAATAGAAGATCACTCAAGTAGATGAGAGGTAACCCAGTGCCCCTACATGAGGGCAGGGTAGGTGATAGGGAAGGGAACTATTAACTAGTTCTCTCATGAGACACGGAGATGTCAACCACAGAGACACTGATCACGGCAGAATCACGCCTACGTGATAGCCACGGAGAAGTGGACTGCCACTCAAGAGTAAACGGCTACTCGAAGCGTGCTGAGTCTCGCAGCACGCAGAAAGCCGAAGGACGCACAAGGTCCTTCCGCGTGGTGTGTAGCCACGCGAGTAAACTAGTCAGACGGGAGATTGACTTTCATAGTGAGCGCATCGATTAGTGTCGATGCGCGTTTCCTTAGCCAAATAGATAGAGTTAGCTATAGGATTAGGATATTGACTAGATAGGGAATTCTGTGTCTTTATGTGTAATTTAATAGCGACCGTTTTGTGCAGTAATCCATTGTTAAAGAGCCAGTGATAATAAAATGCCTCATTCATACCTCTCGTACGACTTGCAATATTTTTGTGTGGTACGGGAGAAGTTGATCCTATAATGCCTGACGCATCGGTTGCTGACACGGGCACTATCCGGCTGTTTATGCTTCACCTCCACACCGCAAGGTACAAGAGGAACAAGATGAGATGAGATGATCAGTTCATGCTTTCCTGTGCATTCCTCTTCTCCGTTTCCCCAACAACTGCTCATTGAAAGATTAACTTTGCGAGGAAGTCATGGCGTATACCATGCCCAGACCAGGAAAGCTTTCGACATTTCAGCATTGACAAAGTCGTCCACTATGGTCTGCAGATGTATTTATTTGTCTCTAACTCTAACGGATGCAATTATTTTCTGCATGCTACATCAATGCGAGCAGAATTTCCATAAAGGGTTTGTTTTCTAGTGCCTGGATCCTCCGTTTTGTTTCTGCAGTGAGAGTCCAAATTGCACACTCATGAAAACACGGATTGGAAAGCTGCTTTAGTTTTTCTTTATAGGCTTCAGTCTTATCGTGGCAGATGGGGCAATTTCGAGCCGTCTTTTATCCGGGAAGGTTAACCCAGTCTACAAATGTCCGCTGAAGTCGGATGTGCCGGACTAAAGGCGCAGTACGCAGCACTGCTGTAAAAAGGCACAACGCAATTGCATCTGGGGAAGAAAAAAACAAAACACTCCGGATGAACGCAGAAGAAAAAGAATCGTCTTTTTATTTGTTTACTAAATCCACCGAAACATCCAAATGTACCCAAAGTCCGCAAGACGACTGAAAGTAAATATCATATTCACACCAACCCTTTATTACCAATGTCAAACTTTGACATTTTCTAAATCACACTTACACAACATCAACACATGTAAGATGAGATGCTTGAGGAGAGCTGCAAACTTAACTATCCCATACCGAATAAGAAATAATGCTTTCTTAGTGAAGGACAGAAGATAAAGTGGTGTGACCATCTGGTTAGAATGCAAAATGATCAACAACCAGCAATGTCCCGACATCAAAGAACATCTGCTACGAGAGCAAGAGAACGCCCGAGAAGAACACGGACTGATGACATCAAAGATGTTGTCCAATCACACGAAATGACACTATCCAGTGCCACACATCGGGCGCTGGAACTCCAATTATTCTTCCCCACGCCTCTTGACGGCTAAAGTGGAAGATGATGATGATGATGATGATGATGATGATGATGATGATGATGATTATGATGATGATGATGATGATGATGACTAAATCTACTGTCGCTGCATTTAGTAAGCCCTAGATATTTCTTCTAGCATTTGTTGATTCATTTTGACTGGGTTGTCCCTATTCATTGTAGCTATCCACTATCCCCACCCATTTTCCCCCTTTCTATGCTAATTTCCACGACAAACAATCCTGAAATTTCCTCTAATCTCATGGAGAGTTTTGCAGTTCTAATTCTATTCAGGTCATAAGTTTGATGTCATCAGTAAATGACACATGATTGCACAGAGGTCTCCCGCCAAGGACGTTGTTCCTAATCCTGTATACCCACGAATGGAACACAGCTGCGCGAGATTCGGCAGCAGATCGCGTCGAGCTGGTTACTTACGGAGGTATGTGAGCCGGTCGTTCAGAAAGTAATGGCAAACTACTGAACGTAAAACTTGCCAAGACATCGACAGCAGCTGAAAAATGCTGGTGTTGACTGCAATGTCCTATAAAAGATATGCGGGAAAAAAAAGTTTACTATCGTCTCCAGATATATACTTCAAATAGAAGAACTCTTATACAAGCTCTGAAAGGTACTAGGCATATTTTGCTCCATCCATCATGTGCCATGCCGATAAGCGTGGGTGGTCATGTTTTGCCATCTCACTCGATCACCACAGTCATGGATCAGCTCCGTTTTTCTGTCTCGACCATGCCACGTGGCCAAGCCATCTAGGTATTTACTTCTCAGTCTTCCCCTTGGTCTGTTCCCTTCGATCTTGCCAGTTGTCACCAAGTTCTCCAAGTCATTTCTTCTCATAACAGACCCCAAAATTTTTGACTGTCTAGTACTAGTCTAATGACTCTAATTAGTTTATGATCTTCATTTGTTTCTTGAAGGACTTGTTCATTGGTTTTTCTGTCTGTCCATGGTATTCTTTGCATTTTCCTCAGAAACCACATTTCCACAGTCATCAGATGGTTTTCAGCTTGGCTGCTCATTGTCCACGCTTCACATCCATACAAAAGTACTGGTTCTGTGTAGCACTTCAACACTCTTTTTCTCGTTTCAATTGACATCTTTTTATTGGTCAGTATGTTTTTCATCTTGCAAATGGCTACCTTCGCAATGACAATTCTTGTTCTAATCTCTTCAAGGCATCTCCCATCAAATGTTATGATTGTTCCGAGATAACTGTACCGATTCAATTGCTTAAGAATATGCCCATTTACTCCTATATTACATTGCGGGTTTTCCTTCTTCCCAGTGACGACCCTAATCTGTGTCTTCTTACTATTCATTTCTTCTTCTTCGTTCATCCGGAGTTTTTTTTCGGATGTGATTGCGTTGTGCCTGTTTACAGCAGAGCTGCGTTCTTGCGCCGTTAGGCCGACACATCCGACTTCTGCGGGCATTTGTTGACCGGGTTAACCTTCCCGGGGGTTTCTTAGGACGTTTGACTCTCACTGTTGTGGTGTTATCCCCCATCCCAGCTGGTCCATATAGAACAGCCAAAGATCCTGGTCAGCCCTCAAGGGAAGGCAGGGGCAGACCATGG
Organism: Cepaea nemoralis; assembly: GCA_014155875.1. Classification (NCBI taxonomy): domain Eukaryota; kingdom Metazoa; phylum Mollusca; class Gastropoda; order Stylommatophora; family Helicidae; genus Cepaea; species Cepaea nemoralis. Next base: position 302,164 of record JACEFZ010028196.1, read on the forward strand.
GCATTCCCCGCCATCCAAGGAGGCTTCCATACTTGCAGAGCCGATACATAGCGCTCTGGTACTGGGCTCACCCAAGGAATCGTCACGTCCTGCACATGGCTGCTTAGCCTCACTTCCGTATATTGGGCCTTCCGTTCACCATAGGCTGTTCTTCCGGAAACCAGAAGTATGCATGCAGTCTGCAGATGACATCCACACAGTGAGCTTTCGATTCGGACTTTCCATGTAATGGATTTGCTAGCCAAGCAATATTCCATTTTGTGCCACTAGGACACTTTTCCACCTTTTATGAAGCCCACACAGTGGGCTTTTGATTCGGACTTTCCACGTAATGGATTTGCTATCCAAGCAATATTCCATTTCGTACCACTAGGACACTTTTCCACCTTTTATGAAGCCCACACAATGGGCTTTTGATTTGGACTTTCCACGTAATGGATTTGCTATCCAAGCAATATTCCATTTCATGCCTCTGGGTCTTCATGCACCTTTAAATGTCAACCTGTATATAGTTAAAGTAATCTGAGGTCAACTTTAGCTTGTTGATATCTCCATAGAGCTTGTCCTCAAATGAAGCAGGTGTGGGCCAAAATATCTTTCTCTGTTCTGCATACGTTGGGCAATCCTGCAGCAAATGTTTTGCTGTCATTTTTCCAGTTCTACAATTACATTCATCGGTATCTCCTATCTTTAGTTTATTGAACAAGTGGTATTTCAGCCTGTTATGTCCTGTGCGGAGTCTGAAGATTGCTACTTGTTCTCTTCGGTCGAGTTTGTAATATGCATCATCCTTCTGATGGCCTGGATGCTCTGATTCCCATTTGGTTCTATAAGTGCTTTTTATCAACCTCTTTGCCTCATTATAGGTTATGTCTATGTCAGGCTGTGGTAGTCGTCCGCCCTCTTTTGCCAGTCTGTCAGCCTCTTCGTTTCCAGGTATACTGCAATGTGATGGGATCCACTGTATTACAACTTTTTTGGATTTCTGGCATAGACCATGGAGTGCTGCTCTTAGGTCAGTTAGTTCTGTGCTGTTATTGCTCTTCAGTATTGAGACAGCTGACTTTGCATCTGTGAAGATAGCTATTTGCTTCTCTTTATTTTCCTCCATCAGGAGCATTTCTGCTGCAGTTTTCAGAGCCTCTACCTCCGCTTTGAAGTTACTTGAAAATTTTCCAGTTGCCATTGAATGTGTTTTTTTCGCTCCATTTTTTAAATTTAGGAGAATTCCTCCTCCTCCATTCTCTATTGAATTTTTGGCTGATCCATCTGTATATGCATGGGTCCAATTCCTGCTTGGGTAATGTTCTTTTATGTAGTTTAGGGTTATTTCTCTTCTTTCGGTTTCATGCTGAGTGTTCTTTTTCTCAATACCAGGAATGTTTTCTATCATCTCAGGCAGTTGCTGCTGTCTCCAAGCTGGGAACTTGTGTGCATTGTGTATGGGCTTGACTGTTGATATGTTAAGAATAGGATCTGACCTAATCCTTCGTTTTGCAGTTTCTACAAAGTTGCTACGCTTCAGTCTTCCCTTTCCAAAACCATTAAATCTGTTGTACATAGGGTGGTCTGTCAATCTTCTAAATTTTTCTGCTTGTTGCTGGGCTCTGCTATCTCTTCTATCCTGCATTGGTTGTAAACAAGTGATCTTTTCTAATTCATTAATAGGCGTTGTCTTCAGGCTTCCAGTTATGATTCGCATTCCTTGATTTTGGACTCTACTTATTTTGTTAAAGTTTGACTTAGCTGCTGTTGCCCAAGCTGCAATGCCATATTCCAGTACTGGCCTCACCCGTCCAGTATATAACTTCTTGAGAACTTTCTCATCTGCTCCCCATGTTGTACCAGCAAGCTTTTTCATGATTGCCATTCTTTGCCTTGCTCTTGTTCGATTTTTCTCAACCTGTGTCTTCCATGTCAGGCGACGATCAAAGGTGACTCCTAGATAGTTTGGATTTTCTTCATGGCGCAATATTTTCCCATTCAATACCAGCTTAGGTTGCTGAGTTTTAGTTGAGAGGGAGAACACTGTGCATGTTGTTTTCTCCTCACTTATCTTCACTAGCCATGATTTTGACCAGTCCTCTAGCGCTAATAGGGCTTGCTGTATTCTGCTGTTAGCTGTACTAATATATTCTTCAGATGTCCATATGGCTAGGTCATCTGCAAAGGATGATGTGTGTACTCTGGCTGGAAAATTTTCCGTGATGTCGTTTATATATGCTAGGAATAATGTTGGTGAAAGAACTCCTCCTTGGGTGACACCTTGCTCCAACAGCATCATTTTGCTGGTTTGTCCTTGTACTTTTGTCCTGGCAGTTCTGTTCTCAAGGTAGTGGCTGATCCATTTGTACATTTTCCCGCAAACATGCATTTTTTGCAGTTTTACTTTCAGTCCTTCCTTCCATACTTTATCAAATGCTTTCTCTAAATCTATCCAGACTGCTAGTGTGTGCTTTTTCTCTTGGAAGGCATCCTCTATTTCCTGAGCTATATAGGTTAGTTGATCTTCAGTAGATCTGTACTTTCTGAATCCTGCTTGGTGAGGTGTTAAGAGTTGGTTTTCTTCCAGATGCCATGTTAGCCTGCCATTGATAATGCGTTCCATTAATTTTCCTACACAGCTAAGAAGACTGATAGGTCGATAGCCATTTGGTTCTTCCAGGTCTTTTCCTTTCTTTGGGACTGGTATTAGTATAGCTTCCTTCCATGCCTGTGGGACTATTCCCCTCTTCCAGCTGTAATTTAGGACTGCTAGTAGTTCTTTTTTGCCTTAGTGCCTAGTCCTATTAGCATTTCATTTGTGATTCCATCCTTTCCTGGTGATGTCTTCTTTTTTAGGGTATTCATTGCCTGTTCCATTTCTTCCATTGTTAGATTTGCCATCATATATTCTGCTGCTGTCTCTGTATATGTATGATGTATCTGTTTATCTTTGATTGCTTTCTTCTGTTCGGCTGTAATATCAATGTGGTTTGCACTGGCATAGTGTTCCATTAGTGCATTTGCAGCCTTTTTTCCTGTAAGCAAGGCATTTCCTTGTTTAATTGTTATTTGTTTGTTTCTAGGTCCTTCATTGTTCATGGCTTTCACTAGTTTCCATAGTTTGTTTCCATCCCTGTCAAAATTCAGGTTTTCTGTTTTTTTACTCCAACAATCTCTTGTTGTTTGATTTACTGTTCTTTTATATTTTGCTGAGATGGCTTTGAGAGAGATGTTCGCTTCAGTTGTTTGTTCTCTCTCTGCGGTCTTCCTAGCATCTTCAACTTTGTCCTCCAAAAATTGTAGTTCTTCAGTCCAGTATGGTTTGTAATTTTTCCTTGCTCCTCTTGGAATAGACTCAGTGGCCGCCTGTATTATTGCTCTGTTTAGACTTTCCACCATTTGCTTCATGTTGCCATATCGTGTATTTACGTTTTCACAATATTTGTCTGTTAGTATGGCAAATCTGTCCCAATCTGCTCGTTTGTAATTCCAACGGGGCAAAGGCTTTTGCTCCTGTGGAACATACTCCATATTTATTACAAGCTTGATTGGTCTGTGGTCACTACCTGCTAATTGGTCAAGCACACGGCGATCGATATTGTGGAGGATGTCTCCTGTGCAGAAAGCTAAGTCTGGAGTAGAAGTGGTAATCCATCTTCTGGAGTAGAAGCTCGGTGTGTCATCCGCTTTGTTAAGTAGATGGAGATTTGAGTCTATTTCCCAGTCCTCCACTTCATCTCCTCTTTTGTCAGTATCTGGGTATCCCCATCTTTCTGAACGGCTATTAAAGTCTCCGACAACAATGCAATTTGTGTCAGTTATTTCCATGTTTGAGAGTGTAAGATCCTTATCTGCCGGGCTATATAGATTGTAAATTCTTATTTTCACGTCCTTTATCATTATATCAACACCTATAATTTCCGTTTGGTTGTCAGAGATCACAGATACTTCGCTGCAAGGTATTGTATTTCGTGTAAGTATTACAACTCCTCCTTTGTGTCCTTCGCGGTCGAAACGTGTGGCCTGATATCCCTCGACTGAAAATGTGCGATTGGCGTTGAGGTGTGTCTCTTGAATGCATGCCACATCTATTCTATCTTTATGAAGACGCTGTGTTAGGGAGGCTTTCTTGTTATAAACTCCTTCTGCATTCCATTGTAGTATGTTGAGTGTCCGGGGTGTTTGGTCAATAGCTCTTAACCTACTCCTCTGTGCCTTGACTCCACAGCACAGGGGAAGGTGACCACCAGTAGTCATGGGTGGACCCCCTCGAGGCAGGGGGCCCGGCACTATCACCGCCTGATGGGACTTCACGGGATTAGCACCATAACGATTAATTTTCATCTGTGGCATCATGAAATGATAAAGTTACGTTGCACTTCTTTGTCAAGCCTGTGGCTCAGTACATCCGATTTCGACAAGCATTTGTTCGGGATGCTTTCCCTAGCCTTTGACTGTCCCCAGTCTACCTACAAGGCAGCAGGTTTGTGCGTCACTTCGTCTGGTCCCTCTCCCTTGACCTGTCCGACATGGGTGACCCTACCAGTAGCTGTGCTACCGTCGGCATAGCTCTTGGGGTCATTGGAACGCTCAAGCCCCTCTACCTCGTCAAGGTGGACGCACGGCAGAGGGGCTATTCATTTCTAACCCTGGTTGTTCACTGTGTATGATGCTAACCCCACACTTTTATAAACCATTCAATACTAGGTGGATGATGTGGTCAATATAATACTGTCTGCGTTTATTTCCCAGGACGTTTCTTGGTGTCCATTATAGCCAGGCTTGATCTGGAAGTCCACGGCAAATTAAAAAAAAATCAGCCTCAATGGGCATTCGAACACGTGACGTCAGGGCCGAGGGGCAGGGGTGCTACCCACTACACTACCGCGTCGCCCAGCACTAAATATAAATAATGTTGTTTGTCCACCAAGAATTATGATGACCATAAATTTCAACCAGCGGGGTTGAAAGTATGGAGCCGTGAGTTCTAAGATGGCTGGTAATGCCTATTTTGGCTCGAAATTTTCTTTGGCAAAGTGGGCTAAGAATGCTTGACAAAAAGGCTGGACAGAAAAACCACTGCAAGAGATCCTCCTGCAGTGGTTTTTCTGTCCAGCCTTTTTGTTTTCACAGCTCTTGCAGTTCTGTTTGCTTCACAAGTGACTGCATCATTGTGTAATGATGTACGCCACGAATTACAGTCTTTGGCAGCAGCCTCCATTGTGTCGTGATGAATTCCAAAAGCTTTCAGTGAGATCTTCAGAGTGTCTTTAAAGCGTGTCATCTGACCGCCTTGGGAGCGTTTACCAAAGCGCAGCTCGTCGTAAAAGAATTGGTTTAGGGAGCCTGTGATCTGGCAAATGTAATAATAATACATTGTCCTGAGGCAGATTCTTGCAATGGTTCTGTGATGTGATATTGCCATCACATTCTGTAGGCCTGAATGCACGGAGGAATAGTTGGCCAGTCTTTTCCTGTAAAGTATGACGAGAAAGGTGGCGACAGGCATGCTTCGGGCAGAGTGGCAGGCTTCAATTTCACAATCAAAAATAGAGAGCAGCTGTTGGATTCCCACCTCCTCTCCCAAGGACATGCTGGTGTGATGGGAAACGAGTAGACGGACAGATTGGCTGGGTCTGCTGGGGCATTGGTGCATGATAAGGCAGACGTGGTCGAGACCCTCTGGAATGGTGTGTTTAGTGCAGAAGAAGAGATAGATCATCACAAGCCTGGAGACATTGGTGCCGCAGGAAGTGACCAGAGATTCTGACCGACACCCAGGACTCCACAGAAAGGTCAGACGGACACATAATCAGACTGCTGCTGGGACCATTAGTATTGGGACCCTTCGCTGGCTGTTGCAAATGAGGACGCAGCACGTATGTGTATATCCCGACTACTGTGATGTCGATTTTTGACTCAACTCAACTTCCTCACTTTAGCAAGCGAATGACCCAGTCGGGGAACCCACGTCCGGCCACGCTCACGACATTATCAACGCAGTTCCCTATCAACTTCACCAACTCTCCCGCTACAGTCCTATACATGGCTCCTGTTTATTGTCATTCCAAGCTTGTCAGAGTTACATAAACATGCCCGAGTAGAAGCGGAAATAACACAATTGCTAGAATGTTCTCCGGGGGGCACCCCTCAATATCACAGATATTCCAGAATATGATAGAAACTTTGCAGGTGTGGGCATGGAGAGGATCGTGTGACTAGACAAACAGGAATCTTAGAATACAGGAAAACACCTGCACACGATGTGTATGCGGTTGTAGCAACAGTGCCGTTTTTATGTGATGTTTCGGGAGTGTATAAACTGGTAGATATATACACGGGAAAGGCGGTAGCACAGCCAACAGGCTTGTGTGCCGGCCGTCTGGTCAACGTGTTCGAGGCTGGGGTTTTTGGCTCACACTCGATCCAGCCTCAATTTGGTACCAAGAAGTGGTGTGGGAAGTAAAGGCGTCCACTTTGATTGTACCCTCATCACCCATCGAGTAGGGGAGTCACCGTGGCCAAGTGGTCAAGCCATCTGCCTCGTGCTCCAAATGTTGTGGGTTACATTCCTGGCAAAGTCCTTCGGTTCACGAATGCATTTTTCTCGGAGACTCCTGGGGGTCGTCGCCGGAGCTGCGGAGTTCGTGCTTTGTGCGATGCTTTCTGCAGTTCGCTCTGCAGAAAGAGACCGAGCCATGTGGGATAAAACCCGAGGCAGTGAAGTCGATCTTCTTGACTTTTAAGACTTTTTTAAAGACCTATCGAGTGCAGTTAGTCCTAAAAAATATGAGGCTAGCAATAGATATCCAAATCTCCCTAGGGCGTGTAAATGGGTGCTTTACTTTACTTTACTTTACTTTACTTTACTTTACTTTACTTTACTTTACTTTATTACCATATACGTAATTCGTGCCCTGACGTGGAGTAGGGACTGAACCCTTACTTTTTATATACACAGGCCGCTGGGGAAGCAAATAATAGTAACAGTGCAACCTGTCATGCATGCCGCAAGAGTCGACCATGGAAGGTTGATGTGGGACTGACTGAAGAAAACATTAGCTGCAACAACTCAACCTAATACGAACGAGTCCACAGAATAACTCAGGGAAACAAGATGGAAGGAAGCACCTCTAGAAGAAGTATGATGCGATCCTGAGAACGCCGAAAGAAATCTTGATCTTCGACTTACTTCCGTGTACCAAGGAAAATATCAAGCACTGACACCTGGGGTGCTAGAACTGTGTATGAATTGGGTACTACATCTAGGTGCTAGGAGAAATGAAATATTGTTAGACTGGCATTCTAGGTTTATGTGAAATAAGCAAGTGGGGAGCAGGTAAAAAATGTCTACTTACAAGTGAAACAGTGATGTTATCAAGCTATATACAGGGCTAAATGCCCGTCATTGTGAAGCAGTGACATAAACGACATCTAATTGAGTGACAAGTGGCGAGTTCTAGGATAACAGCAACATTTAGTACTATACAATGAAATAAAAAAGTAAACATGAATATGATCTAGTGCTAAACACCAACAAATGATCAGAATGAATCAGGTTAAAGCGGAATTTTACAAGATACACCATAGATACGATACACTATAGGTAATCAAAGACAAAGATACTAAAGGCAAGATACACTTTAGGTACAAATAAATATAAATAACAATTGTGATGGTCATCTGAATGTCAGGATAGGATAGGGTAACACGGGTTATGAAGCGATCACAGGAAATGCGAGCATGGGGTAATTACGTAACAAACATTCACAATATATATATATATATTTGTTGTTGCGCAATGAATCAATACGTAATAGTGATTTTCCAAAGAATAGAATTTGTGAAGAAATTAGGTATCACCAGACAAGTAGAAAATATATGTTTTTATATACCAGAATACCCAAGAAGCTTAACCCGGTCAACAAATGCCCACCGAAGTCGGATGTGTCGGCCTAAAGGCGCAATATTGCAGCTCTGCTGTAAACAGACACAACGTAATGACTTCTGAATAACCTCTATGGGTGAACGCAGAAGAAGATATACCAGAATATCTGGCATGTTGTGGAATTCAACTCTGGTGCCCGTACCAATTCCTTATGTTCGCGGCTGTTATGTTGTTGTCAGGTGACTACTAAGGACTGTAACCAACAAACAAACATAATCTCTGGCTATATCTTGTATCAACAACAATCATCGTTAATTCAAATCGTAAAAACATTCTCGCCCACCAAAATTCACTTTCACCCAAACGTTTAGTTTTTGTATGATAAGTTCAAACATTCTCAATACCTTTAATCTCTCGCTAAAAGTTTTCGCGGTTGAATTGATTAAACGCATATTTTACTAGCCAATAACACGGCAATATTTGCGGAAAGGGGAAGAGGGAGGGGGGGGGGTGGGGGGTGGGGGGTGGGGGGGGGGGCTGGGGGCTTTATTTACAAGTGAAAATGAATTAGATGCAAACAAGGGAATAAAATGTCCTTATTAAATACAAGTCATATCGCTTTCTACTTAGATATTGATTTTTGCGAGTAATGGCGGAAAGTTTCCCCTGGTCGTGTTTAATTTCCGCAACAGCGACTTTGACTGGGATTTTAGTTTTGGTTTATTGGTTAAAGTGTTTTCTTCCAGCTATGTTCCGATAGTCTAGGGCTTACGACTTTGAAACGACTTTGAAGAATTATCGTAAAATTGTCAAAGTGCACTTACTAATTATGGGGGGGGGGGGGGGGGGAGGGGTACGTGACTGCTTTAAAGTTTTGCCATACTGCTTTAGGTTTTTCATCATCATCATCTTCCATTTTTTACCATTAAGTGCAGTGAGGAAGAAAAGTTGGCGTTCCAACACCCGATGGCTGGCACTGGATAGTGTTATTCCGTGTGATTGTACCATGTCTTTGACCTCGCCAATCCCTTTTAAATAGGTGTTTAGCTGAGAAATATTATATGTTATGAGAGTTTGAAGAAACTCAGTCGGTGATTCACACAAAGTAGATTGATTCGTATTCTGAGTGGCTATAGAATGGATTATGAAGACAATAACCACTGCCAGAAATGGAATTCGGTGGTCTCTGACATAGTAGACTGATGACCTGTGCTTTGCGAACACCAATGCTCTTCTGTTCCACACACGAAGTCAGATGCAAAAGACACTAACTTCTCTTGATTGGATTGGAACAATGATGTTCACAGTTCAAATGGAAAAGACAAGAGTAGTGAGAATAGAGCAAGCAAATGATAGCTTGATTTCTCTTGGTGAAACCTCATTGAGTGGAAGCATACACCTATTTAGTTAGCAATGTAGACGAAGATGAGTGAGGGAGAGGGAGAGAGATTGAGAGAGAGAGATTGAGAGAGAGAGAGAGAGAGAGAGAGAGAGAGAGAGAGAGAGAGTGAGAGAGAGTGAGAGAGAGTGAGTGAGAAAGAGTGAGAGAGATAGTGGAAGAGAGAGAGATTGAGAGAGAGAGTGAGAGAGAGAGAGAGAGTGAGACAGAGTGAGACAGAGAATAAGCGAGCAAGAGAGAGCGAACGGGCAAGAGAGAGAGAGAGAGAGCGAGAGAGAGTGAGAGAGAGAGCAAGCAAGCGAGAGAGAGAGCGAGTGAGACAGAGCGAGCGAGAGAGATACAGAGAGAGAGAGAGAGAGAGAGAGAGAGAGAGAGTGAGAGAAAGAGAGAGAGATGAATTATTGGACTTGGCTTGGCTTGAGTTGGCTGTGGGTCTGTGTATTGTTGGGGGATGACGAGCATAATAGGAAGAAGAAGAAGAAGAAGAAGAAGAAGAAGAAGAAGAAGAAGAAGAAGAAGAAGAAGAAGAAGAAGAAGAAGAAGAAGAGAAGAAGAAGAAGAAGAAGAGAAGAAGAAGAAGAAGAAGAAGAAGAAGAAGAAGAAGAAGAAGAAGAGAAGAAGAAGAAGAAGAAGAAGAAGAAGAAGAAGAAGAAGAAGAAGAAGAAGAAGAAGAAGAAGAAGAAGAAGAAGCAGCAGCAGCAGCAGCAGCAGCAGAAGAAGAAGAAGAAGAAGAAGAAGAAGAAGAAGAAGAAGAAGAAGAAGAAGAAGAAGAAGCCATATACGCCTCCTGACGTAGAAAGGACCCCCCCCCCCCTCCCTCTACCCACCACTTACTAAAGAAGGCAAGCACAGCTACCACCTCCACACCTCTGACGAGTCCACAGGTGTCAGAAGCATTCCTTTGGCCACTGTTGAATGTTTGACAGATCCGACCAACAGGTGGTGTGGCCGCCGAAGTCGTCTCGCAACACTTCCGATCACCTCAAGCTTTTGGACACACTTGAAAGGTTCTCGGTTGTGTGGCATAATGGAATCCTTTCAGAAGGTCTTTTTCGGGAGCGACTGGCAAGGCTGTTGATGTAAACACACGGTTTTGAAAAATATTAATATGATTGTTTAAGCGTACTGACGGTGAAACGGCGATAGAATGGCCTAGTATTTGCCTTAGAGGATACGGCCGTCTGTAAATATAATGGTAGAATAGAACCCATTTATTCAAACTAGGCTCCCGAATTACTTTCAAAAGGAGAGAACTTTTGTTGAACGACTGACCTGGGAGGTTGCGAAAAAAAAGTAGCATTTTAATGCTGAATGATCTCTATATTACCGCCTTCTAGATTTCGGGTAGAGTCGTGGTTCTAGTCTCCGGTGGGTGCAGAGAGGATACACACGCACACGCACATGTGCACTTACACACACACACGCACACATGCACACAACCACACTCAGTCTTATTTAAATATGGCGACACGATGTTTACAACTTTTGGTTGTATCCAATCCCAAGTGAATTTTTTTTTTTTTTTAAAGAAAATTCTTCCATATTCTGCCCACACTCAATCACCCCCTTTCCTAACTTGTATTTGAATTTCTCGCAGTATATTTCAGTAGCCTAGTACTAAATACAATTGAAGAGATTAGAACAAGAATCGCCATGGCGAAGGCAGCCCTTTGCAAGATGGAAATCATACTGACCAATAAAAAGATTTAATTTGCATCGAGAAAAAGTGTTGAAATGCAACAAAGAACATGTGCTTTAGTATGGACGTGCTTGCTTGCTTGCTTGTGTTCGTTGGCTTGAGCTCCAACGCGAAGTCCTGTGTGTCGGATGAAAGCATCCTGTTGTCCAACATCAGTGTGATGTCATACAGGACCTGAGGTTTGCGTGAGTATCCGTTGTCCCATGTCTGGCTTATTGGTGTGCAGACTGGTGGTCCCTCGCCGTACAGGCAGACACTCTCCGACTTCGGAGAAGTATGGACGTGAAGCGTGGACATTGAGCAGGCAAGCTGAAAAACATCTGATGGCTGTGGGAATGTAGTTTCTGAGGAAAATGCAAAGAATACCATGTACAGATACTCGTAGAAAAACCATTGACCAAGTACTACAGGAGACAAATGAATATCGTAAACTGATTAGAGAAATTAGACGTAGACAGTCACAATTTTTTAGTCACGTTATGAGAAGATATTAATTGGAGAACTTGGTGACAACTGGCAAGATCGATGGGAAGAGAACAAGAGGTAGGCAGAAAAGTAAATACCTGGATGGCTTGGCTACATGGTATGGTTGAGACAAGAACTCAGAGCTGATCCACGAATCTGGTGATCGAGTGAGATGATGAAACATGACCGCCCACGCTTATCGACATAGCATATGATGATGACGATGAATACCAAATAAGGAGTCAGCGTGACCGAGGGTCACGCAAAGTATATGCAACATTTTCATAAGAACCAAACATAGAATATGGAGTTCTAGCGTCATACCAACACGGCTGTGGAGAGCAGAAGCGTCATACCAACACGGCTATGGGGAGCAGAAGCGTCATACCAACACGGCTGTGGGGAGCAGAAGCGTCATACCAACACGGCTGTGGGGAGCAGAAGCAGGACTAAATGGCGTGGCTAAATCACTTCACATGATTCAACAAATAAACAAACAAACAAAATAGAGGAAGAACTGACTGACTGACTGACTGACTTATTAACTAACTAACTAACTAACTAACTAACTAACTAACTAACTAACTAACTAACTAACTAACTAACTAACTAACTACATTGGCACCTTGCCGTCTTGACAGACGATAGTTTTTGCTTAAAAAAGGCATAACTTTTACCCATAGCGGTAGCGAATGTGACTGATAAGGCCAATTCGCGCTGTAAATGTTCGTTCACAGTGGGTGCATGTGAACACGTAGGTCATTTCCACCATCATGCACCATCTTACACACGCTCGGTGTGTGACTTATCTGCAATAATTTTCTCCTTTGTCTTTATTCCATTTCTGATCTTTGCCCTCCATGCAACACGTTCAGCGGCGACTTGCTCCCAATGTGCATTATCAATGCCTGTATCAATCATGTCCCGCTTACACACATCTTTGTATCGTAGTAGAGGCCGACCCTGAGATCTCTTACCCATCTGTAATTCACCAAAAAAGATGTCCTTTGGTATTCTACCACCATCCATCCTCCTAAGGTGTCCTATCCATCTAAGTCTACGAAGACTGAGCATGGAATAAACCGTCACAAAACCTGATCTTTCCAATACTTCAGTATTTGTGATTTTGTCTTGCCACTTAATACCAAGAATTCTTCGCAGACACCGCATATGAAAGCTGTTTAAACGTTTCTCTTGGCGTGAGTAAGTTGTCCAGGTTTCACTGCCATAAAGAAGAGTACTAAGGACACATGCTTGATAGACGAGGACTTTTGTTTTGGCAGTAAGCTTCCTGTTCTCCCAGACTCTTTTTCGTAGCGTGTTCATTGTTGTTGCTGCCTTACCAATCCGGATGTTGATTTCCTGATCTAGGGATAATTTGCTATTTAGTACTGATCCTAGATATGTAAAATAGTCTACCATCTCTAGTTCGGTGTCGTCAATAAAGATTGATGGTACCCCATGTGCACCTTGTGACATAATCTGTGTCTTTATTTTTTTTTTTGCTAATTGTTAAACAAGCATTGGAGAATGCAGATAGTCGACATTGTAATTCTTCCTCAGAGTGGGTCGTAACTGCAGCATCATCTGCAAAAAGCAACTCTAACCAACCAACCAACCAACCAACCAACCAACCAAACAACCAACCAACCAACCACCGACCAACCCAACCAACCAACTAACCAACCAGCCAACCAACCAACCAACCAATCATCAACCAATCAACCAACCAGCAACCAACCAACCAACCAACCAACCAACCAATCACCCAAACCAACCAACCAACCAACCACCCAACCAACCAACCAACCAACCAACCAACCAACAAACCAACCAACTAACTAACTATCCAACCAAGAAGAGGTTATTTCAGTACGCGAGTTACAAGAGACCCATATATAGCAAATATTGGCGTACGCAGAATATTAGTGACCTCACGATGAGACCAGTGAGGAAATGAGTACTTTGATGGGGATTGTATGCTTACTTCTTGCTTGTGTTCGTTGGCTTGAGCTCCAACGTGAAGTCCTGTATGTCGGATGAAGACATCCTGTTGTCCAACATCAGTGTGATGTCATACCGGACCTGAGGTTTGCGTGAGTATCCGTTGTCCCATGCCTGGCTTATTGGTGTGCAGACTGGTGGCCCCTCGCCGTGCAGGCAGATACTCTCCGACTTCGGAAGAATCAGCGATCTTACTACGTTAGCCAGGACCCGGAAGGGACCTGTTGCCCAGGACGCACGACTAGGACGTGTTAGTATGTCTTGGCCAGTATAGAACCTGGCCCCGGTGCCTTTGAAACACCCTTGCGCCCCAATGGGGATTGTATGACACACATAGTCTTTGTCGTTATTCTAGCAACGAGTGTTGCTATGAACATTGTTATAATCATACACAGCGTCCCCCCTCTGCTGTGTGTCCCCCGTGACGAGGTAGAGGGGCTTGTGCGTCCCAATGACCCCAAGAGCTATGCCGACGGTAGCACAGCTACTGGTAGGGCCACCCATGTCGGACAGGTCAAGGGAGAGGGACCAGACGAAGAGACACACAAACCTGCTGCCTTGTAGGTAGACTGGGGACAGTCAAAGGCTAGGGAAAGCACCCCAAATACATGCTTGTCGAAATCGGATGTACTGAGCCACAGGCTTGACAAAGCAGTGCAACGTGAAACCTGCTGCCTTGTAGGTAGACTGGGGACAGTCAAAGGCTAGGGAAAGCATCCCGAATAAATGCTTGTCGAAATCGGATGTACTGAGCCACAGGCTTGACAAAGCAGTGCAACGTAACTTAATTCATGATGTCACAAATCAAAATTAATCGATATGGTGCTAATCCCGTGAAGTCCCATCAGGCGGTGATAGTGCCGGGCCCCCTGCCTCGAGGGGGTCCACCCATGACTACTGGTGGTCACCTTCCCCTGTGCTGTGGAGTCAAGGCACAGAGGAGTAGGTTAAGAGCTATTGACCAAATACCCCGGACACTCAACATACTACAGTGGAATGCCGAAGGAGTTTACAAGAAGAAAGACTCCCTAACACAGCGTCTTCATAAAGATAGAATAGATGTGGCATGCATTCAAGAGACACACCTCAACGCCAATCACAAATTCTCAGTCAGAGGATATCAGGCCACACGTTTCGACCGCGAAGGACACAAAGGAGGAGTTCTAATACTTACACGAAATACAATACCTTGCAGCGAAGTATCTGTGATCTCTAACAACCAAACGGAAATTATAGGTGTTGATATAATGATAAAGGACGTGAAAATAAGAATCTACAATCTGTATAGCCCAGCAGATAAGGACCTTACACTCTCAAATATGAAAATAACTGACACAAACTGCATTATTGTCGGAGACTTTAATAGCCGTTCAGAAAGATGGGGATACCCAGATACTGACAAAAGAGGAGATGAATTGGAGGACTGGGAAATAGACTCAAATCTCCATCTACTCAACAAAGCGGATGACACACCGAGCTTCTACTCCAGAAGATGGCTTACCACTTCTACTCCAGACTTAGCTTTCTGCACAGGAGACATCCTCCACAAAATCGATCGCCATGTGCTGGACCAATTAGCAGGTAGTGACCACAGACCAATCAAGCTTGAAATGAATATGGAGTATGTTCCACAGGAGCAAAAGCCCTTGCCCCGCTGGAATTACAAACGAGCAGATTGGGACAGATTTGCCATACTAACAGACAAATATTGTGAAAACATAAATACACGATATGGCAACATAAAGCAAATGGTGGAAAGTCTAAACAGAGCGATAATACAGGCAGCCACTGAGTCCATTCCAAGAGGAGCGAGGAAAAATTACAAACCATACTGGACTGAAGAACTACAAAGTTTGGAGGACAAAGTTGAAGATGCCAGGAAGACAGCAGAGAGAGAACAAACAATTGAAGCAAACATCTCTCTCAAAGCCATCTCAGTAAAATATAAAAGAACAGTAAATCAAACAACAAGAGATTGTTGGAGGGAAAAAACAGAAAACCTGAATTTTGACAGGGATGGAAACAAACTATGGAAACTAGTGAAAGCCATGAACAATGAAGGACCTAGAAACAAACAAATAACAATTAAACAAGGAAATGCCTTGCTTACAGGAAAAAAGGCTGCAAATGCACTAATGGAACACTATGCAAATGCAAACCACATTGATATTACAACCGAACAGAAGAAAGCAATCAAAGACAAACAGATACATCATAGAAATACAGAGACAGCAGCAGAATATATGATGGCAAATCTAACAATGGAAGAAATGGAACAGGCAATGAATACCCTAAAAAAGAAGAAATCACCAGGAAAGGATGGAATCACAAATGAAATGCTAATAGGACTAGGCACCAAGGCAAAGAAGAAACTACTAGCAGTCCTAAATAACAGCTGGAAGAGAGGAATAGTTCCACAGGCATGGAAGGAAGCTATACTAATACCAGTCCCAAAGAAAGGAAAAGACCTGGAAGAACCAAATGGCTATCGACCTATCAGTCTACTTAGCTGTGTAGGAAAATTAATGGAACGCATTATCAATGGCAGGCTAACATGGCATCTGGAAGAAAACAAACTCTTAACACCACACCAAGCAGGATTCAGAAAATACAGATCCACTGAAGATCAAATAACCTATATAGCTCAGGAAATAGAGGATGCCTTCCAAGAGAAAAAGCACACACTAGCAGTCTGGATAGATTTAGAAAAAGCATTTGATAAAGTATGGAAGGAAGGACTGAAAGTAAAACTGCAAAACATGCATGTTTGTGGAAAAATGTATAAATGGATCAGCCACTACCTTGAGAACAGAACTGCCAGGACAAAAGTACAAGGACAAACAAGCAAAATGATGCTGCTGGAGCAAGGTGTCCCCCAAGGAGGAGTTCTTTCACCAACATTATTCCTAGCATATATAAATGACATCACAGAAAATTTTCCAGCCAGAGTACACACATCCTCCTTTGCAGATGACCTAGCCATATGGACATCTGAAGAATATATTAGTACAGCTAACAGCAGAATACAGCAAGCCTTATTAGCGCTAGAGGACTGGTCAAAATCATGGCTAGTGAAGATAAGTGAGAAGAAAACAACATGCACAGTGTTCTCCCTCTCAAATAAAACTCAGCAACCTAAGCTGGTATTGAATGGAAAAATATTGCGCCATGAAGAAAATCCAAACTATCTAGGAGTCACCTTTGATCGTCGCCTGACATGGAAGACACAGGTTGAAAAAAATCGAACAAGAGCAAGGCAGAGAATGGCAATCATGAAAAAGCTTGCTGGTACAACGTGGGGAGCAGATGAGAAAGTTCTCAAGAAGTTATATACTGGACGGGTGAGGCCAGTACTGGAATATGGCATTGCAGCTTGGGCAACAGCAGCTAAGTCAAACTTTAACAAAATAAGTAGAGTCCAAAACCAAGGAAGGCGAATCATAACTGGAAGCCTGAAGACAACGCCTATTAATGAACTAGAAAAGATCACTTGTTTACAACCAATGCAGGATAGAAGAGATAGCAGAGCCCAGCACCAAGCAGAAAAATTTAGAAGATTGACAGACCACCCTATGTACAACAGATTTAATGGTTTTGGAAAGGGAAGACTGAAGCGTAGCAACTTTGTAGAAACTGCAAAACGAAGGATTAGGGCAGATCCTATACTTAACATATCAACAGTCAAGCCCATACACAATGCACACAATTTCCCAGCTTGGAGACAGCAGCAACTGCCTGAGATGATAGAAAACATTCCTGGTATTGAGAAAAAGAACACTCAGCATGAAACCGAAAGAAGAGAAATAACCCTAAACTACATAAAAGAACATTACCCAAGCAGGAATTGGACCCATGCATATACAGATGGATCAGCCAAAAATTCAATAGAGAATGGAGGAGGAGGAATTCTCCTAAATTTAAAAAACTGGAGTGAAAAAAACACATTCAATGGCAACTGGAAAATTTTCAAGTAACTTCAAAGCGGAGGTAGAGGCTTTGAAAACTGCAGCAGAAATGCTCCTGATGGAGGAAAATAAAGAGAAGCAAATAGCTATCTTCACAGATGCAAAGTCAGCTGTCTCAATACTCAAGAGCAATAACAGCACAGAACTAACTGACCTAAGAGCAGCACTCCATGGTCTATGCCAGAAATCCAAAAAAGTTGTAATACAGTGGATCCCATCACATTGCAGTATACCTGGAAACGAAGAGGCTGACAGACTGGCAAAAGAGGGCGGACGACTACCACAGCCTGACATAGACATAACCTATAATGAGGCAAAGAGGTTGATAAAAAGCACTTATAGAACCAAATGGGAATCTGAGCATCCAGGCCATCAGAAGGATGATGCATATTACAAACTCGACCGAAGAGAACAAGTAGCAATCTTCAGACTCCGCACAGGACATAACAGGCTGAAATACCACTTGTTCAATAAACTAAAGATAGGAGATACTGATGAATGTAATTGTAGAACTGGAAAAATGACAGCAAAACATTTGCTGCAGGATTGCCCAACGTATGCAGAACAGAGAAAGATATTTTGGCCCACACCTGCTTCATTTGAGGACAAGCTCTATGGAGATATCAACAAGCTCAAGTTGACCGCAGCTTACTTTAACTACATACAGGTTGACATTTAAAGGTGCATGAAGACCCAGAGGCATAAAATGGAATATTGCTTGGATAGCAAATCCATTACGTGGAAAGTCCGAATCAAAAGCCCATTGTGTGGGCTTCATAAAAGGTGGAAAAGTGTCCTAGTGGCATGAAATGGAATATTGCTTGGATAGCAAATCCATTACGTGGAAAGTCCGTATCTAAAGCCCACTGTGTGGACTTCATAAAAGGTGGAAAAGTGTCCTAGTGGCACGAAATGGAATATTGCTTGGATAGCAAATCCATTACATGGAAAGTCCGAATCGAAAGCTCACTGTCTGGATGTCATCTGCAGACTGCATACTTCTGGTTTCCGGAAGAACAGCCTATGGTGAACGGAAGGCCCAATATACGGAAGTGAGGCTAAGCAGCCATGTGCAGGACGTGACGATTCCTTGGGTGAGCCCAGTACCAGAGCGCTATGTGTCGGCTCTGCAATTATGGAAGCCTCCTTGGATGGCGGGGAATGCCCATGGTCTGCCCCTGCCTTCCCTTGAAGGCTGACCAGGATCTTTGGCTGTTCTATATGGACCAGCTGGGATGGGGGATAACACCACAACAGTGAGAGTCAAACGTCCTAAGAAACCCCCGGGAAGGTTAACCCGGTCAACAAATGCCCGCAGAAGTCGGATGTGTCGGCCTAACGGCGCAAGAACGCAGCTCTGCTGTAAACAGGCACAACGCAATCACATCCGAAAAAAAACTCCGGATGAACGAAGAAGAAGAAGATACACAGCGTCCTTTGTGTTACTTGTAATGGTGTTCTAGTAAAGCTTACTGATTCTAATTCTGGTTGTTGTTGTTGTTGTTGTTGTTGTTGTTGTTGTTGTTGCTGCTGCTTGCTGCTTTTGGTTTTGTTGTGTAGTGACTCATTCTTTCTAACCTAACATTGAAAAACAGCATGTTCAAATCATGGCCTTGTAACAAATACTGTAAGTGTTAAATAAACTTCCTTCTCTAGTGCAAGTCGTGCGGGGTTGGTGGTCATGTCTGTCCACAGCCTTCTGTTTCATGTACTGCCAATCTTCTTATAGTCCATGCCATGTAGCTTTGGTAATCATGTCTGTCCACAACCTTCTGTCTCATGTACTGCCAGTCTTCTTATTGTCCATGCCGTGTGGCTTTGATGGCAATGTCTGTCCACAACCTTCTGTCTCATGTACTGCCACTCTTCTTATTGTCCATGCTGTATCTAAACGTCCGCGGTTTACTCGTCATTCTACTATACAACCACATCTCCGCAACCTCCACATAATTTCTCACTTGTCTGTTAACTGCCCATGATTCGCTTCCATACATCAGAATTGGCTCAATATGGCTCTTAAGAACTCTATTTCTCATCTTGATTGAGAAATTTAAATGAATAGGGACTTGATTATTCTCCAGCCTGTCGTCCCCCAGTAGAGCTAACTCACGCCAAGCCATTGGTAAACATGTACCTGCTGGCTTGGATTTCGCAGCAGTTTTCCATGGGATGAGGTAGTCAGTCTCTAGCCAACACTCCTGGGCCGTCTCTTACGACATGCGGGGTGGCTTACAGTATTACTTCTTCCTCTTCTTCGTTCATCCGGAGTTTTTTTCCGGATGTGATTGCGTTGTGCCTGTTTACAGCAGAGCTGCGTTCTTGCGCCGTTAGGCCGACACATCCGACTTCTGCGGGCATTTGTTGACCGGGTTAACCTTCCCGGACAGTATTACTATTCTTGGCTTTCCATAGGAAGTCTCTGTGGCGAAGTGGTTACGCCGCCTGCATTGCGCTCCGAAAGTTATGTCTTCGACTCTGGCCTACGTCGTTCCGTTCACGAGTGCGATTTTTTCGGAGATTCCTGGGAGTCATCGCTGGAGCTACGGATTTCGTACTTTGCGTGACATTTTTAGCAGGCCTCCCTGCTAAAAGAGGCCGAGCCAAACGGTATAAAAGCCGGTGCAATGAAAGCGGACCTCTAGCTTTTTAAATCCTTTTGCTTTCCAAACAGTAGTACCGATTTAATATTAGAGTTAAATATTCGAAGTTTGTTGCCTAATTTAATTTTCTTTGACTTCCACGAATTATGAATGTGCGTAGTTTATTTATGATTAATTCCTTTAATTACTCTGCACGTTCGTGATTTTACAGTAGTACTAATTTAACATCGGAGTTAAATATTCTAAGTTTGGTACTAAGTTTAAAGGTATGCACACTTTGTCCGTGTTTAGTATGTCTAATCTTTCGCAGGAGCTACACCTATCTAGTAGTAGGCCTCTTTCAGTCCTGAAGGACTATAGAGTTGTGCCGCTTGGGAGGTGCCTGGCAGCTATCTAACTGTTTGTATTTCCTATTAATTTCCTTTAATGTCCACACATTTCCCAGTGTTATGAAAACTTCCCACTGTCTACTGCAGCTTAGCAATGGCGGAAGGATATCTTAATCTGGCAAGAGACGTGGCGGAGATAAGGCACAGCGGTCTTCAGGTACCCCTTTAAATCGCTAGATTAATGCACCATGCCTTAAGTAGAACCCAGCTCATTACTAAAATAGGAACAGGGGGGAAACAATTCAACAGAAAGATGCCATACTGCTGCGGCTAAGCCTACTTGTTCTGGCAATTTAATCTACAAGCAGGGCCTATCAGCCACCTGTGCAGTTGATTAAATTTGCCATACGTGCTGGAGCTTAGCAAGGTATGATTTGGTATGGTGGAAGAACGGATAGCTAAAGTAGTTCCAAGTGGTAACCGATTTGTAAGGGAAGAATGCGCCGTTGGATTGCCTGGGTTTGGGAGAGTAGCAGTCGCGTCAAAGATAAATGTTATAGATAATATCAGGGTTCGTTGGTGTAACGGTCATGACGTTACGCCGACAATAACATGAGTGCGGTCGGACCGGGTTCGATGCCAATTGTCCTTGT
>JACEFZ010028197.1:0-130000 GCA_014155875.1 Cepaea nemoralis
CTCTTCTCTCCCCCACTTGGGCCTCCTCCATAACAGGCACAATAGACACAACATACCCTCATAACAGGCACAATAGACACAACTTACCCTCATAACAGGACACAATAGATACAATATCCACAGAACAGGACACAGTAGACACAATATCCACAGAACAGGACACAATAGACGCAACATACCCTCATAACAGCCACAATAGACACAACATACCCTCATAACAGGACACAATAGATACAACATACCCTCATAACAGGACACAATAGATACAATATCCACAGAACAGGACACAATAGACACAATACTCACAGAACAGGACACAATAGACACAACATCCCCACATAACAGGACACAATAGACACAACATCCCCACATAACAGGACACAATAGACATAACATCCCCACATAACAGGACACAATAAACATAACCTCAGCACATAACAGGACACAATAGACACAACATATCAACGGAACAGGACACAATAGACACGACATATCAACGGAACAGGACACAATAGACACACCATATTAACAGAGCCTGACACAATAGACACAACATACCCTTATAACAGGACACAATAGACATAACATACCCTCAGAACAGGACACAATAGACTCAACATACCCATAGAACAGGACTAAATAGACACAATGAATATAATAGATTACCCAATCACATGTACACAAGTAAAGATTGACGAATCAGCCATGCGCACATGTGGAATGGCCCCGCAGACAACAGATCATATGCTCCAAGACTGCCTAACATACGACACAATAAGGCAAATCTTCTGGCCTAGAGAAACGGCAATGGAAGATACACTCTACGGGCCACTGACTGAACTAAAAATGACAGTGAAGTTCATACAAGAGACAACATTGTAGTTATGAAAAAATTTCAAGCGAACGAAAGAAGAAGAGGGAGCAGTAAGTAAGCAATGACGGGCGCTAGCGAAGTTGAAAACGAAGTGAGCTGGCAATGGCATGGACAAGGTCGGTCGCGGGCTCGACGCCGGGCTCGTCGCTTGCCACAGTGAGGGAAGACTGACCACCTCCCTCTCCTTACCCCAGGGCTACAACGTGTGATGGCGCTATCACATCACAGTCCCAAAGCAGGGAAAGAAGATCAAGCTTAGGTGAGAAATAAATACATTGGCTAGTAATACTGGGTGAGAAGTGTATGGATTCTTTGCCTGGTCATGCGGGAGGGCGGGGGGAATGAGCAGGTGGATAGGCTGGCAGGTAATGCACTTCTTGGTGGTAGATTACATACGGGCAAGATAGAAGTGGTCGTGCGCCTGTGGGACCAGGTGGAGAAGGTGGGGGGGGGGGGAATAAATTGAAAACCCGTATGTGGAAAGAATGAGATTGCGGGGGATTGACAGGAGTTCTGATAGAATCTCACAACTGAGAGGGAAGACCAGGAGAACTTTCAATCAGATAGCAGTGGGATCGATTAGTAGTGTGACTCTTCGCTCGCTGTTGAACGAGGGGACGGAGCGCGTATGGGATGGTCCTGAGTGCAGTGATGTTAGTTCTTAGTTCAACTCAACTCACCTCAACTGAGTTTAGCATTTTCCATCCATCCATTATGTGCCATGCCGATAAGCGTAGGCGGTTTATGTTCTGCCATCTCACTCGATCACCAGAGTCGTGGATCAGCTTCGTGTTTCTGTCTCGATTATGCCATGTGGCCAAGCCATCCAGGTATTTACTTCTCGGTCTTCCCCTTGGTCTCCTCCCTTCGATCTTGCCAGTTGTCACCAAGTTCTCCAAGTAATTTCTTCTCATAACATGCCCAAAAAATTGTGACTGTCTACTTCTAATGTCTCTAATCAGTTTACGATCTTCATTTGTTTCCGGAAGGACTTTTTCATTGGTTTTTTCTGTCCATGGTATTCTTTGCATTTTCCTCAGAAACCACATTTCCACGGCCATCAGATGTTTTTCAGCTTGTTTACTCATTGTCCACGTTTTCATTTTAGAGACTGTTAAAGAAAACAGACGTGACTGGTTAGTTCCAATGTGTTATACGTACTAGCAATACACAGAAATAACAATTGTTGGGAAACCCTAGAGGTCATGACTTCAATAGCCTCACGGGTTTTTCAAGCAAATGATATGGAATATGGACAGAATTCGCACTTTAACAAAACTATAATTCCAGAAAGTTATATTGCAATGATAGTTACGGGAACGTACTTGGACATAATCTTCAATCAATAGTTTGTACGCTTGAGAAAAGTGCGCGAACAGCAGGTAGCAGACGTGTTTACAAAGACCTTAGATATATGCTGTAAGAGTCGATCGGTCGATAAGATGGGGTACATGGGTGGATAAGGTGTCGGGAAAGTTAATACATGGCTATAGACTAGGCAATCAAAAACACATCTATTCAAGTTTATCAAAGGGGGATTCAATAGATATTGCCTCAACGGGACAAATTCTGTGCTTCTCACACATATGAGGTCACAGTATTATTAGTTGGGGTGATGGATTCATTTCCATTTGGTTGCAGGCGTGATGGAAAGTTAAACGAGCTACAGTTTAGGGTCTCTCAAGCCGCAAGGACCAGTATAGTATTTAACCTTTGTTTGGTGGGGGTGAGGATATAGGGGTAAACGTAGTTGAAACTGTACTTGCTAAATCTTCTTCTTCTTCTGCGATCATCCGTTGTTGTTTTTTTTTTCGGATGTGATTGCGTTGTGCCTGTTTACAGCAGAGCTGCGTTCTTGCGCCGTTAGGCCGACACATCCGACTTCTGCGGGCATTTGTTGACCGGGTTAACCTTCCCGAGGGTTTCTTAGGACGTTTGACTCACTGTTGTGGTGTTATCCCCCATCCCAGCTGGCCCATATAGAACAGCCAAAGATCCTGGTCAGCCCTCAAGGGAAGGCAGGGGCAGACCATGTCATTCCCCGCCATCCAAGGAGGCTTCCATACTTGCAGAGCCGATACATAGCGCTCTGGTACTGGGCTCACCCAAGGAATCGTCACGTCCTGCACATGGCTGCTTAGCCTCACTTCCGTATATTGGGCCTTCCGTTCACCATAGGCTGTTCTTCCGGAAACCAGAAGTATGCAGTCTGCAGATGACATCCACACAGTGAGCTTTCGATTCGGACTTTCCATGTAATGGATTTGCTAGCCAAGCAATATTCCATTTCGTGCCACTAGGACACTTTTCCACCTTTTATGAAGCCCACACAGCGAGCTTTCGATTTGGACTTTCCACATAATGGATTTGCTATCCAAGCAATATTCCATTTCATGCCTCTGGGTCTTCATGCACCTTTAAATGTCAACCTGAATGTAGTTAAAGTAAGCTGCGGTCAACTTGAGCTTGTTGACATCTCCATAGAGCTTGTCCTCAAATGAAGCAGGTGTGGGCCAAAATATCTTTCTCTGTTCTGCATACGTTGGGCAATCCTGCAGCAAGTGTTTTGCTGTCATTTTTCCAGTTCTACAATTACATTCATCGGTATCTCCTATCTTTAGTTTATTGAACAAGTGGTATTTCAGCCTGTTATGTCCTGTGCGGAGTCTGAAGATTGCTACTTGTTCTCTTCGGTCGAGTTTGTAATATGCATCATCCTTCTGGTGGCCTGGATGCTCTGATTCCCATTTGGTTCTATAAGTGCTTTTTATCAACCTCTTTGCCTCATTATAGGTTATGTCTGTGTCAGGCTGTGGTAGTCGTCCGCCCTCTTTTGCCAGTCTGTCAGCCTCTTCATTTCCAGGTATACTGCAATGTGATGGGATCCACTGTATTACAACTTTTTTGGATTTCTGGCATAGACCATGGAGTGCTGCTCTTAGGTCAGCTAGTTCTGTGCTGTTTTTGCTCTTCAGTATTGAGACAGCTGACTTTGCATCTGTAAAGATAGCTATTTGCGTGTCTTTATTTTCCTCCATCAAAGCATTTCTGCTGCAGTTTTCAGAGCCTCTACCTCCGCTTTGAAGTTACTTGAAAACTTTCCAGTTGCCACTGAATGTGTTTTTTTCACTCCATTTTTTAAATTTAGGAGAATTCCTCCTCCTCCATTCTCTACTGAATTTTTGGCTGATCCATCTGTATATGCATGGGTCCAATTGCTGCTTGGGTAATGTTCTTTTATGTAGTTTAGGGTTATTTCTCTTCTTTCTGTTTCATGCTGAGTGTTCTTTTTCTCAATACCAGGAATGTTTTCTATCATCTCAGGCAGTTGCTGCTGTCTCCAAGCTGGGAACTTGTCTGCATTGTAAATGGGTTTGACTGTTGATATGTTAAGTATGGGATCTGCCCTAATCTTTCGTTTTGCAGTTTCTACAAAGTTGCTACGCTTCAGTCTTCCCTTTCCAAAACCACTAAACCTTTTATACATAGGGTGGTCTGTCAATCTTCTAAATTTTTCAGCTTGTTGCTGGGCTCTGCTATCTCTTCTATCCTGCATTGGTTGTAAACAAGTTATCTTTTCTAATTCATTAATAGGCGTTGTCTTCAGGCTTCCAGTTATGATTCGCATTCCTTGGTTTTGGACTCTACTTATTTTGTTAAAGTTTGACTTAGCTGCTGTTGCCCAAGCTGCAATGCCATATTCCAGTGCTGGCCTCACCCGTCCAGTATATAACTTCTTGAGAACTTTCTCATCTGCTCCCCACGTTGTACCAGCAAGCTTTTTCATGATTGCCATTCTTTGCCTTGCTCTTGTTCGATTTTTCTCAACCTGTGTCTTCCATGTCAGGCGACGATCAAAGGTGACTCCTAGATAGTTTGGATTTTCTTCATGGCGCAATATTTTTCCATTCAATACCAGCTTAGGTTGCTGAGTTTTAGTTGAGAGGGAGAACACTGTGCATGTTGTTTTCTCCTCACTTATCTTCACTAGCCATGATTTTGACCAGTCCTCTAGCGCTAATAGGGCTTGCTGTATTTTGCTGTTAGCTGTACTAATATATTCTTCAGATGTCCATATGGCTAGGTCATCTGCAAAGGATGATGTGTGTACTCTGGCTGGAAAATTTTCCGTGATGTCGTTTATATATGCTAGGAATAATGTTGGTGAAAGAACTCCTCCTTGGGGGACACCTTGCTCCAACAGCATCATTTTGCTGGTTTGTCCTTGTACTTTTGTCCTGGCAGTTCTGTTCTCAAGGTAGTGGCTGATCCATTTGTACATTTTCCCACAGACATGCATTTTTTGTAGTTTTACTTTCAGTCCTTCCTTCCATACTTTATCAAATGCTTTTTCTAAATCTATCCAGACCGCTAGTGTGTGCTTTTTCTCTTGGAAGGCATCCTCTATTTCCTGAGCTATATAGGTTATTTGATCTTCAGTGGATCTGTACTTTCTGAATCCTGCTTGGTGAGGTGTTAAGAGTTGGTTTTCTTCCAGATGCCATGTTAGCCTGCCATTGATAATGCGTTCCATTAATTTTCCTACACAGCTAAGAAGACTGATAGGTCGATAGCCATTTGGTTCTTCCAGGTCTTTTCCTTTCTTTGGGACTGGTATTAGTATAGCTTCCTTCCATGCCTGAGGGACTATTCCCCTCTTCCAGCTGTAATTTAGGACTGCTAGTAGTTTCTTTTTTGCCTTAGTGCCTAGTCCTATTAGCATTTCATTTGTGATTCCATCCTTTCCTGGTGATGTCTTCTTTTTTAGGGTATTCATTGCCTGTTCCATTTCTTCCATTGTTAGATTTGCCATCATATATTCTGCTGCTGTCTCTGTATATCTATGATGTATCTGTTTATCTTTGATTGCATTCTTCTGTTCGGCTGTAATATCAATGTGGTTTGCACTGGCATAGTGTTCCATTAGTGCATTTGCAGCCTTTTTTCCTGTAAGCAAGGCATTTCCTTGTTTAATTGTTATTTGTTTGTTTCTAGGTCCTTCATTGTTCATGGCTTTCACTAGTTTCCATAGTTTGTTTCCATCCCTGTCAAAATTCAGGTTTTCTGTTTTTTTCCTCCAACAATCTCTTGTTGTTTGATTTACTGTTCTTTTATATTTTGCTGAGATGGCTTTGAGAGAGATGTTCGCTTCAGTTGTTTGTTCTCTCTCTGCGGTCTTCCTAGCATCTTCAACTTTGTCCTCCAAAATTTGTAGTTCTTCAGTCCAGTATGGTTTGTAATTTTTCCTCGCTCCTCTTGGAATAGACTCAGTGGCCGCCTGTATTATTGCTCTGTTTAGACTTTCCACCATTTGCTTCATGTTGCCATATCGTGTATTTATGTTTTCACAATATGTGTCTGTTAGTATGGCAAATCTGTCCCAATCTGCTCGTTTGTAATTCCAACGGGGCAAAGGCTTTTGCTCCTGTGGAACATACTCCATATTTATTACAAGCTTGATTGGTCTGTGGTCACTACCTGCTAATTGGTCAAGCACATGGCGATCGATTTTGTGGAGGATGTCTCCTGTGCAGAAAGCTAAGTCTGGAGTAGAAGTGGTAATCCATCTTCTGGAGTAAAAGCTCGGTGTGTCATCCGCTTTGTTGAGTAGATGGAGATTTGAGTCTATTTCCCAGTCCTCCACTTCATCTCCTCTTTTGTCAGTATCTGGGTATCCCCATCTTTCTGAACGGCTATTAAAGTCTCCGACAACAATGCAATTTGTGTCAGTTATTTCCATGTTTGAGAGTGTAAGATCCTTATCTGCCGGGCTATACAGATTGTAAATTCTTATTTTCACGTCCTTTATCATTATATCAACACCTATAATTTCCGTTTGGTTGTCAGAGATCACAGATACTTCGCTGCAAGGTATTGTATTTCGTGTAAGTATTAGAACTCCTCCTTTGTGTCCTTCGCGGTCGAAACGTGTGGCCTGATATCCCTTGACTGAAAATGTGCGATTGGCGTTGAGGTGTGTCTCTTGAATGCATGCCACATCTATTCTATCTTTATGAAGACGCTGTGTTAGGGAGGCTTTCTTGTTATAAACTCCTTCTGCATTCCATTGTAGTATGTTGAGTGTCCGGGGTGTTTGGTCAATAACTCTTAACCTACTCCTCTGTGCCTTGACTCCACAGCACAGGGGAAGGTGACCACCAGTAGTCATGGGTGGACCCCCTCGAGGCAGGGGGCCCGGCACTATCACCGCCTGATGGGACTTCACGGGATTAGCACCATAACGATTTATTTTCATCTGTGGCATCATGAAATGATAAAGTTACGTTGCACTTCTTTGTCAAGCCTGTGGCTCAGTACATCCGATTTCGACAAGCATTTGTTCGGGATGCTTTCCCTAGCCTTTGACTGTCCCCAGTCTACCTACAAGGCAGCAGGTTTGTGCGTCACTTCGTCTGGTCCCTCTCCCTTGACCTGTCCGACATGGGTGACCCTACCAGTAGCTGTGCTACCGCCGGCATAGCTCTTGGGGTCATTGGAACGCTCAAGCCCCTCTACCTCGTCAAGGTGGACGCACGGCAGAGGGGCTTGCTAAATCTCTGTCTGTCTGTCTGCCTGCCTGCATGCCCGCCTGTCTGTCTGTTTGTCTGTTCGTGCGTTTGTGTATTTCTGTGTTCGTGTATGTATGTATGTATGTATGTATGTATGTATGTATGTATGTATGTATGTATGTATGTATGTATGTATGTGTGTGTGTGTGTGTGTGTGTGTGTGTGTGTGTGTGTGTGTGTGTGTGTGTGTGTTCACCGCATGTCTCTACGATTGACCCAGGTCCATACAATTATAAGAATACTATTCTCTCCCTTTCTACATACATACAATCACAATAATAAACTCTCTCTCTCTCTCCCTCTCTCTCTCTCTCTCTCTCACACACACACACACACACACACACACACACACACACACACACACAACACACACAGAGTTTTACATACTATATAAGCCGGATACGTGACGAAGTGGTTACGGATGCAGTTCGTAATCCCGCTTATCGCGTTCGAAATACATCTGTGAACGATTTGGCAGAAGACCGCCTTGCGTTGTTTAAAAAAAAAAAATGGTATTGGCGCCGGTTGTTCAGAAAGCAGTGGAAAACTACTGAACATAAACTTGCCAAGAGATCATAAACAGCTAAAACATGCTGGAGTTTACTGCGACGTCCTGTAAATGATATGTAACTAACTTTTTAAACATACTATATATTCCGTTCAGAAAGCAATGGCAAACTATTGAACTAACATTGCCTAGTAAGTCACAAATGCCCAATGAAGCTGAGGTTGATTGCGACGTCCTGTGAAGGGCATGCGGCTAATTTCATATATATATATATATATATATATATATATATATATATATATATATATATATATATATATATATATATATATATATATATATATATATAATATAATAATAATAATAATAATAAGTCTTTATTTTCAAAGGGTTAAGAATTGGGCACGCAGGCCCGTCTGACATTCTGCCCTTCTTCTCTATTTCCTCTCATACATTCTTTCATTCAACATCACTTATGAAGCAACTTTTGACAACAAAAGAACATTAAAACGCATGAAAAATAATCAATAACAAATGACTCACTGAGGCAGTGTTTAACATGGGCATTATAAATACCTAAGGAGGGTGTAACGTGCCATACATAAGGGAATGTTTTTGGCTAGTTGTCGTTTGAGATAAGTTACCATTATTGTCTTTTTTGTGTTGTTTGTTATGGGGGCATGTAGTCTGTACTAAGGTAGTGTTCAAACAGGTTGCGAATGTATGTATCATGATTGGTGGTGTCTTTGATTTCTTGTGGAAGATTGTTCCACAACTGAGCGGCAGAGTATGCTAAGCTTGTTTTATATAAGTCTATCCTAGGTTTAGGGACATGAAGTATATTTAGTCGTTCGCTATGTCTAGCGTTATATTTAAACAATGGCCAAAGGTAGCTTGGAGCATTTTGAAATAGGATTTTGTGAATTAGTTTGGTCTTATTAAAAAGCAGGCGCTTGTGGAGTGGCAGTAACCGGAGACGTTTATATAGGTTAGAATTGTCGGTAAGCTTTTCACCATTAATTAAACGCACTGCCCTTTTCTGGAGTGAATATAGGCGTTTTGTTATTGATTTGGAGCATCCATCCCAGACTGTGGAGCAGTAATCAATATGTGTTTGTATATGAGAAGTATAGAATATCTTTCTTGTGTTTTCGTCAAGGAAATTTTTAATTTTGGCAAGTTGGTATACTTTTTTGGCTATTTGTTTAACTAGAGCATGGAACATGTGAGTTAAAAGTTAGATTTTGATCTGTGATAACACCCAGTGTCTTGTGCTCGGTGACACTTTCTACAGGCGTGCTGCCAATGTGCAGCTGGAGAGTTCTCTGCGAGTTTAGAGTGTGAAGTTCTTTGCCTGGTTCCTATTAACATAGACTTTGTTTTAGTAATGTTAATTTGCATGCGGTTTGCATGACTCCAGTTAACTACACTATTTATTTCCTGTTGCAAGGATAATTCTAGCACATTACGATCAACAGCGTTTGTATATACTGTGCAGTCATCAGCAAATAGATCGCAGGGACGACGACAGATTTAATGGAATATCATTTATATAAATGGCAAATAATGTTTGTATTTAAAGATACCTATAATGTTTGTATTTAAATATACCCTTAATGTTTGTATTTAAGATAACCTATAATGTTTTGTATTTAAAGATACCTACAATTTGTGTATTTAAAGATACCTACAATTTGTGTATTTAAAGATACCTATAATGTTTGTATTAAGATACCTATAATGTTTGTATTTAAAGATACCTATAATGTTTGTATTTAAAGATTACCTATAATGTTAATATAGTAATAATAATAATAATAATAATAATAATAATAATAATAATAATAAGTCTTATTTTCAAAGGTTTAAGAATTGGGCACGCAGGCCCGTCTGACATTCTGCCCTTCTTCTCTATTTCCTCTCATACATTTCTTTCATTCAACATCACTTATGAAGCAACTTTTGACAACAAAAGAACATTAAAACGCATGAAAAATAATCAATAACAAATGACTCACTGAGGCAGTGTTTAACATGGGCATTATAAATACCTAAGGAGGGTGTAACGTGCCATACATAAGGGAATGTTTTTTGGCTAGTTGTCGTTTGAGATAAGTTACCATTATTGTCTTTTTGTGTTGTTTGTTATGGGGGCATGTAGTCTGTACTAAGGTAGTGTTCAAACAGGTTGCGAATGTATGTATCATGATTGGTGGTGTCTTTGATTTCTTGTGGAAGATTGTTCCACAACTGAGCGGCAGAGTATGCTAAGCTTGTTTTATATAAGTCTATCCTAGGTTTAGGGACATGAAGTATATTTAGTCGTTCGCTATGTCTAGCGTTATATTTAAACAATGGCCAAAGGTAGCTTGGAGCATTTTGAAATAGGATTTTGTGAATTAGTTTGGTCTTATTAAAAAGCAGGCGCTTGTGGAGTGGCAGTAACCGGAGACGTTTATATAGGTTAGAATTGTCGGTAAGCTTTTCACCATTAATTAAACGCACTGCCCTTTTCTGGAGTGAATATAGGCGTTTTGTTATTGATTTGGAGCATCCATCCCAGACTGTGGAGCAGTAATCAATATGTGTTTGTATATGAGAAGTATAGAATATCTTTCTTGTGTTTTCGTCAAGGAAATTTTTAATTTTGGCAAGTTGGTATACTTTTTTGGCTATTTGTTTAACTAGAGCATGAACATGTGAGTTAAAAGTTAGATTTTGATCTATGATAACACCCAGTGTCTTGTGCTCGGTGACACTTTCTACAGGCGAGCTGCCAATGTGCAGCTGAAGAGTTCTCTGCGAGTTTAGAGTGTGAAGTCTTTGCCTGGTTCCTATTAACATAGACTTTGTTTTAGTAATGTTAATTTGCATGCGGTTTGCATGACTCCAGTTAACTACACTATTTATTTCCTGTTGCAAGGATAATTCTAGCACATTACGATCAACAGCGTTTGTATATACTGTGCAGTCATCAGCAAATAGATCGCAGGACGACGACAGATTTAATGGAAGATCATTTATATAAATGGCAAATAATACAGGGCCAAGAATAGACCCCTGAGGTACTCCAATATTAATGGTAATGGCTTGAGATAAAACTTTATTGTGTGATACTACTTGCTTTCTGTCTAATAAGAATGATGTTATTAATGTCACTATATTAAAACTTACTTTCATTGTTTCTAGTTTTTTAATTAGAATAGTATGATCTATCATATCGAATGCTTTCCTAACAAGGCTGTCAATGTATGCTACACAAGGCTGTCAATGTATGCTACACAATATTGTCAATGTATGCTACACAAGTCAGTCAATGTATGCTACACAAGGCTGTCAATGTATGCTACACAATATTGTCAATGTATGCTACACAATATTGTCAATGTATGCTACACAAGTCAGTCAATGTATGCTACACAATATTGTCAATGTATGCTAGACTAGAAGTCGGCAGAGAGGACAACCTACCTGAGCGAACTCAAAGTTTTTACTGAGTGAGGTTCTGATAGCATCTGTGGTCATCTTGTGTGGCTGTTCATGTTTGTACATATGGTTGAACCAGAGAAACTGCTGGGCCATTTCTAGAATTGAGGAAACAAACAGTATACTCCGAAAATCATTCCAGGATGATACACAACTCCCTATCGACCAACCCACGCACCTTCACATCAATCGGTTCCCGTCATCAATCATCATTCTATCAATCATCATTCTATCAATCATCATTCTATCAATCCGCATTCTATCCATCATCATCATCATGTAGTGAAACGTTGCCAACATGAGGGCCCGTCGAAGTGCCTCTCAATCCATCACCAGTTCTTCTTATTCTTACACTTGCATGCGTAGAGTGCCTGTGATGTCCTGTTGTGATGATGTGGCCTAAAGATACCGGGTGAATACATGACAAGACTGTCTTCGAGAGGCATCTTTATGTTCTTTACTCCATCTGTATGGGTCTCTCTTCGCATAACGGCCAGCGGCGGACCGAGAGCATTGCAGAAAACACAAACCCCCTAGCTCCAGCCATTACCCTCATTAACCTTTAGTAAATGCACGTTGTCACTTCAGGGGAAACAGGCATTCTGAACTCAAGAACTGTCTAGCCCAGTGATTCTCAAACGGTGGGGAATCCCCCCCCCCCCTCCCACCAGGGGGAAATGTATGGTTTTCAAGGGGTTGGGGGGGGGGGTGGAGAATTAAGATTATTTCAAGATCAAGGTTAATACAAGAACCGATTACTTGATATTGTTTTTCCATCCATACTTTACGGTTCTGTACTTCTCGTCCTTCTGAAATTCGTTTTATAACGTAAGTAGACCCGCAAATCACGTTTTATGTAGATGCCTAGACTTGTTCTAATATGTGTTATTAAATTTAGCTTTCATTTTCACGTATATTGTGTAGGGGGGGGGGTTATAGAGAGGAAATACGAAAAGGGGGGGGGGGATGACATTCTGAACGTATGGTGAAGGGTGCATGGGCCAAAAAAAGGTTGAGAACCACTGGTCTCCAAGCTGTTCCATCCATTGCTGGAACCTGGCCAGTTTACAGAAAACAGTTACCGGTAAAGGTTGTGCGGCAACCTTTGTGTAGTGTTGTGTTGGAGCACTGTTGTGTCGAAGCACTGTTGTGCCGAAGTAATGTTGTGCCGAAGCACTGTTGTGCCGAAGTAATGTTGTGCCGAAGTAATGTTGTGCCGAAGCAATGTTGTGCCGAAGTAATGTTGTGCCGAAGCAATGTTGTGCCGAAGTAATGTTGTGCCGAAGCGCTGTTGTGCCGAAGTAATGTTGTGCCGAAGTAATGTTGTGCCGATGTAATGTTGTGCCGAAGTAATGTTATGCCGAAGCACTGTTGTGCCGAAGCAATGTTGTGTCGGAGCACTAATAAGCTGGAGCAATGTTGTGCCGGAGCAATGCTGTGCCGGAGCACTAATATCCCGGAGCAATGCTGTCCCGGAGCACTATTGTGCCGGAGCTATGTTGTAAAATCACACAGCGTGCCAACCTAAGTCCACCATGGTCTATTCCATGTGTTCGTCCAAAAGTCTTAAGGACGAGAGCATATTACGAGTAAATACGCTTGCTTTTTAAGTCATCTTACCAATACCTTATTACATTATAGCAATTACTTTTGTGCTGTGATCAACGGGCTGTGGGAATTATTGCGACAGCTGAGAAAACTAAAGACATGATGGTGGCGTGGTTGGGGGAGAAGGGAAAGTGTGTTGAGACTTAAGTCACAGTCATTAGATCCACCTTCCAACTGATCAGTTTGCTTCAGATGACACATTCTTATATCTAATGAAATGCACCTCGTTATGCACCTGAAAGATCAGTATTGATCGGCATGTATTTCTGTCAGGTTGACTTCCTCTAGACCAGACGTTCCCAAACGACGGCCCGCGGGCCACTTGTGGCCCGCCAGCTGTCAGAAAGTGGCACGCGAGGCCTCGTTATTTAATATAATATATTTTAATAATTTCAAACATGCTAGTCGGAGCGCCCCGTCAGCGGGCGATAATTTACTCTGATCGTGGTTGTTACGCTCAGATATTATCGAATGCGCCTGTTCATTATGAAGTTCCCATATCCCAGCCTTGTAGCCCAATCATAGTGCGCAAGGCGCCATGTTGTCATCTGTTTTACAACTGTTTAGCAGCATCGGTAGTTTTGGTTGAAATTACATGTGTGTGTGGTTTGTTTTGTTTTGTTTTGTTTTTCAAATAAGACTGTACCGTTAAAGCCTAAAATATGAGTGTGGAAAATGTAAAATCAAACAATGGTAAAAAGCGAAAATATTAAGACATTGCTTGTTGTGAATTCAACGAAGACTGGACAGAAACATTAATGTTTATGCCTAGCCGTAGTGGTATACCTGCTTGCTTAATATGCGGATTTTGTGTTTCTATTACCAAAAAAAAAAAAATTAATCTGGATTTTAATCTTGATTTAATCTTGATTTTAAACCAAAAAATGATCGCAGTGTAGTACTGAAACTGACTGCCTTTAAAGTCTTAGAATTTTGTTGACAAAAGTACGAAAGGTAAGATTGATATTGCACGACTTTTATCATGTTATAACGTTGGGCCCGCTTTTCTTCGTCCCGTAAAATGGAACGTGTTTTTTTTCCGAAATGTGTATGGATTAAGTGTTTTTTCGTGGTGAAATGGAGTTCGGACCGTGCAACGGAGTTCGTGCACGCGCGCCCGGGCTTCCTTCGGCGTATCATCGGCGCCCAGTGGCGATAGTTAAGCCTAACATGACGACCAGACGACCAGCAAGGACACAACGTGGTAAGAGGGCGGTGCGCGCAGAAGGCATTTAAAGTGTGACAGATTGGGTATCGGAAACGTTTGAGTACTGTACTGGAACTGTGCATCATTTAGTCAACGCCGACCCATTCTTGAAAAACTACTCTACGGAAACGATATTGTAGTCTTACAAGAAACACAGCTCGGCGACGGAACAGTCAATGTCGCGGGACTTCAGGGATTCTTTAACAGGCGGCACCTCGGACAGGCCATTCTGGTCCGCGACAACATACTAGTGTCTGAGATCGATATGTCTTCCTGGAACAGTGATGCCCTGCAAGTGCAGGCATTAAGAATAATGACACCAGTGCAGCTCGTAATCGTGAACGTTTATGCGCGAAATGGGAAGGTCGACTTGCAACAATGGCAGAGTTTGTTCGATATGGATGAAAGGCATATCACCTACTGTGGGGACTTCAATGCCAGAGGCAGTCAATGGGGGAATTGCATCACCAATAGACAGGGAGAAGATCTGGAGGACGCCCTGGCATCTGCTGCCCTAATCTGTCTGAATGATGGGAAGGTCACTAGAATAGCCACTCGACCAGGTGACTCTGACAGCGTCATTGACTTGGCTCTGGTGTCGCCCACCATCGCACCAAGGTGCCGGTGGGGCACACTGGGATACCACGATAGTGACCACTACCCTTGTGTCATCCTGATCAAGAAAGACGGGGCCATGAGTCAAAGAAACAAGACAAATGCCTTCCCGTACGACAACACTGGTCAAGACGCCATAAGCAAGATCAGAAGAAGAAAACTAACTTCCTCCCGCAGGAGACAAGAAAGATGGCTGCAGCCACCATGGTGGAATGGAGAGGTTGAGAAGGCATGGCTGGGAAAGAGGCAGGCTGTCAAAGACTGGCAAAAGGCCAGAAAGGCTAACATGCCACAGGTTGAGTTGGCGAACCTGAAGACTGAGGTCGATAGGACGACGACTTTATTCAAATCCTGCGCCAAACAGGCCAAGGTCGAGAAATGGGACGAGTTCTGCAGGAAGGTGTGCTCCGAGCGATTTCTTACGACATTCTGGCGCCTCCACAAGAGCATGAACGGTGCTGCACAACGTAGGGGTATTCCAGACTTTCAAGGCACAGACCTCGCATGGAAAAAGTCGGATGCGGATAAAGGTAAGGCCCTTCTTGCACGCTACATAGAACAGACTGACCAGAAAGACGAGCCCGCCAGACAGAGGACCACAACGACACTCTCTAAATTGTGCGAGGGGGTCGGGACAGACGAAGAATGAACCATCACAGCTGAGATATTGCGTGCAATGCTCAAGAAATCACCTAACACCGCCCCAGGCCCAGACGGCATCCGATATGGTGACCTAGTGGTGATATCAGATGATGACATGGAAGAACTGGCCAGAGAATTCAACACCAGTATCCAGAGGGGCCAGGTCAAAGAAGAATGGCTACACAGCTACTTGCTGCCGCTGCCAAAACCGAACAAAAACCATTCCAAGATAAGCGGCTACAGAATCATTACGATGCAGAATACTGTTGTCAAGCTACTGGAGAAAATTGTAGCACACAGACTTGCTTGGGACTTGGAACAGCTCGGCTGCTTCCCGCCCACACTTGGAGGATACAGACGCAACAAAGAGTCATGGCTGAATGCGGCGGTCTTTGCTCAAGATGTTTACGAAGGATTTCAGGTCAGAGAAGAGACATGTGCGGCCGCCATATACTTAGAGGACGCATATAACAGAGTATCTTTCGAGCACTTGATGCAAACCCTCCTCAGACTGAAAGTGCACCCTCACCTTGTACGATGGATAGCTGCAGTTCTGCTCCAAAGGAAGGTGGTGCTAAGATGCGGGAGTTGGTCTTCTGAGCCGATAACGATATGTCCAGGATTGCCGCAGGGTTCACCACTGTCACCAGTACTATTCAACGTGTATACGGTGCCGATCACTGAACAACAGTTGGACGGGAGGGGTAGGACTCTGTCATTCGTTGACGACATCCTCGTGTATCGACAGGGTCGAGATAGACAGGCGGTTGCCAATGATATGCAGGCCGAACTAGATCGAATTTCCTCATGGTGTGCTGATGCCGATGCCCTTGTCAACCCTGCAAAGGCAACGGTTACATGGTTCTCACTAAACAACCATATTGTGAAAACAGACCTGCCGGCAGTGAGAATGGATGGGAGCAGTTTGAGTAGAACCCAGTCAATGACATATCTTGGCGTGAGGCTTGATCGTAGCCTGTCCTTCAGAGATCATGTCGATTATGTCATAACGAAGGCTCGAAAAGGTTTGTCAGCAATGAGAGTCATGGCGACTGCCAATATCGAGCAAAGACTGCTAATACTTCTGTTCCAAGGACTTGTGCTTTCACGCATCGAGTATGCCCTGGCCATCCTCACTGTCAGCCCTACACAGATTGGAAGACTTGAAAAGGTACAAAACGAAGCCATGCGCATCATTTTGGGCTGCACGAGAGACACCAGCTGTGTAGCAATGAGATACCTCCTTGACTTCCCGACAATGGAACACAGGATCAAGATCTGGAGAGCTCGTGCATACTTAAAAATAAGTGCA
This sequence comes from Cepaea nemoralis, assembly GCA_014155875.1. Lineage (NCBI taxonomy): Eukaryota > Metazoa > Mollusca > Gastropoda > Stylommatophora > Helicidae > Cepaea > Cepaea nemoralis. The sequence continues at coordinate 16,822 of JACEFZ010028197.1, forward strand.
GATGAGCAGCACCCTCTGCATGACGCTATATTCAGAGAAAAGGGTGACAGGCTAAAGAGGGGCAAATCATGGATGGGTCGGGCGGAAGATGTCGTCAGACAGGTCTGCAGTCTTACCAGTATCAACCCCGGCAAGGAATGGGTGCCGATGCCTCCAGCTTTTAAGTGCACTTTCTCCTGCATTATCACACTCGACAGACGGTGCAGAGAGCAGAACCCTGCCGCTGTCAATGCAGAGGTTAACGCGCTCATCTATGAACATTCAGATAGCCCCGAAGTGCTCATCTATACAGATGGATCTGTTGTAAAGCAGCAGAGAAGTGCGTGGGCATTTACAGCCCGTTCAGCGGGCCGAACCGTTCAAGAATCCAGTGGTGCCCACTCTATGACCACGAGCAGCATGACGATGGAGGTGATGGCAGTTACACAGGCTTTCATATGGCTGGAATCACAGCATTATACCAACGTGTGTGTACTAAGTGACTCAATGAGCATGATTCAGAAGGTCGAAGCTGGATCTGTACGTAGACAGTGGACTGAATCGCTGCGGAAGTCTGTTGTCCGTAAAGTCACCTTCATCTTCGTCCCGGGACATGCGGGAGTCGAGGGAAATGAACGAGCTGACAAACTGGCTGGCTCTGCACCCCCTGTAGATGGCCAGCCCATGGATCGTGCCGATGTTATTAACGTCCTTAAAGATATGGCGAGAACAGAGGACTTTGACGTCAGTGATTCCACATCGCTGTCCAGGATGAAAGACCTTGGAGTAAGAATCGGCACAGCCAGACGCGAGAGGTACATCGGGAAAACAAAGCGCCTCGCCAACCAACACAGAACTGGCACTATTAGCCACCGGACGCTGATGCATATGCTGGGGGGAGGATCTGAGCACCTATGGACATGTCCGGAGTGCAATGAAGATACCCCAACTGATAACTGATATCATCATTTCATTTCATTGGCACCTTGCCGTCTTGACAGACGATAGTTTGTGCTTTAAAAAGGCATAATAACTTTTAACTATGGCGGTAGCGAGTGTGACTGATAAGGCCAATTTGCGCTGTAAATGTCCGTTCACAGTGGGTGCATGTGAACACGTGGTCATTTCCACCATCATGCACCATCTTACGTCTCAAACGCTTGGTGTGTGACTTTTCTGCAATAATTTTCTCCTTTGACTTTATTCCATTTCTGATATTTGCCCTCCATGCAACACGTTCATCTGCGACTTGCCCCCAATGTGCATTATCAATGCCTGTATCAATCATGTCCCGCTTACACACATCTTTGTATCGTAGTAGAGGCCGACCCTGAGATCTCTTACCCATCTGTAATTCACCAAAAAAGATATCCTTTGGTATTCTACCATCATCCATCCTCCTAAGATGTCCTATCCATCTAAGTCTACGAAGACTGAGCATGGAATAAACTGTCACACAACCTGATCTTTCCAATACTTCAGTGCTTGTGCATAACTGATAACTGAACTGATTAACTACCGAAAATAGTAGATATGGCCCTCTGCTTGAAAAGCTTGGGAACTACTGCTCTAGACAATTTCTTACATGGCTAGGACTCACCTGTAGGTGTGTTTTCTTTTTCTAATTAGTTAGGGACCATTACAGTCAAATCTCGGCTATTTCCAACTCTCTTGAGATGTGTACATATCACACAAAGGACATCTAGTTTTTGACCTTAATCCGAGAGGTATAGGTATCCGATTTCACTACCCGGGAGATCGGAAGCAAACGGCACAGAGAAATAAAATGAAGACGAGGAGGAAACAGAAGGAAGATAAGATGGAATATAAACATAGAAACAATAATTTATTATCCCCAAATGTTTACACAAAAAAGCACAAACAGTGAGGAACATAGGGTCAGCTGTTTACTCACCTACAACTTTTTTATCACCGTCCTGCTCCTCCGGGCTACCTTTCTGATAGTAACCTCCTGAAAAACCCAGCAGGTATTTAAAACCGGGTACCACGTCGCGGATTCTATGCTGACTTTCTGCCATGGCCTGGCATTGGAACAGAATATTCCAAAAGCAGATTTGAAACAGCATGAAAGACCTATGGCACAACATCATTATTATCATGTGCCATGCGGATCAGCGTGGGCGGTCATGGTTCGTGATCACACACGATGACCAGAGTCGTAAATTACCTCTGTATTCTTGTCTAGATTATGTCACGTGTCCTAGCCATCCATGTAGTTTTCTCTTTGCTTTCCCCTTGATATTTTCACCTCAATTTTACTAGTGTATTCCCTCTCATAGCATACCCAAAATTGTTACTGTCTGCATCTCACATCAATGTTTGGATTTCATTTGTTTCTGTCGGGTTTTCTTATTGGTTTGTCTGTCCTTCCATGGTGTATTTGTATTTTTGTCATAGTATACTATACCCTAGAAGTGTGTATAGAATACCTGGAAGTTTGTATGGTATACCTGGAAGTTTGTATAGTATACCTGCAAGTGTGTATAGTATACCTGGAAGTGTGTATAGTATAACTAGAAGTGTGTATAGTATACCTGGAAGTTTGTATGGTATACCTGGAAGTTTGCATAGAATACCTGGAAGTTTGTATAGAATACTGGAAGTTTGTATGGTATACCTGGAAGTGTGTATGGTATACCTGGAAGTGTGTATGGTATACCTGGAAGTTTGTATAGAATGCCTGGAAGCGTGTATAGAATACCTGGAAGTGTGTATGGTATACCTGGAAATGTGTATAGAATACATCGAAGTGTGTATAGAATACCTGGAAGTCTGTATGGTATACCTGGAAGTTTGTATAGAATACCTGGAAGTTTGTATGGTATATCTGGAAGTGTGTATAGAATACATGGAAGTGTGTATATACTACCTGGAAGTTTGTATGGTACACCTGGAAGTGTGTATAGAATACCTGGAAGTTTGTATGGTATACCTGCAAGTGTGTATAGAATGCCTGGAAGTTTGTATAGTATACCTGGAAGTTTATATAGTATGCATGGAAGTTTGTATATTATACCTGGAAGTTTGTATATTATACCCTAGAAGTTTGATAGTATACATGGAAGTTTGTATATTATACCCTAGAAGTTTGATAGTATACATGGAAGTTTGTATATTATACCCTAGAAGATTATACAGTATACCTTGAAGTTTTTATAGTATACCTGGAAGTTTATATAGTATATCTAGAAGATTATATAGTATACCTTGAAGTTTATATAGTATAACTAGAAGATTATATAATATACCTAGAAGTTTGTATATTATACCTGGAAGTTTGTATAGTATATCTAGAAGATTATATAGTATACCTGGAAGTTTGTATAGTATATCTAGAAGATTATATAGTATACCTGGAAGTTTGTATAGTATATCTAGAAGATTATATAGTATACCTGGAAGTTTGTATAGTATACCTTGAAGTTTATATAGTATAACTAGAAGATTATATAATATACCTAGAAGTTTGTATATTATACCTGGAAGTTTGTATAGTATATCTAGAAGATTATATAGTATACCTGGAAGTTTGTATAGTATATCTAGAAGATTATATAGTATACCTGGAAGTTTATATAGTATATCTAGAAGATTATATAGTATACCTGGAAGTTTATATAGTATATCTAGAAGATTATATAGTATATCTAGAAGATTATATAGTATATCTAGAAGATTATATAGTATACCTGGAAGTTTATATAGTATATCTAGAAGATTATATAGTATATCTAGAAGATTATATAGTATACCTGGAAGATTTCTATAGTATATCTAGAAGATTATATAGTATACCTGGAAGTTTATATAGTATATCTAGAAGATTATATAGTATATATAGAGATTATATAGTATACCTGGAAGTTTATATAGTATATCTAGAAGATTATATAGTATATCTAGAAGATTATATAGTATACCTGGAAGTTTATATAGTATATCTAGAAGATTATATAGTATATCTAGAAGATTATATAGTATACCTGGAAGTTTATATAGTATATCTAGAAGATTATATAGTATACCTGGAAGTTTGTATAGTATATCTAGAAGATTATATAGTATACCTGGAAGGGTTTATAGTATACCTTGAAGTTTATATAGTATAACTAGAAGATTATATAATATACCTAGAAGTTTGTATATTATACCTGGAAGTTTGTATAGTATATCTAGAGGATTATATAGTATACCTGGAAGTTTGTATAGTATATCTAGAAGATTGTATAGTATACCTGGAAGTTTATATAGTATATCTAGAAGATTATATAGTATACCTGGAAGTTTGTATATTATGCCCTAGAAGTTTGATAGTATACCTGGAAGTTTGTATATTATACCCTAGAAGATTATATAGTATACCTTGAAGTTTTTATAGTATACCTGGAAGTTTATATAGTATATCTAGAAGATTATATAGTATATCTAGAAGATTATATAGTATACCTGGAAGTTTATATAGTATATCTAGAAGATTATATAGTATATCTAGAAGATTATATAGTATACCTGGAAGTTTGTATAGTATATCTAGAAGATTATATAGTATACCTGGAAGTTTGTATAGTATATCTAGAAGATTATATAGTATACCTGGAAGTTTATATAGTATATCTAGAAGATTATATAGTATACCTGGAAGTTTATATAGTATATCTAGAAGATTATATAGTATATCTAGAAGATTATATAGTATATATCTAGAAGATTATATAGTATACCTGGAAGTTTATATAGTATATCTAGAAGATTATATAGTATATCTAGAAGATTATATAGTATACCTGGAAGTGTATATAGTATATCTAGAAGATTATATAGTATACCTGGAAGTTTATATAGTATATCTAGAAGATTATATAGTATATCTAGAAGATTATATAGTATACCTGGAAGTTTATATAGTATATCTAGAAGATTATATAGTATATCTAGAAGATTATATAGTATATCTAGAAGATTATATAGTATATCTAGAAGATTATATAGTATATCTAGAAGATTATATAGTATATCTAGAAGATTATATAGTATACCTGGAAGTATATATAGTATATCTAGAAGATTATATAGTATATCTAGAAGATTATATAGTATACCTGGAAGTTTATATAGTATATCTAGAAGATTATATAGTATACCTGGAAGTTTGTATAGTATATTTAGAAGATTATATAGTATACCTGGAAGTTTTTATAGTATACCTTGAAGTTTATATAGTATAACTAGAAGATTATATAATATACCTAGAAGTTTGTATAGTATACCTGGAAGTTTGTATAGTATATCTAGAAGATTATGTAGTATACATGGAAGTTTGTATAGTATATCTAGAAGATTATATAGTATACCTGGAAGTTTATATAGTATATCTAGAAGATTATATAGTATACCTAGAAGTTTATATAGTATATCTAGAAGATTATATAGTATATCTAGAAGATTATATAGTATATCTAGAAGATTATATAGTATACCTGGAAGTTTATATAGTATATCTAGAAGATTATATAGTATACCTGGAAGTTTATATAGTATATCAAGAAGATTATATAGTATATCTAGAAGATTATATAGTATATCTAGAAGTTTATATAGTATACCTGGAAGTTTATTTAGTATATCTAGAAGATTATATAGTATACCTGGATTTTTATATAGTATATCTAGAAGATTTTATAGTATACCTGGAAGTTTATATAGTATATCTAGAAGATTATTTAGTATATCTAGAAGATTATATAGTATACCTGGAAGTTTATTTAGTATATCTAGAAGATTATATAGTATACCTGGATGTTTATATAGTATCTCTAGAAGATTATATAGTATATCTGGAAGATTATATAGTATATCTAGAAGATTATATAGTATATCTAGAAGATTATATAGTATACCTGGAAGTTTATATAGTATATCTAGAAGATTATAAAGTATACCTGGAAGTTTATATAGTATATCTAGAAGATTATATAGTATACCTGGAAAATTGGATAGTATATCTAGAAGATTATATAGTATACCTGGAAGTTTATATAGTATATCTAGAAGATTATTTAGTATACCTGGAAGTTTATATAGTATATCTATGTCGTATTACTCTTCAGTAATGTCCTATTACTCTTTAATAATATATGTCGTCTCTGGGGTGAAGGGAATAAACATCGACATCCTTTTATCCCATATCACTATCTTGAGGATCTTCTTGATTTCTGTCCACAAAACCCCGTCGGTCCCTGGATCCCTCTCTCTCTCTCTCTCTCTCTCTCTCTCTCTCTCTCTCTCTCTCTCTCTCTCTCTCTCTCTCTCTCTCTCTCTCTCTCTCTCTCTCTCTCTCTCTCTCTCATAACCACGGCACCTGATATCCAAGCCAGACGGAACATTTCCATCACACCAAATCCGTACAATACGCCCTCTTTCACGCAGGAGGGTGATAATTATGAAGATACGTTCCCTCTTCTCCACAGCAAGGATCAATCCAGTAGTAACAACAACGTGCCACCACAGCCTCCTGTTAGTCACGAATCAGAGCCTGTAGTTGGAAGTCGTTACACACCCGTGAGAAATCAACAGTATCCACTCCATTGTAACCCAGAGTTGTTATACCTCACACGGTTTAGCCCAGCTTCACTTCGGCAGGCATTTATGATGTCGCTGTACCAAGGACCAACACAGCCTGGTATTTATTAGCAATTCAGCACAAAGCAACACCGGATTTCGGTACAAGAAAGAGCCTCTCCTAGAAAGTTTATGCGCATACTTGGTTATTGATTTATATAGCAACGTATTAGATTGTACGTGGCTGTAAAAATTGACTCGTATTGAAGTCACAGAGATTGACACTTAGATATCTTTTATAATACTTTTTATCGCCTTAATACTCTGAGGGAGGGGGTCTTCACTCCCCGCTTTAAACAGAGACATTGACTTGTATAGTCATTTATTGATTCTTTTGGATAACAGTTGTTACTTAGCTTGTGAAGTAGTTTTTTCAAGTTAATTATTTGTTGTATGTTCTTAATTTCGTTTTGTTCCTTGTTTGCATTATATTCGTTGGTCTAATTAGTTACATCGTTATAATATTGTCATTTACTTATCGATTTGTATTACTGATATTTTGTAAGTTAATGTAATTGTGATTTTTTTTAATGATCTTGTATTTTTACTTAACTTTGACTAATTTACACTTTCTTCATGGATGAAATGTCTGAGAAGTGGCAACACTGGCTCAATAAGTCAGGAATACGCCTTGGACACTTAAACATTTGCATCTTATTTAACAAGCTACCAGAGTTATCTTCTATTCTTAATCAAAATTTTCATTTATTCGGCCTTAGTGAAAGTAGGCTTAATGATAAAATTTCAGATGAGGACATCTCTATTAAAGGGTACAAAGTTTTTAGAAGGGATCCCTGTAGGAAACAAGAGACAGGCATAATAACCTATGTTTCTAATTTACTAAATGTTCACCATAGGCTAGACTTTGAAACTTGCGAAATAGAATGTATCTGGTTAGAGCTATAACTTCAAAACCGCACACCCTTGATAATTGGCTACCTTTATCGAAATCCCAGTGCTGGACACGTCTGGTACGAAAACTTCACTACCATGATGGATGTGGTTTTCGCTTCTGGGAAGGAAATTATACTACTCGGAGACTTTACCATTGACACCAACAAATCCAACATAATATGGGGAAATATAATTACATCATACAATTTCCAACAAATAGTACAACAAGCTACTAGAGTAACAAAGTCATCTTCAACAGTCATAGATCACATTTATGTAACTTGCTCAGACAACATCATAGAATGCACCGTACCCAATTGTGCAATGAGCGATCACTACCCAATATGCTGCACGTGGTCAAAAAAGGAATTAAAACTTCTAAACATAAACACATAAGTGTAGAATATAGAAGTTACAAAAATTTCAACCAAAACGCATTTTACAGGACTTGCTCAGTTCACCTCTAGACAACGTTTATCAGCTTCCTGACCCGGATGATGCTCTGGGAATTCTGGATGAAAATCTTTATTGATGTTTTTGATAGACATGTGCCAGTCAAGGAAGTTCGAGTAAAACACCACGTCAAGCCACCTTGGATCACCCAGGAAATACTTAAAATTATGAGAGACAGAGATAAAGCACATAAAAAGCGGGATCTCGGTGCATACCGTACTCTTAGAAACAAAGTTCAATATAACATACGACTGGAAAAGAAAAATTACTTTAAGACCTTAGTAATGGATAAAACAAATAGTAAGGATATATGGAAAGCAATTAACACCTTGACAAACAAGTATAACTTCCCAAATTCTTTACCATCAAATCATATTACATGCGACCAATTCAGTAATTTTTTTTCAAACTGACATAGACCAGTTGAAGGCTTCAATACCTAATTCTCCTTGCAACTTATCTGTATTGTCATCGTTTTGCGAGAATAGATGCTCCCGCGATATTCTTTCCGACATGCCGCTAATGACAATCACTGAAGTATTCGCTTACCTCAGTAACCTAAAAAACACAACCTCATCTGGGTTAGATGGAATCAGCAACCGGATTCTCCGTTGTGCTGCGCCAGTGATCTGTACATCACTAACCTATGTATATAATCAGTGTCTAACCAAAGGCCACATTCCATCAGCTCTCAAAATCGCTAAAGTGTACCCTTTTCTTAAATCTGGTTCATTGGACAATGGTCTCCCGAACAATTACAGACCCATTTCCTTACTATCATCACTATCTAAGCCACTAGAAAAACACATCCATAAAGTAACATTACAGTATTTAGTTCGCAACAAGCTTATTGTTGACAGCCAATCAGGATTTCGACCAAAATATTCTTGCCATACGGCCCTAACAAACATGATAGAAAATTGGCACCAGAATATAAACAACAACAGTCTATGTGGAACTGTGTTTATTGATTTCAAGAAAGCATTTGATATGATAGACCATGTTATTTTAATTAAAAAACTCGAGACAATGAAAACTGGCCTTAATGGGGTCACTCTAATATCATCTTTTCTATCAAACAGAAAGCAAGTAGTATCACATAATAAATCTCTGTCTCAAACCACCACCTTCAATACTGGAGTACCGCAAGGCTCTATTCTTGGCCCTCTATTATTTGCCATATATATTAATGATCTACCTTTGCATCTTTCGTCGTCCTGCGATCTATTTGCAGATGACTGTACAGTGTACACAAACGCTGAAGACTGTATTTTACTGGAGTCGTCTTTACAACAAGAATTAAATAATGTAGTTAAGTGGAGCTATTCAAACCGTATGCAAATTAACATCACTAAAACAAAAGCAATGTTATTAACAACCAGACAAAGACTTCAAACTCTAAGCTCACACACATCACTTCAACTTCACATCGATAACATGCCAGTAGAAAGTGTAATTGAGCACAAAACATTAGGTCTAATCATTGATAGAAACCTAACCTTTTATTCCCATGTTCAAGCGCTCATTAATCAAACAGCGAAAAATGTCTACCAACTCGCCAAGATTAAAAACTTCCTTGATGAGGACACAAGGAAGCTATTCTATACTTCTCATATACAGACACACTTTGACTACTGCTCTACAATCTGGGACGGTTGTTCTAATTCAAACACCAAGCGACTTTACTCACTCCAGAAACGGGCCATGAGTCTAATTTATAGCAAACATTTATCTGACAATCCTAGCCTGTATAAACGCCTTCAGTTACTACCATTCCGCAAACGCCTGCTTTTCAATAAAGCTAAACTAATTCACAACATCCTGCATCGGAATGCCCCAAATTACCTTTGGCCATTGTTTAAATATAATGCTAGACACAGTAAACGTTTAAATATACTACACATTCCGAAGCCTAGGATTGACTTATACAAAACAAGCTTAACGTACTCTGCAGCTCAGCTGTGGAACAATCTTCCACAAGAAATCAAAGACATCACCAATCCCTATTCATATAATCGCAAATTATTCGAACACTATCTCAATACGGATTACCTTCCCCCTTAATAATTGAGATAATAATAATAATAACAAAACCCTAGTATAACAGCCAGTCCCCTTTTTGTAGGCCAGTATATTCCACATGGCTAATAACAAGTGTCAGACCATTATCTAATATTACTATGTCGTGTAGTTTTGATGTTTGCATTTTGCCCATGCCTTTATAATGCATATCTTTTATATTGTTGCTGTTCTTTGTTAGCCTTGAATGATGTGTGAATGAAATAATGTATGAAAGAGAGTGATAGAAGGGCAGAATGTTAGACGGGCCTGCGTGCCCAATTCTTAACCCTTTGAAAATAAAGTTTGTTCGTTCGTTCTCTCTCTCTCTCTCTCTCTCTCTCTCTCTCTCTCTCTCTCTCTCTCTCTCTCTCTCTCTCTCTCTCTCTCTCTCTGTCAATACTGTATCAAGCCCCCTCTCATTCTTTCTCAGTCACACTAAACAACACTGGCTCTAACAAAACAACAACTTTGTTTAATAAAGAAAAGTGTCGTGTATTTGCAAAGTGCATGAATAGAATGTCTGTCGTATAATCTAGTGTGTATGCGAAATCAGACCGAACAGCCAAGGAGCACAGTCTATGTCATCATCGTACGGGCCAAACCACAACACCACATCAGGGACAGAACACCTCACCCAAGTGATGTGTCTCTCAGGCATCGTGTCGACTTCTTCAGATAGCTCGTGAACACTCCGGATGCTTGGTCTTCAATAGTGGAAAACAGTCCAATATTGATTTTCACTCCAACACACACAATGTAACTATGCTGTTCATTACTGCTCTGTGATCAGAGACTTCTACAGATAGTGTTAATGTCACCTTGGAAAACCTAACTGTTCGTATGTCACTTTTTGTAAGATTTTCCTAATGTTCCTGTTACAGGTGTTATATACAGTGTCCTTAATTTACGGTGACGTAAACTCTAAAGTAAGAAAACACACTAATATTCATCATGTCCTGCTCAGCAGAGGTCAGGTTCCTGCAGACCATCTGGGTTATGAGCCCAGTGCAAAAACCTCTCAGTAAACTCTGCCTTCAGTACTAGAGCCATCATTTTCTATGCCTTTGTTGCTAGCTTCTTGGTAGAATAACGTGGAACATTCGAGTGGAACCTGTTGAATGGAGAATACATCTGGTGAGAGCAACCCAATTATGACCTTTATTAGGTGAGTGAAGGCCACCGGCCGCACTCAGAAAAAATAACAGAGAACCAAACTCTGTCATAAGGCCGAGGAGCTCATCACTTCAGTCTGAGTCATGGCAAGACAAGGAAAGACTAAAGGAAACGGGTAGAAACCCAGCAGATGCCCTACTGGAAGATCCTACCATTTCACATTCCCTCAATCCCTCCCAACCATCCTCAATCTCTCTAAATATTATCCCACTACATTGTCCTTAACTCACTGAGTTAAATGATATCTCACACAAGCTAGTTTAAGCTACGCGATAGGCTACTGTTGCCGACGCTCTTATAATACATTCTATCACCGCACTTATAATACATTCTATCACCGCACATATAATATAATATGTTTAATAGAATACCATATAGCTATTCCCGTTGTAGATGGAGACTATGTAATCACAGACTGGATCAATGTCCGCCGATATACATCAATACATCAACAATTGACACTATAGTCTCTCTCTAAAAACACAACTAGGAATATTGCACCAGTCCGTCACACTTCAAATCTTTTGGTCGACTCACCCAAAAGTTGTTTATCTCAACGTTTTTTTATATACTGGGTACCAATGACGTCACAAACTGTCTAGACGCCACACAGTCTAGAATCTAATTTTCTCCCTCTTTTCTAGACTGGGTGGAATCAACCCGCCGTCTAGTTTGCTTTCATCTGGGAACCTGTTTTCCCGTACAACAAAAGTCTTGCCGGTCCTGTGAATCAGATAATAATTTCCCATCACAAGATCTAGCCGCGTTACATCCAGACAGAAGTGTCTCCAACTTCAAAGGATGACTGCCGCCTTGCAGACGGATGGCGCTTTAGTCCCGTCTTGAGCAACAACATATTAAAGACATGCCGACTGTGTGTAGACATTTGGGGCGACATTTTGTCATCGATAGAAACCTGCAAGTTTTTAATGCGACAATCTAGAAGATTATATAGTATATCTAGAAGATTATATAGTATATCTAGAAGATTATATAGTATACATGGAAGTTTATATAGTATATCTGGAAGATTATATAGTATACCTGGAAGTTTATATATTATATCTAGAAATTTATATAGTATATCTAGAAGTTTATATATTATACCTGGAAGTTTATATAGTATATCTAGAAGATTATATAGTATACCTGGAAGTTTATATATTATATCTAGAAGTTTATATAGTATATCTAGAAGTTTATATATTATACCTGGAAGTTTATATAGTATATCTAGAAGATTATATAGTATATCTAGAAGTTTATATAGTATATCTAGAAGTTTATATAGTATATCTAGAAGTTTATATATTATATCTAGAAGTTTATATAGTATATCTAGAAGTTTATATATTATACCTGGAAGTTTATATAGTATATCTAGAAGTTTATATATTATACCTGGAAGTTTATATAGTATATCTAGAAGTTTATATATTATACCTGGAAGTTTATATAGTATATCTAGAAGTTTATATATTATATCTAGAAGTTTATATATTATACCTGGAAGTTTATATAGTATATCTAGAAGTTTATATATTATACCTGGAAGTTTATATAGTATATCTAGAAGTTTATATAGTATATCTAGAAGTTTATATATTATATCTAGAAGTTTATATAGTATATCTAGAAGTTTATATATTATATCTAGAAGTTTATATATTATACCTGGAAGTTTATATAGTATATCTAGAAGATTATATAGTATATCTAGAAGTTTATATAGTATATCTAGAAGTTTATATAGTATATCTAGAAGTTTATATAGTATATCTAGAAGTTTATATAGTATATCTAGAAGTTTATATAGTATATCTAGAAGATTATATAGTATACCTGGAAGTTTATATAGTATATCTAGAAGATTATATAGTATACCTGGAAGTTTATATAGTATATCTAGAAGATTATATAGTATACCTGGAAGTTTATATAGTATATCTAGAAGTTTATATAGTATATCTAGAAGTTTATATAGTATATCTAGAAGTTTATATAGTATACCTAGAAGTTTATATATTATACCTGGAAGTTTATATAGTATACCTGGAAGTTTTTATAGTATATCTAGAAGAGTATATATTATACCTGGAAGTTTATATAGTATACCTGGAAGTTTGTATATTACACCCTAGAAGTTTGTATAGTATACCTGGAAGTTTGTATATTACACCCTAGAAGTTTGTATAGTATACCTGGAAGTTTGTATATTACACCCTAGAAGTTTATATAGTATACCTGGAAGTTTGTATATTACACCCTAGAAGTTTGTATAGTATACCTGGAAGTTTGTATAGTATGCCCTTGACGTGTGTACAGTATAGCCACAAAGTCTGTGTAGTTTACCGTGGAAGTGTGTATAGTTTAACCTGGAAGTGTGTGGACCATGTAAGAATGAAGAGTTAAAATAAGACTTGATTAAATCTTAATGCATGTCGGTTTCAACAAAAGAACACATGCCTCTGTGTTGTCTGCATGGTGAAGGTGGATATACAAAGACCCAGCTCTTCACGCGACCACTCTAGAACCTGTCAAGCGACCAACTGTACCTAAGTATAGTTGAGTTGAGTTAAGAACCGACATCACTGCACTCAGGACATTCCCATACTATCTCCTAATTCTAATAAACGTGTAAACACCAAATAGAACGGTGGTTTTAAATGTCTAGTCTACACAATGACACCTCTTGGGAAATATGGTAAGACGAAAAAGAAAAGAAACATCGGATACAACGGTTCTTTTATTCATCATCATCTTCATTATCCACTGTTACCTCTAAGAGTTGTAGGGAGAAATAGATGAATGGCACTGGATAGCGTCACTGTGTGTGATTGTACGCTGTCTTTGATGTCAATCCATTTTATTCTAGGGCGTCCCCTTGCTCTCGTATCCATCCATCCATCATCCATCATGTGCCATGCCGGTAAGCTTGGGCGGTCATGTTTTGCCATCTCACTCGATCACCAGAGTCGTGGATCAGCTCAGTGTTTCTGTCTCGACCATGCCACGAGGCCAAGCCATTCAGGTATTTGCTTCTAGGTCTTCCTCTTGGTCTGTTCCCTTACCAGTTGTCACCAAGTTCTCCAATTCATTTCTTCTCATAACATGCCCAAAAAATGTTGACTGTCTGCGTCTAATGTCTCTAATCAATTTACGATCTTCACTTGTTTCTCTCGTATCAGATCGTCTTTTTGGTAGTAGTAGATGGGGATGCATTCTAACTAGATAGCTGAACTATTTGATCTTCTGCCTTTCAGTCTATGTGGCTCAAAGTGTTGATCCCTCTGTCTTATGATAACATAATTTCTTACTCGGTGTCACCGCCTCACTTTCATATATAATAGAGGGCTGCAACTCCAGCCCAAGGGATACCATTGAGTCGCGCAGGACCCGAGTAATCTAGAACCTTCTCGAAAGAGCTGGTCACCAAGTCCATGATTCCGTGGACACTGATGTGGCCCGCCTAATGCGGGGTCCACGAGGAACTCGGACAGAGTTACCGCCCGTGTCGAGTTAGGACACGCGGAGACCGGCAGAGGACAAACGGACTGGAGAGAGACAACAAGGCCTGCCTGAGAGGGACTCATAGATATTCATAGATATACTTAGGCTAGATAGTGTGCTAGATTGTTGTATGACAACTATATGTTTGCTGTTTAACTATCTGTGATATGTAATATAAGAGAGCGCGGGTCTGTTTACCCACTGCGCCAACTGTACACTTCATACAATAAATGTTCTATATCCTAGCGAACAGTGTATTGTTGCCTGTATGAACCCGAACCGTTATTTAGATCAGAGTAAGATGATGACACTCGGTCTCTGATAGTTAAGTTGGCAGCTCTCCTCGAGCATCTCATCTCGCAGATGTAAATGTTAGTGTGATGTGGATAATGTTCAAGTTTGATATTGGTAGCATAGGTTTGGTGTGAATATGGTATTTATTATCTTTCATTTTACGGACATTGGCATATTTGGAAATATAATTTACAGCTGCCATAAAAGCCCACTTGCTTTTATTACAATGAGAAATTACGATTATTTTTTTTTATTACAATGAGATGTAGCATAAAAGTATATAGACTGTCTTCTTCTTCTTCTTCTTCTTCTTCTTCTTCTTCTTCTTCTTCTTCTTCTTCTTCTTCTTCTTCTTCTTCTTCTTCTTCTTCTTCTTCTTCTTCTTCTTCTTCTTCTTCTTCTTCTTCTTCTTCTTCTTCGTATTCATCTTCTTCTTCTTCTTCTTCTTCTTCTTCTTCTTCTTCTTCTCTTCTCTTCTTCTTCTTCTTCTTCTTCTTCTTCTTCTTCTTCTTCTTCTTCTTCTTCTTCTTCTTCTTCTTCTTCTTCTTCTTCTTCTTCATCTTCTTCTGCTTCTTCTTCTTCTTCTTCTTCTTCTTCTTCTTCTTCTTCTTCTTCTTCTTCTTCTTCTTCTTCTTCTTCTTCTTCTTCTTCTTCTTCTTCTTCTTCTTCTTCTTCTTCTTCTTCTTCTTCTTCTTCTTCTTCTTCTTCTTCTTCTTCTTCTTCTTCTTCTTCTTCTTCTCTTCTTCTTCTTCTTCTTCTTCTTCTTCTTCTTCTTCTTCTTCTTCTTCTTCTTCTTCTTCTTATTCTTCTTCTTCTTCTTCTTCTTCTTCTTCTTCTTCTTCTTCTTCTTCTTCTTCTTCTTCTTCTTCTTCTTCTTCTTCTTCTTCTTCTTCTTCTTCTTCTTCTTCTTCTTCTTCTTCTTTGTCAACAACTGATGTGTCAGGCATCATAGGATTACTTCTCCCACACCATACAAAGAACTTGCAAGTCGTGTGAGAGGAAATGAACGGTACATTTTATTGCCGTTGGCTCTTCACAATTACAAAACAGTCGCTATCAAATCACACACAAAGCCACAGAATTGCCTATCTCTAGTTTCCTAACCCTATTGCTAATCTCTATCTAATTGGCTACAAAAACTCCTATCGACACTAAACGATCTGCTCTCTACGAAGTCAGTCCCCAGTCTGACTTTTCCTACACGCGTGACTACACAGCACGCGGAAGGACCTTGTTGCGTCCTTCGGCTTTTTGCGTGCTGTTCCACTTAGCACGCTTGTAGCAGCCGTTCTCCTATTGAGTGGCATAGGCGTGATTCTGTCGTGACCAGAGTACTAACTATCTGGTCGATGCCTCCGTGTCTCATGAGAGAACTAGTTAATAGTCCCCCTTTCTATCATCTACCCTGCCCTTATATCGGGGCACTGTATTACCTCTAATCTACTTGAGGTTGACCACTCTTCCCGGTGGTCTTCTATCTTGAGGCATACCTCCTGCCTTTATATTCCAGTCTTTGACACACACCCTCCCCTCCTGTGTTGCGTCATCAACTTTGACTCATTGGTTGTGACGCAAGAGGTTTCTAAAAAATTAGTGTATCTAATTTTTGTCAAAGACTGCTGATAACCTTGCTTTGGGTAACTCAATAGACTTCTACTGACTATTGTCACAATGTAGTATCACTTTACTTGGCTACTGGCAATCGCCACAAACTTGTCTGGTTGGCGTGAGCCCTCTTCTCAATCGCAATATTATATTAATTAGAGGTATGTCTGAACCGGACCGTTGTCTTATAAGACCTGCCCTCAAATAGTAAATTAACTCACTACCCATACACAGTTGACTTTCTTAGGGTCAACACATGAATTGCTTCATGTCCCCCATATAATATTAAACAACCATTACACAAGCTGTGTGCGACAGGCTTTACCTATTTCGCTTCCGCGTGTAAAGTTATCTTTCACTGTTAAGTTAGTGTTTCGTTGTCTATTATGTCCCCTGACCCGGAGTTATCTCCCTTTGATTTACACAAAATGTATGCAATTTATATGTTTGTTTTTCTGGTTGTTTGCGTGTTTGCATCTAACTAATAGTATAATCTAACTTCTAACATGTGTATCTATCTATCATGTGTATGTAAGTTAGTTTTCAAGTGCCATAATTCGGTTAAATGCGGCCACAAACAAGTGTATAACACTAATTCGTGACTACGTTTCCGTCTTATGAGACTTAAAATACTTTCTCTAAGATCTACACTAAACTGCACACAACACATTCATGACAACACATTTTCAACATCGAAACAAACACCTGACGCAGACAAAAAATAAAAAGTCGCGTTGAGCGGCAGAAAAAATCCGCTGACTGATCTCACTCTCTCTTGTATAATTTACATTCGCTCTCACTTTCACACTTCTATCACACATCTTTTACCCTCACTTCTGTCACACATCTTTTACCCTCACAATTATTTAAAAACCTTGGAGTGACACTGTACAAGTTTGGCTCAGTTTGACAAAGTTGAGCTCAATGACTGTGCGTAAATTGCTGCACGAGTCATGTATTTACACATATTTACATGTAAGAAAAAGGGTTGATGGTTTGTACCCTGGTATTACTAACTACTATATTCTACTGAAATAATACTCTAAATGCTGACATACTAATACTAGTTCTATAAATATGTATTTAATGTGTTAGCTATTTTAATTTAATTTGCCACATTAATCCTAATGTTTATCTAATTTAAGGGACGTAATCTAACTAAAATGAAATTGATGTGAGATGAGTTATGTACCTTTATGAGATGGGTAATGTGAAATGTAATCAATTATGTACCTTTCTAACATGGGTAATGTGCAATATAACAAAATTATAAATACTGTTTTTAAATGGAAAAACATATGATTGGTATTTTTACTCTAAATGGTGTAAATGATGTATGTTTAATTGTATACTCTTTTTAGCCTATGCTAATGATGTCCATTAATCCTAATACTCCATGATCACGTTTGTTAAATGGACTGGTTCATTAAGATGGGATGAACTCAAATGAAATGAAACAAAGTGAAATGTAATAAACCTAAATGGTACTAATACTATCTAAACTTTTTATTCTAGTTTATAATTAGCTGTTATTACTTTTAAATTACTATCCTATTCTACTTTTAAGGTAAGTAAGTAGGTAAATTAATGATCTATCTAATTAATCCTATCTAAACTACTTAAAAAAATGAAAACTATTATATTGTCTAAATCTAAATGTAAATTAAAGTGACCTAATCTACCTATAATTTATCACTATATTAAAATGTTATAATACATATCACAATAAGTTTATATATACATAGTATTTAAATACCTCAGGTTAGTCGTTGCCTTAATGTTCAGCAATTGCTTTCATTGGCATACTATATATTCACACTTGTCCTGGGTATATTAAACACATTACACAGTCATACTTGTGTCCTATGGGTATTGCACCTGTAGAGTTCGATTGTGTCGTAGACCAGTATTTTCGTGTCTGTATTTATGTAATGTTCTGACACTGTTTTTCTCTGCTTAACACAAATGATTCACCGGAACACCTACGGAGCTTAGTAAGTAATGAGTTGTTCCAGTTCATACGGTGATACATTTGTTCTCGGAGCACAGTTCTTCTTTTAATGTCTACGGCCACATGGTAGTTCGCTGTTCGTAGTACATAGTTCAGCACGTAATATCTATGTATCAGTATAAACATTTCACATAGAATATTCTAATGTACTAATAATCTATTACTCTACACTCTTATGTGGAATCTCCGGTATTTCTACCTCAGATGGTCGGCTAAGGGTATCAGCAAGAATGTTGTCCTTACCCTTAATATGCTCTATACTAAACGTATAGTTTTGTAGTATTAGCGACCACCTGTATATACGGTCATTCCGATGCACACCACTTTGTATGACCGTGATTGGGGAGTTGTCAGTCTGGACAACGAAGTGAACACCCGCTAGAAATCGATGGAGCTTCCTCACCGCATAGATGACGCTTAGGGCTTCCAACTCTGATATGGAATATCTGGACTCAGCATGTGTGATCTTACGGCTCACGTAGCAAATCGGATGGAAGATGCCCTCATAAAATTGGCCTAGCACTGCAGCGATGGAGATTCTGCTGGCATCTGTCCTAAGATAATAAACGAGCCTAGGATTAGGCAAGCGGAGGATTGGTACATTACTAAACAGGATTTTCAATTTTGACAATGCAGAAATTAATAATGCATCTTTGACATCTAATTTTACAGATGCTTTTAAAACATTGGAAAATACACTTGTAATTTCCGCTAAGTTTGGTATGAATTTGCTATAGTAATTTACTAACCCCAAAAGGCTTCTGACCTGCTTCTTTGTGGTAGGCATGGTCAGGTTCATAATTTTGGTAATGATTCTATTGTCAGTCTTTAGTTGACCTTGTGAAATGACATGACCCAAAAAATCAATTTCTTTTAGGCCCAATTCGACTTTGCTCGGTTTGACAGTGAGACCGAAGAGTCGCAACCTATCAAAGACATGTCTTAGTTTCAGTAGGTGTGTTGTCCAGTCATCAGTATGGACACATATATCATCTATATACGTCACTGTATTCGTCACTCCATGCAGTAGATCTCTAGTTAAGCGTACGAAAGTGGCAGGAGCGTTTCGGAGTCCGAACGGAAGAAAACGCCACTCGTAAAGTCCTAAAGGTGTTGAAAAAGCAGTAAGATGAATGGATTGAGTCTTCATAGGGACCTGCCATTATCCCTTAGTAAGATCTAATTTAGAAAAGATTTTGGAGGTGGACATGTCAAGAATAAGATCTTCGCAGGAAGGAATTGGTTCTGCGTCGATCTTGGTGACGTTGTTGAGTTTTCGATAGTCCACACACAGACGAATTGTGGAGTCTTTTTTCTTAACTAGGACGATAGGAAAGGAGTACTCAGATGTAGACTTCTGGATGATCCCACTAGCTTCTAAATTAAGTATTTCCTTATTTAGATTTTCCCTATAGCTGAGTGGGATTGAGTACGGCCTGCATTTAATAGGCTTAGAGTCCGAAAGAAGAATGGAGTGCTCGATTCTGTCCGTCCTACCTGGAATGTCAGAAAATATGTCTTTATACTCTGTCACAAATTCTATTAATTGTCGTCGTTGACCGTCTGTTAGTTCCTGTTCTATCCGTATGCTATCCAATGTCGCAGTCTTGTCTACAATAGGAACAGGTAGTTCCATTCCGTCGTCGTCTACCTGATTCAGTACGGTGGTGGTGCTAAGTGCGTATTCTGTACTCTCACTAGATGTATGGATAATGTTGGAATTGCCAGTCTCGCTAACTAGTGTAGTTGCGTTGTGTATGTCTGTCGTCTGATCACTAGGTGTGGGTGCACTGTGTTCGTCTGTCTCTACTTCTGTCTCTTGTCGTGAAAAGTAAGGTTTCAACATGTTGACATGGAATATCTTTAAGTGTCCGTTTATCGATATTTCATAGTCAACATCTGAAATTTTACGTACCACCTTGAATGGCCCTTGCCATGTAGTCAATAATAAATTTCGTTTGTCTGGAAGTAATAGAAGTATGTCTTGATCTGGTTCAAGATCAATTGTTCTCGCACCTTTGTTTGCGTATTGGCGGTAGATTTGACCCTTCCTCTCCAAAGCTGCCTTAGCTATGATACACGATTTCATGATTTTCTCTCGTGTTTCTGTCACCATTTCATAAGGTGTTTTTGGGGTGGGAATTTCAATGGAATTAGTTATTACCTGATGGTAAATGGTTAGGGGTCCACGTGGGTTAGCCCCGTATACTAATTCAAACGGTGAGAAACCCGTGCTTGAATGGGGAATCTCCCGATAGGCGAACAGCACTGTTGGTAACAGTGTATCCCAATCAGCTGGGTTTTCTGCTGTTACCTTAGCCAGCATATGCTTAAGATCTCCGTTAATTTTTTCTACTATACCATTGCTGGCTGGATGGTACGCTGTTGTAAAATGCTGTTTAATTCCTAACATTTTTGTAAGGGCTTGCGTTGCAGCCGATATGAATTGAGTTCCACGATCGGATAAGATGGTACGTGGAAATCCGAATCGTGAGAACAGGTGTAGAAATACATTGGCAACATCTTTGGAGGTGATGTATTTCAAAGCTACTGCCTCAACCCACCTTGAACATAGGTCGACCATCGTTAATATGAAGCGATTTCCTTTGCTGGACACCTGATTCAGGGGTCCACCAATATCTACCGCCACACTCTCAAATGGCCTAGAAGCCAGTGTAGAAGGTTGTACTTCAGCTGTAGGATGTTTACCCTTGCGTACTAATTGTTGACAGACATTACAGGAACGACACAATAATTTTATATCATTGCAAACACCTGGCCAATAACAATGAGCCTGAATTCTGGCCCTGGTTTTGTCGTATGCAAGGTGACCAGCAAACGGTGACTCATGTGCAATCTTTAGCACAGTTAGGCGGTGTTGTACAGGTAACACCGTTTGCTGAATCTCATGGTTACCAGTTGTATAGTACCTAGTAAGAATGCCATTATTAAGTCTAAAGAACCATGATGCGTTTTTGGTCACTTTGGCTCTTTCTTTCAATAATTTTAAATAATGGAGACACACTAGGATCAGCTTTCTGCTTTTCTATAAATTTTTGTCTGGTGGTATCATCCGTGCTAGTTGGTGATAGCAACAGTAGTCTCTCATCTTGTAGTGTGTCTTGATGTTTTATAGAGTCTGCTCTGGTTGTTGCATTAGCTGCATTTAATCTTTCCCATGCAGCTATTTTATCGCTAGTACATTGTTTCAATTGGGGTAAGCAACCCAAAATTAAGTCAGTACAAGGGTTGTCAAGTATTGCACAAGTAAAGGTACCAGAAAGGAAAGGAGTGTTAATACGGGCTTTGGCCAAAGGGTAAATTTCAATGTTACCCGAAAAGGTTCGGCATTTGACAGAGTCACCTGTATAATCATCTGGACTCACCAGTTCCTTCCTAAGACCAATAAGGGTGCTGCCGCTGTCCAGCAAACATTGGCATGGTCTGTCGGTGACCATTGCATTGTGGAACACTAAATTGCCTCTGGAGGCTAAGGCTGCATTTACACTCTCAGATGAGAATGGTACTGTATGTCCACATTCTAATTTTCCGTCTGCATGAAATTGGTGACATCGTTCACAACTGTCAAAGCTTAACATATCGTTTACACAACACACATCTTCAGCTTGGTTAACAGGTAATTCATTTTCAACTTCACACTCAGTCTCACTACCACTATCAGAAGATGTATCAATCAAAATAGCATTGTTGGCTTTCATACGTTGGCGGCCCAGACACTTATTTGAATAATGGCCGTAGCTGGAACAAAAGAAGCATTTGATTGCACGCCTGTATGCAGATCGCTTGTTTTGTTGCTTCTTAATAACATTTTCAAGATGCGCCGGATAATTTGGCGATTTATCACACATAGAATAAGTGTCATGCAAAAGTTGACAGTAGATACATTTTGACACTTTCCTATCTTTGTTATCAGCTTTATGAAATGGTTTTCTATTACTTTGATAGTTTTTAGGTTGGTCCTTTACAAAGGACACTATTTCAGAGTCATTTGAAGTCTTAAAAATATCTCTATTTGAGGAAAAATATGCAGAGCCTTTCTTTTCAAATTGTTCTATGGTCTCAATGTCTGACTGCTGCAGGAATTTAGCAAAAGGAGATGGTATCGTGGATATGACTTTATCCATGGCTATTAGATTTTTAAGTCTGTCAAAATCTTTACCTATGTTAGCTGCTTTAAGCCACCTATTTAGTACACTTTGAACATTTGAGACGTAATCAATGAAAGTCTCACTAGGTTTTGGTTTTAAATTTGAGAACTGAACCTGATAACCAGGGGCATCAAGTAAAAAATGTTGCATTATCCTATCATGGATGTACTGATAGTTAGATCTAAGATCAGTTGGTATTGATTCTATCACTTTAAGGGGCTCACCACTCAGGTTCTTCATATAAATCATAGCCCACATCTCTATTGGAACTTGGTGGTATTTAAACTGATACTCGACATTTTCTGTCCAGGCTGATATGGAATCCTCTTTACAATATGGTTTGATAATATTTTTGTATTTATTGAACTTATTTTCTTCTTGTTGACTTTTTAGTTTAGTAGCAGAGATCTCTGCGTGTGAGTCTACATCCATACCTTTCATCTTTAACTGTGTCTCTGATTCTACTTGAATTTGTTTTTCCTTAACTCTTGCCATTTCATCTATCTCTTTTTGCTTTAGTTCTCTCTCTTGATCTAGTTGCTTTTGCTTTAATTCTTTCTCTTGATCTAATTGCTTTTGTTTTATTTCTAATTCTTTATGTTTAATTTCCTTATCATGTTCTAACTGCTTCTGTTTTGTTATCTCAGCTAGTTCTGCAATCTCCTTTGGTTGTCTTTCTCGTGCACGTTCATCTCTCTCAGCATCCTTTGCTTCTTTAAATTTTTGATCAGCATATTGTTCTAGCTCCTTTCCTGTGTATTGTAATTCTTTACCTGCTTTTACAAAATCAGCTAAAGTAGCCATGCTGTTGGGTTATTAGCTAGCAATGCCCCGCACTGAAGTCTTTAATCACTCATTTATCTTTGATATGTTATGTTTCTTAATATCTGAGCACTATAAATTGTACTCTTTGCTTATAACCTGGAAAATTTTATCCTGAAAAAACCAGAGCACAAGAATATGCTAATGCATCACACTCTGAAAAAGAGATGCACTATTAATCACATTGCATGCCAAATATATTGAGTATACTCAACTTAATGTTCCCGAGAATTAGGAACACCATCCCGGTAACACAGGTCACCTCGTTTGGTACTTCGGCATACACACGAGTGTTATAATCAGCTGTTGTTCACCCTGGTTCACAGAGCAGCAACAATTAACAAATTGTAAACGACACGTTATTTTTGACAATTTGATACACTCACAATGACATGCCCACGTACAAACAGAATATAATTTAATTAATGTTAAATGTCAATGTCCTGTCTTCGTTTTATCGTTTTATGCCTTTCGTCCCTAACCTAGTTTAATCTATGGAAGTTTTGTGCAGACCAAGTCTAATTTGCATGGCCGAAAGTAGTGCCATCGTGACGGTAAACACATAGAAAAAGTACGAAAAACATTCAATAAATGCTTTTAAATAAATAAAAATATAATAATATTGTTTAAATAAATAAGTATATTCATTCACTAACTTAAATAAACAAATAATAATTAATATAAAGCACAGATTCAGGCGGGCAGCAGCTTGGCGATTTGTAAACACTCAAATGCTGATTGCGAATGGCGTAGAACAACTGCTTGTCAATCGCACTACGTCAGAGGCGCAGCGCTATTTTTAGCTTGCAAAAATCGATATTGCCGCTGGCTGTGTATCGCTCCGCCATGAATCATATTTGATAATTATTCATAAAGAAATAAATAATTACATAAATCATTGAAAGAAATTAATAATATCAATACTTACAACTTTGAAGAACACATGTTTTAATTAAATAACATTTTAATAAGCACAAATAAGCATTATTTTGTTACGATAGGCACAGCTTAGCTCGCAACTTGTCCTAGTCTGCACACGTCATCAGTCACTGACACAAATTAAACCTAATTAAACCTACTAGCAACCTTAGTCAAGAGCCGTGGGTCGGTGTATTAGCTTGAACGTTTGTCCAAGCCACACTTCTGACACCACATTAATCCTAGCCTGTCAACAACTGATGTGTCAGGCATCATAGGATTACTTCTCCCACACCATACAAAGAACTTGCAAGTCGTGTGAGAGGAAATGAATGGTACATTTTATTGCCGTTGGCTCTTCACAATTACAAAACAGTCGCTATCAAATCACACACAAAGCCACAGAATTGCCTATCTCTAGTTTCCTAACCCTATTGCTAATCTCTATCTAATTGGCTACAAAAAACTCCTATCGACACTAAACGATCTGCTCTCTACGAAGTCAGTCCCCAGTCTGACTTTTCCTACACGCGTGACTACACAGCACGCGGAAGGACCTTGTTGCGTCCTTCGGCTTTTTGCGTGCTGTTACACTTAGCACGCTTGTAGCAGCCGTTCTCCTATTGAGTGGCACTCTTCTCCGTGGCTATCACGTAGGCGTGATTCTGTCGTGACCAGAGTACTAACTATCTGGTCGATGCCTCCGTGTCTCATGAGAGAACTAGTTAATAGTCCCCCATTCTATCATCTACCCTGCCCTTATATCGGGGCACTGTATTACCTCTAATCTACTTGAGGTTGACCACTCTTCCCGGTGGTCTTCTATCTTGAGGCATACCTCCTGCCTTTATATTCCAGTCTTTGACATTCTTCTTCTTCTTCTTCTTCTTCTTCTTCTTCTTCTTCTTCTTCTTCTTCTTCTTCTTCTTCTTCTTCTTCTTCTTTCTTCTTCTTCTTCCTTCTTTCTTCTTCTTCTTCCTTCTTTCTTCTTCTTCTTCTTCTTCTTCTTCTTCTTCTTCTTCTTCTTCTTCTTCTTCTTCTTCTTCTTCTTCTTCTTCTTCTTCTTCTTCTTCTTCTTCTTCTTCTTCTTCTTCTTCTTCTTCTTCTTCTTCTTCTTCTTCTTCTTCTTCTTCTTCTTCTTCTTCTTCTTCTTCTTCTTCTTCTTCTTCTTCTTCTTCTTCTTCTTCTTCTTCTTCTTTTCTTCTTCTTCTTCTTCTTCTTCTTCTTCTTCTTCTTCTTCTTCTTCTTCTTCTTCTTCTTCTTCTTCTTCTTCTTCTTCTTCTTCTTCTTCTTCTTCTTCTTCTTCTTCTTATTCTTCTTCTTCTTCTTCCTTCTTTCTTCTTCTTCTTCCTTCTTTCTTCTTCTTCTTCCTTCTTTCTTCTTCTTCTTCTTCTTCTTCTTCTTCTTCTTCTTCTTCTTCTTCTTCTTCTTCTTCTTCTTCTTCCTTCTTCCTTCTTCTTCTTCTTCTTCTTCTTCTTCTTCTTCTTCTTCTTCTTCTTCTTCTTCTTCTTCTTCTTCTTCTTCTGCTGCTGCTGTTCCCTTCTTCTTCTTCTTGTTCTTCTTCTTCTTCTTCCTTTTCTTCCTTTTCTTCTTTTTCTTCTTCTTCTTCTTCTCCTTCTTCTTCTTCTTCTTCTTCTTCTTCTTCTTCTTCTTCTTCTTCTTCTTCTCTTCATCTTCTTCTTCTTCTCCTCTTTCTTCATCTTCTCTCTCTCTCGCTCTCTCTCGCTCTCTCTCTCGTCGCTCTCTCTCTCTCTCTCTCTCTCTCTCTCTCTCTCTCTCTCTCTCTCTCTCTCTCTCTCTGTCTCTTTCTCTCTCTTCTCTCTGTGTGTATATATTAAAAGACAGAAATTGATAACAAGTGAAAGACCTACCACGGCGTCTTTGACCAGGGTTCGAATCCCAGTATGTCCTACAAACATATCATCGATATCCACCTGCAACAGTCTGGTTAATGGCAGAACCAGCCGGCCATTGGTTAGATGCGAAACAGCGTCCATAGCAACTATAGCGTTCAGCCAGAAGTCAAGGTTGTTTCCTAGGAGAACTTTCTGTATTCCGTCGAGCAGACCTGGAGGTAGTGTACAGTAGTAGCCTAAGACAGTGACATCTATCTCACAGTAGAAAGTGACATCTGACTCACATTAGACAGTGACATATGTCTCACTTTAGAAAATGATACCTGTCTCAGCTTAGAAAGTGATAGCAGTTTCAACTTAGACAGTGGTTACATCTGTCTCACCATAGAAATTGACACATGTCTCACCTTAGAAAGTGACATCTGTCTCATCTAAGAAAGTGACATTTGACTCACCTTAGAAAGTGGCATCTGTTTCACCTTAGAAAGTGAGATCTCTTTTACCTTAGAATTTGACTGCTGTCTCACCTTAGAAAGTGGGATCTGTCTCACATTAGACAGTGACATATGTCTCATATTAGAAAGTGACACCTGTCTCACCTTAGAAAGTGACACCTGTCTCACCTTAGAAAGTGACATCTGTCTCCACTTAGACAGTGAAATATGTCTCAGAAAATCTACACAAATGTATACTTTTATCTGCATTGACATTTTTTTTTAATTTTTATGTGAAATTCCACTCCTGTGTATCAGCTCTTTGTTGTTTGGAAAGCGTCTGAAAGACTGAGGTCTAATTTTTTGTCCGATGAGCTGAAGATATCTGTGTGCTGAAAAGGAATTGCACCCATGACATAAGGTAGGTATAGAGACTTGATTTTAGAAGATTTGTGGCATGATGCAGGTATAGTGACTTACCTTTAGAAGATTTGTGGCATGAGAAAATGGAACAAGCGATTAACGTGGTTCAAGCTGGATTTAGACCAGGAAGAGGAACAAGAGATCACATACTCAATATGCGTTTAATAATAGAGAAGTGCGGAGAATTTAATGTAAATTTATTCTCATGTTTTGTGGATTATTCAGAGGCATTTGACTGTGTACAACATCAGAAACTTTGGTAAATCATGAGGAATATGGGCTTTCTGTCACATATAGTACAACTCATAACAATGCTCTATCTAGACCAACAAGCAGCGGTTAGAATAGATGGCGAGACATCAGATTGAGTTTGACATCAAGCAAGGAGTCCGTCAGGGCTGTGTGCTGTCACCCTATTTGTGTAACCTGTAGGCCGAAAAATATAATGAGAAATGTCAGAGATGATATAAACAGGGAGCCATATGATGCCCTAAATATCGGTGGTCATGAAATACCAGAAATTCTATATGCTGGTGATACAGTATTACTATCCACATCACAGACTGGTATAGAGAACTTAATAACCTCGAACCAAAGAAATAGTGTAAATCACAACTTATATCTTAACATAGCAAAAACAAATGATAATGCATACAGATAAAACTACTATGGAGAACAAAATATATGTTAATGAGGAAAGATTGGAGGTGGTGGGACATTTTGAATATCTTGGGTCATTGATTATCAACAATGGTGACACAATGAAAGAAATTAAACGACGACAATCAATTGCTCTTCAAAGACTAAAACAATTAATAAATTATGGAGTGGGACAGACAGAACTACAAAAATTAGATTTTTAAGAGCATGCATCTTTCCCATTGCAACATACGCCTGTGAGACATGGACACTAACTAAACAAGCTGAACAGCGCATAAATGCCTTTGAATATAAATGTTATAGACGGGTTCTAATAATATCTTGGGTAAAGAAAAGAACAAATGCATCCATACTTCAAGAGCTGAATACTGAAGAGGGTTGGCTATTAAAGACAATAAAACAAAAAAAAATTATATAGTTTGGTCACTTGAAAGGTCATGAAAGTTTGGAAAGAACGATAATGGAGGGGTATATGCCTGGGAAGATAGGAAGTGAAAGGCCAGAGATAAGATGGGTGCAGGATGTGGCGGATGAACTCCAGATGGGTGTATCGGACGCGGGACATCTTGCTTGTGATCGAGAAGTTTTCCCGAGGGTTGTTATGGGAGCGAGGTTCAGCAAATGACACCCTACTGAAGGAATGAATGAATGAATGAATGAATGAATGGCATGAAGCAGGTATAGAGACTTGCCTTTAGAAGATTTATGGCATGAGGCAGGTATAGAGACTTTCCTTTAGAAGGTAGGTATAGAGAGGCATGAGACAGGTATAGAGAGGCATGAGGCAGGTGTAGTCTTGCCTTTAGTAGGCAGGTATAGAGAGGGATTAAGCAGGCACGAGGCAGGTATAGAGAGGCAGAAGGCAGGTGTAAAGAGGCATGAGGCAGGTATAGAGACTTGCCTTTAGAAGATGTATGGACGTACCAACCCACCGTGTCTATGTTGTAGAGGTCTATTTGATCTCATCGAGGCCAGGAAACTGTAGGATGTGCCAGACGAGTACATCAGCAGGACATTTAAGAAGCGGCCTGGAGATACGTCGACCGGTAAACAAACTGGAGACCCGTGATAGTTCGGACCGTGATAGGTAGAACTGTGAACATTGATAGGTCGGACCGTGATAGGTAGAACTGTGAACAATGATTGATAGGACCGTAATAGATAGAACTGTGAACGATGATAGGTCAGACCGTGATAGATAGAACTGTGAACAATGATTGATCGGACCGTCATAGACAGAACTGTAAACAATGATATGTCGGACATATATATAAATATATATATATATATATATATATATATATATAGATATATATATATATATATATATATATATATATATATATATATATATATATATATATATATATATATCTTATATATAAAAGGCAATCTCCGTCTGTATGTATGTCCTTTATGCGTTCGCGAACGGTCCATCCGATTGAGATGAAATTTTCTACACGTCTTCCTATCATTCCCTCGCTGCCAACTGTGATATTTTTTTAGTGTGAAATCGGCTGCTTACTTAATATTATTTAATATTTCATTTTTTATTATAATTTCTATATTGCAAAGGGACTTAACTCTATAAAAGTTATTTCAAGGGGCATAACTTTTAATAACTTTTCTGTATAGCTTATAGTCATATTGTTGCATCGTTTTCAAAGATTTATAAACTCTTTTTCTATAGTTATGTACCGGCATATGAGTTGTAATAAATAATGATATAATCTTTAAGGCATTTTCAAAGTTTTCATAAAAATAATGCACAATGCATAACATTGTAACTCATCTTTTTATGCTTAAAGAGTTACCTACAGTCATGTCGGTGATTAAAAACAGTTCTCATTAAAAATAATGGATAATGTGTGGAAGGACATTCTTTTAAGTAACTTTTTTTTTTTGTTGTATGAATTTAATGAGACCCTCCCCGCCAGGAGCTGGGCAAAGCCACGCCGGGTCAGATAAATAGACAGACCCACCTTTTCGCTGCAGTTATCTACAGGCATATGCGTTATAATACTCCTCCTCCTCCTCTCCCCTCCTCCTCCTACCCTCTTCCTCTTCCCCTCCCCCACCTCTCCCTCCTCCTCCTCCTACCCTCTTCTTCTTCCCCTCCCCAACCTCCCTCTCCCTCTTCCATCCTCCTCCTCCCTCTTTCTACTCCTCTTCCCTCCTCCTCCCTCTTCCTCCTCCTTCCTCCTTCCTCCTCCTCCTCCCTCTTCCTCCTCCTCCCTCCTCCTAATCACTCCTCTTCCTTCCTCCTCCCTTCTCCTCCTCTCTCCTCCTCCTCCCTCCTCCTCCTACGTCCTCCCCCTCATCTTCTCCTCCCTCCTCCTCCTTCTCCTCCATCTTCCTCCCTCCTCCTCCCTCCTCCTTCTCCCTCCGCCTCCTCCCTCAGCCTCCTCTCTCCTCCTCCTCCCTCCTCCATCTCCCTCCTCCTCCCCTTCCTCCTCCTGCGTTCTTCTCCTCCCTCCTTCTCCTTCCTCCTCCCTCTTCCTCCTCCCTACTCCTCCTCCCCTCCTCCTCCCTCCTCCTCCCTCCTCCTCCTTCCTCTTCCTTCCTCCTCCCTCCTCTTCCTCCCTCCTCCTCCTCCCTCCTAATCCCTCCTCCTCCCTCCTATTCCTCCCTACTCCTCGTCCTCCCTCCTCTTCCTCCTCCTCCTCTCTCAGCCTATCTCTTCCTCCCTCCTCCTCCCTCTTCCTCCTCCTCCTCGCCCTCCTCCTAATCACTCCTCTTCCTTCCTCCTCCTTCTCCTCCTATCTCCTCCTCCTCTCTCCTCCTCAATCCTCCTCTTCCCTCCTCCTCCTCCCCCTCCTCCTCCTCCCTCCTCCTCTCTCCTCCTCCCTCTCCTCCTCCCTCCTCCTCCTCTCTCCTCCTCCTCCCTCTACCTCCTCCCTCCTCCTCCTCCCTCCACATCCCTCCTCCCTCTTCCTCCTTCTCTCTCCTCATCCTCACTCCTCCTCCTCCCCCCTCCTTCTCTCCCTCCTCCTTCTCCCTCTTCCTCCTCCCTCCTCCTCCTCCCTCCTCCCTCCTCCTCCTCCTCTCTCCTCTTCCTCCCTCCTCCTACCTCCTCCTCCTCCCTCTCCCGCTTCCTCTCCTCCCGCCTCCTCCCTCTCCCTCCTCCTGCCTCCTCCTCCTCCGCCTCCTCCTCCTGCGTTCTCCTCCTCCCTCTCCTTCTCCCTCTTCCTCCTCCCTCCTCCTCCCCATCCTCCCTCCTCCCTCTTCCTCCTCATCGCTCCTCCTCCCCTCCTCCTTGCTCCTTCCTCCTCCGCCTCCTCCCTCCTCCTCCTTCCTCCTCCCTCCTCCTCCCTCATCCTCCTCCCTCCACCTCCCTCCCCCTCTTCACTCTTCCTCCTCCTCCCTCCTCATCCTTCTCCTCCTCCTCCCTCCTTCTTCCTCCTCCTTCTCCCTCTTCCTCCTCCCTTCTCCTCCTCCCTTCTCCTCCTCCCTTCTTCTCCTCCCTTCTCCTCCT
This sequence comes from Cepaea nemoralis, assembly GCA_014155875.1. Taxonomy (NCBI): domain Eukaryota; kingdom Metazoa; phylum Mollusca; class Gastropoda; order Stylommatophora; family Helicidae; genus Cepaea; species Cepaea nemoralis. The sequence goes on from JACEFZ010028197.1 coordinate 48,198, forward strand.
CCCTCCTCCTTCTCCCTCTGCCTCATCGCTCCTCCTCCTTCCTCCTCCTCCTCATCCCTCCTCTCCTCCTCCTCCTCCTCCTCCTCCTCCTCCCCTCTCCTCCTCCCCTGTCCTCCTCCTCCCTCCTTCTTCCTCCTCCTCCCTTCTCCTCCTCCCTCCTTCTCCTCCCTCTTCCTCCTCCTCCTTCCTCCTCCTCCCTCCTCCTCCCTCCTCCTCCCTCTTCCTCCTCCTCCTGCCTCCTCCTTCCTCCTCCACGTCCCTCCCCTACCTCCTCCCTCCTCCTAATCCCTCCTCCTCCCTCCTCCTCCCTCCTCCTCCCTCCGCCTCCTCCCTCCGCCAAATATGAATTAAATTATATGCTCCCCACCAGTGACTGGGCGAAGCCGGGCCGGGTCGTCTTATTTGGAAACGGGAATGGGAGCAGGGGCCGAATATGAATTAAATGAGACGCTCCATTTACCCAAGTTAATTGTTGGGGGAAGATGTAAAGATCTTTCAAGTGCTCTTTCTAATAGACAGACAGACAGACAGACAGACAGACAGACAGACAGACAGACAGACAGACAGACAGACAGACAGACAGACAGACAGACAGACAGACAGTAGATAGTCGGGAACGGGAACGGGAGCTTATATGACTACTTATATGAATTAAATGAGATGCTCCCCACCAGGGACTGGGCGAAGCCGGGCCGGGTCAGACAGACAGATAGACAGACAGACAGACAGACAGACAGACAGACAGACAGACAGACAGTCGGGAACGGGAACTTATATGACTACTTATATGAATTAAATGAGATGCTCCCCATCAGGGTCTTTGCGAAGCCGGGCCGGGTCAGACAGACAGACAGACAGACAGATAGACAGACAGACAGACAGAAAGATAGATAGTCGGGGACGGGAACGGGAGCTTATATGACTACTTATATGAATTAAATGAGATGCTCCCCATCAGGGACTGGGCGAAGCCGGGCCGGGTCAGCTAGTATATATATATATATATATATATATATATATATATATATATATATATATATATATATATATATATATATATATATATATATATATATATATATATATATATATATATATATATATATAGTATATATATATATCGAACGATCCATCCGATTGAGATGAAATTTTCTACACGTCTTCTTCTCATTCCGGTCCTGCCAACTGTCATAGTTTGTTAGTGTACAAACAGTTATTTACTTAATATTATTTAATATTTTAATTTACATTATAATGTATATATAGCGAGGGGACATAACTTCTAATATCATTGCTATATATGTAAAATTGTTGCATATTTCTCAAATAGGTGGACCTTTTCGCTACAGTTATCTACAGGCATATGCGTTATAATCCTCCTCCTCCTCCTTCCCTCCTCCTCCCCCTCCTCCCCTCCTCCTCCTCCTTCTCCCTCCTCCCCCTCCCCCTCCTCCTCTACCTCCCCTCCTCCTCCTCTCCTTCTCCACCTCCTCCAACTCCCCCACGTCCTCCCCTCCCCTTCCTAATTTTCTCCTCCTCCTCCCCTCATTCTCCCCCTCCTACCTCCCTCCTCCTCCCCTCCTCCTCTCCCCCTCCTCCTCCTCCCCTCCTCCTCCCCTCCTCCTCCTCCTCGCCCCTCCTGCTCCTCCTAACCCCTTTTCCTCCTCCTCCCCCTCCTTCTCCACCTCCTCCTCGCCCCACCTCCTCCTCCTAGCCACTCCTCCTCCCTCCTCCTCCCCCTCCTCCTCCTCGCCCTCCTCCTCTCCTCCTCCTCTCCTCCTCCCCCTCCTCCTCCTCCCTCTTCCTCCCCTCATCCTCCCTCCTTTACCTCCTCCTCCCCTCATCCTCCCTCCTCCTCTCCCCTCCTTCCCTTCTCCTCCCCCTCCTCTTCTCCTCATCCTCCTCTTATTCCTCGTCCTCCTCCCCCTCCTCCTTCCCTCCTCCTCCTCCGCCTCCCCCTCATCCTCCCTCCTCCTCCTCCTCCCATCCTCCCCCTCCTCTCCTCTTCCCTCCCACTCCTCCCCCTCCTTCCTCCACCTCCTCCTCACCCCTCCTCCTCCCCCTTCTCCTCCTCCTCCCCCTCCTCCTCCTCATCCCCCTCTTCCTCCTCCTCCCCCTCCTCCTCCCTCTCCTCCTCTCCCTCCTCCCCTCTCCTTCCCCACCTCCTCCTCCTCCTCCTTCTCTTCCCCTCCTCCTCCTCCTCCTCCTATCCCTCCTCCTCCTCCTCCCCCTCTTGCTCCTCCTCACACTCCTCCTCCTCCCCTCCTTTCCTCCCCTCCTCCTCCTCCCCCTCCCCCTCCTCCTCCTCGGGCCGGGTCGTGTTTTTTTTTTTTTTTGGGGGGGGGGGGAACGGGAACGGGAGCAGGGGCCGAATATGAATTAAATGAGATGCTCCCCGCCAGGTGCTGGGCGAAGCCGGGCCGGGTCAGCTAGTGTATATATATATTACGGGGTATGTGAGCCTGTGGCTCAGAAAGCAATGGCAAACTACTACGCGTAATCTTGCCTAGTTCATCAACAACAGCTGAAAAATGCTGATATTGACTGCAACGTCCTGTAAGAAATATGCATATGCATATGCATATATATATATATATATATATATATATATATATATATATATATATATATATATATATATATATATATATATATATATGTGTGTGTGTGTGTGTGTGTGTGTGTGTGCGCGCGTGTGTGTGTCTGTGTCTGTGTGTGACTGTGTGTGTCTGTGTGTGTCTGTGTCTGTGTGTGGCTAGGTATGTTATAACTGTCTACTGTTATATAGTTAATGTTTACACACAGATGGCACACACAATATGTTACACGATTGATCAACCGCCATGTTTGACTGCATCTCGTCAGGTGCATCCTGCAGTGTTATATATCATCTCAAGTGAAGAATACTTTAGCTGAAACTATCAAAACACATATCATAGGTATTGTTCCACTGTGGAACATATGTTATCTCCACGGTAATTTGACATGTCACACGAACTCTTTCTGTTTGTACATTTATGTTTAAATATATTTAATGATCAGCTGTCTGAGTGCCATGGGTTGATTAATCGTCTTATTCGGACTTCCCGGAACTGCCATGGGCTGGTTTATTGTCTGGATATTCACTGTGTGTTATTTGTTTCTTTTCCCGTATCTTTCACAATTGTAATGGTCTGTAAATGGAAATTTACACTGGAGAAACGTATTTATTTCTAGTTTATCAGAAAGGAATTGCCATAACATAAATTAGAGTAGGGCAAAGATATTGGCCGTGTTCAGGAATTGGACACCTAGATCGTGAAAAGTGGATACTTTTCACAAAGCGTGGAAATGCGGGAACTCGCTTCTGGTGGACACGAGGCGAGTCCTGAAAGAGGAGTCTGCGTTCAGCCATCGTCCAGTATGGACATGGTCAGATGTATACAGAGGCACGGCTAAATAATATGCCGCTCGTTTTATTAAGTGTTAGAAGTTAGTAGGTTTTGTCAGATGTTGAATATTTGTAATTAAGTGTAATTAGACGAATACAAACTGTGGAAAACGTCGTTGTAGTTGTGTTATGAATAGTTACATTCTGTTTGTAATCGTGGGAGTGAATAGAGGATGCAAAGGTAATTAATGTAAAGGGTTGGGCCAGATGAAGTTATGTGCTCAACCGAAGGAAGAACAAATAACAAATAAATATATATATATATATATATATATATATATATATATATATATATATATAATATATATATAGATATATATATATATATATATATATATATATATATATATGGCACACAACGAAGATGCTCTGCACAGAAAGCTTACGAAGTTAGAAATTAGCCATGGGCGATGACATGAAAATGGTGGTCGAAGTAATAACCTCCAGAACAGGAAAACAACACCACGAATGCGGGAACAATGGAGCCGCAATGAACACCCATTGTGTCAATAATCGCTCATTGGCAGGAATATTGAATAGAAATCTGTTTAATTGTGATTAATTTTCTTATTTCAGTCATGGTAACGCCCCCTAGTTCTCGATCTCGTCGATTTACATCAGATTATTGTTTGAAATATGTTTTGATGATAATTATTCTGATTTAAGAAAGATTGTGAAAGATTGTGAAACTGGTAGCACGTGAAGTAGTGTGGTTATTCGGTTACATTATTTACCAGGTGGTTATATGGAGAGGGTGGGAAATTCACAGTGACGGTTGGCAATCATATGATGTACGAATTTTGCTTGCTCTAATGGGCCACACTTGTGCCTCTAAGTTTGCTTAGCGTATAACAAATAAGCTGAGCAGTATATTGATAATTATAACTGAATAGAAAATAGTGTATATACTGGTTCTCATTGCACTGAGTACAAATCTGCCTCATGTTTTCCTGACTTTTTTCAATGTTGTGTGAAAATGATCTGCTTCGAAATATTATATATATATATATATATATAATATATAATATATATATATATATATATATATATATATATATATATATATATATATATATATATACTCAGTAGCAGGTCTTGTTATGTTTATGAAGAAAAGTGGTGTATGTATTATTATTCACTAAATTTACTTGGATTATCTTCACAAAATGAAGGTAATTTACATTGGTAAGTAAAAATTGTAAATAACTGTCTCCTTTTGTTTTCCTTTGCAATGTGTGCTAGGTAATTTAACACTATTTGTGCGATGACTTTTTTTCAAACTATAGTTAAAACGTTAAGAATTTAAAGAAAAAGACAAACAGCTTTCTTTGGTCATGTAATGAGAAGAGAGACATTGGAGAACATCGTGACAAACTGGAAATATAGAGGGGAAGAGAGGCAGAGGCAGACCAAGAGAAATTAGGCTGGACGGATTGAGACACAGACGGTGGCATGGAGGAATATCAACAGCGGAGTTGATCCTGAACACCAAAGACCGAGATCTGTGGAGAGTCTTGAACGCCTACGCCAGCCGGCAGTACACTTAATAATCACGATGATGATGATGATGATGATGATGATGATGATGATGATGATGATGATGATGATGATGATGATGATGATGATGATGATGATGATGATAGTTAAAACATCAATACAGTAGTTTTTCCTATGCTATCCCATTTAATTTGATACAACATGTCTGCTACTTTTATCAACTTTTTTTAATCATAACTATGACACACCTCTACCATCTGTTTTTGTTAGGCCCAAACCTACTTTTCTTTCGACTGAATCAGTTAACTTGATAAAATGCATACCTTGGTCATGTATTGCGATGATGCAGCCAAATTGGGACATGCTGACGTGGTCTGTGGACCCTCGCCAGTCTTTCGTTACTGTAGAAAACACCAATGGCTTGTACGTCTCGTGATTTGCTATAAATATCGTCCAATTAGATGATGGAAGAACTTCGGTGTAGATTTCTTTTGGTTTGGCCACGCGCCAGACAACTGCCTCTGGGTTCAGCTTAAATCCTGTCAGTTTCATTCTGTGTTGAAGTCGAATCTTCAGACCGCTGAAATATTCCATTTCCGAGCTATTGGTCGAGGGCGCAATCGCTAAGATTCCAACATGGTACCGCCTGCAGTAGTTATCAACAGCAGTTTTTTGTACGATCCCCAAGTTGAGGTAACTCAAGTAATCGTCGAAAGCAATGAGTGAATATCTCGGCAAACCAATATCCTCCACAACAAGTGATGGAACCTCTGTAGAAACACTCCAGAACCTATACTCCATCCTCTGCTGTGCAAAGAAGTTCTTGAACTCAACAATCGATGGCGATTCGATGTCCTTGACAAAGATCAGCACCATCCTTAACGTTTTGTGTTGCTCTTTCCTGTAAAACTGCAGATGTGATGTTCCTATCGGGGCATTTCCTCCCAATCTGTCACTAAAATAAGTCCCCAATGGATTTTCCTGAATCAAATGTTCGTACATGAAAACGTGTCTGTTCATTATCCAGGCGGTCATGTTAAATTCATGCTTTAAGTCTGCGTCTCTAGATCGTATGGGGCTACCACTGGGCAAATGCATATGCTTCACCAGGTCAGATGACCTTAGTACCACCAGCGTTAACCAGAGAAACACTGCCATCCCTGTAATACTCATCAATTTTATGAAGGAACAGTTCCTTAAGAAATATCTCTTAATTTCCATTGTCCAGGAAACGACCTCACAGTCTTCCCTCATACAGAATGGGAGGCGTAGATGTATAATGTGTACTCCTGAAAACGAACTAGCTGGGTTCAAACTGTGATTGTGCCTTCTGAAGACTACTGTAAGATTGGTTGCTTGCTTGGTGCGAAAGAGGAGTTGACCAGCGGGACAATCATCGTGCACATTATTGCTGATATCTTGCAGGACATTCCACGCATGTGCAGACTGAAGATGCTCAGATTTGACCAGGTATTTGGCTTACCTATAATTAGTCATCCATGGCGAAGTTACGTTTCCGTGCTTAGCAGGCGGGATATCAGAATGTCACTCTGAAAAGAAAGTATTAATGAACAGTTTAGGATGTACACAGCATGGAGACTGCTCTGGTAAGTGGTCAGTATTCTTCACACACAATTAGATTGCCTTGGATTGTTGGCCACTGGGGCCCTTCTTCTTGGACTCAGTCGTTGAGAGGAAAAGTGTACAATGATGTCTTTACATGAAACAGATGGATAGATGGCTAGAGTACTATTTAGAGCTTTACTCAAGTGAGACCAAACTAGCGGATGCCCTCAATGCCATAAAGGCCCTGCCAACTCTTGGCCACCTGGAAACACTTCCCACCATAACAGAAGTTAAGTGTGCTATAAATGAACTTGCACTTGGCAAGGCTCCAGGTAAGAATGGGATTCCAATCGAGGTTATCAGGAATGGGCAAGACACGCTCACTCTACAGAGTGAGTGAATGCTGGCGAGAAGGACAAGTCCCACAGGATTTCAAAGATTCAAGCATCATAACACTGTAACAGAACAAGGGCGATCAGAGCGATTGCAACAACTATAGGGGTATCTAACTTCTGTGTATTGTTGGGAAAGTATTTACCAGAATTGTTCTGCGCAGACTTTAACTCCTAGGAGATCAAGTCTACCCTGAATCACAGTGTGGCTTCCGTCAGAACCGGTCTACCATTGATATGATATTCTTATTCCGACAAATGCAAGAAAAATGCAGGGAACAAAATCAACCACTGTTTATTGCTTTCATCGACCTCATAAAGACATTTGATTTGGTCAGTCGTGAGGGTCTGTTCAAGGCACTAAAGAAGATTGGTTGCCTATCAACTCTTCTGTCCATTGTGGAATCGTTCCACACAGGCATGAAGGGTATAATCAAATTTTATGGTGCAACTTCAGAAAGCCGGCTTCCTGGCCTAGAGGTTAACGACTGTTCTCCGTAATCTCGTATACTCTCGTAGGTAACGTGACGACGGTGAGAATCAGCAGTGGTTCGAATCGCGTCGGTAACTTACGGGGTATGTGAGCCGGCCGCTCAGAAAGCTATGGCAAACTACTGCGCGATCTTGCCAAGAAATCAACAATCAGCTGAAAGATGCTGATGTTGACAGCGATGTCCTGTAAAAAGGATATGAAAACAAAAAACACTTCAGAAGAGTTTGAAATCAAGAGTGGAGTTAAGCAAGGTTGTGTACTAGATCCCACCCTCTTTGGAATATACTTTTCACTTGTACTGAAATATGCCTTTCGTGATCAGGATGCCGGTGTATACATTCACTCGGGCTCAGATGGCGGCCTTTATAATTCCCGAAGATTGAAGGTCACGACCGAAACTAGGAGGGCACTAATCAGAGAGTTGTTTTTTGCGGATGATGATGCAATTACGACCCACTCCGAGGAAGAATTACAACATCTACTATCTGCATTTTCCAATGCATGTTCTGAATTTTGTTTAACAATTAACAAAATGAAGACACATATTATGTCACAAGGTGCACATGGGGTACCATCAATCTTTATTGACGATGCCGAACTGGAGATAGTAGACCATCTAACATATCTAGGATCAGAGGTAAATAGCAAATTATTCCTAGATCAGGTAATCAACATCAGGATTGGCAAGGCAGCAACAACAATGATCATGCTAGTAAAAAGATTCGTGAAGAACAGGAAGCTTACTGCCAAGACAAAATCACAGATACTGAAGTATTGAAAAGATCCGGTTGTTAGACGGTGTGTTCCATGCTCAGTCTTCGTAGACTTAGAAGGATAGGACACGTTAGGAGGATGGATGATGGTAGAATACCAAAGGACATCTTTTTTGGTGAATTACAAATGGGTAGGAGATCTCAAGGTCGGCTTCTACTACTGTAGCAGAATGAATATCTTATTAGTATCAGCTAGGTGTGCAAGCCTACAGCACGCTTGAGCATCAAGATAGAACAGCTAGAAGGATGCTCAAGTCGTGACGTGGCTTGTTGTTGGGGTAGTCAGTAAACACCAAGGACGATAGAAGAGAAGTCAACATCAGTATTAGAATTGTATTGTGATTTTGTATCGACCATCATAATCAAATAAAGCATGGTTTAAAATAATCCAGCATAACTTGTTAGTCCTCTGTACAAGCATTGTTACAGGAGGATTAAATGGAGCCGCACACAGGATTCGATATTTTTTACTTGGAGCTCGCGGCCACAATGTGAAGTAAGAAAGTCACTCTTGATGTCAGTTTATAGTATGTGAGTTTCTCTTGAAAAGTTTAGACTCATTTAAACAAAAAGTTCAAAATCGGATCATTTTTGATTGAGTAAGAAAGTCAAAATTTCAACATTTTTTGGACACTATCAAAATTATCAAGATTTGTGAATAGAGCCATCTGTACAACATGATTGCATACGGAGTGTTGCTGAGATGTTTTCATCATAACTATTTGAAGGAACGGGATTCTTGTAAAAAAAAAATATTATAAACTTTGACCTGCCGGTATTACAGCCGTTGGTAACCTTGCCTTGTGTTTGAAGGTCAACCAGTCACATGCTGAGATTTGTCCAGGTCCAGGAGCAAAGAAATTTCAAAACGAATGTAACCAGAATAGAAATGTTGTTCTGAGAGAGCGGTTACCTTCTTTGTATCAAGACTACCTAGAGTGAACTCAAAGCCGTTATGTTCATTGAACCGTGACCTTGGGTGCCTGAAGAATCAAGCCAATTGCTCCTTTGGTTGGAAAGTAAGAAGAAATTTTCACTCGTGGTTGCTCTAATCAGAATGTTTTTCAACAAAAGCGAACATATCGTTAGGGAACCCTCGGAGGTAGTTGGGCATATTGGGTTGCCGACCTGCTGAAGAGGGGACCCAAAGTCAAATCGCTTTATTGAGCTAGACCAGTTTTCAAGACGTCGCTTAGATGTGCCCCGTTATCGGGTGAAAAGAAGGCTGAAGTCTGGTAGGGGCCCACCCAGGGGCTGAAGGTACTGAAACTTGAGACGTTGGAAGAAGAAGCTCACCGAAATTACATGATCGTTTGGATGATTTCAAAATACAAACTCCTAACGTTTGGGTTCTACCTGGCAAGAAAATTTTCAGCGGACATAGGTGAATCCATATTTCTTGGATCAAGAGCAGAAATAATGGTAATTAGTTAAACTTTAAATGTCATTTTGGATACTATTGACTGATTGAACAATTATTATTAGGAATTGCGTAAGTTAAATACGATCATATCTTTAAATTAAGTTGTTATAAATGTGAATTTGCTTGTATAGGTGTATAGTAAAATATTTCAGCATAGCAAAAGAAACAACAGGATATGGCAACAGACAGACCCATCACAGCACAGTAGAGAAACAGGCATAATTGAGAATTATTGCAGCTGGGCTCAAGACGAGTTTTTTTTTTCAGGTACCAAGGAATATGCAGAGGAAGAAGTAGGAATATTGTTTCAAGCTTGATAGAAATTACAGAGAAATAAGTATGAATTACCTACATATGGAATTGAAACGTATCAGTACATGGTTGGGAGAGTTTAAAGTAGCAGTTATTGAAGTAGAAAATTTTGTAGAAACGTTGCAGAACAGAACGACTAGACAAGAGCCTTATAGATTTAAGGTAGACTGTAATAGAGTAGGAAAGAATAACAGGAGACAGCCACTGCTTAATAAAGACAGAAGACAATATGGTTATGACGAACCAAGGCCTGATGTATATAGGGTAAAAGACGGTAAGAACAGACGTAATGGTGAAAGGTCGGACTGGAATAGCTGTTATAGATACAAGAATGGTCCTGAGAGAGATTTTTCCAATAAGTTATGGAAGTGGCCATCCTATAGCAAGAATGCTAGGAAAAAACGTGACGACTGGTTTGAACAAAGACGGAAACAGTATTTGAGGTCAGGGTCAAAGAACAGAGTAGAAAACGTAAGTAAGAATTCAACAACTAAGCTGGTTGCGAATCTGACTCTTAGACAAGAAAAGAAGAAAATAGACCAAGAGACTCAGACACAGGTGAATGAAGTGGTAGAACGGAACACACAAACACAGGTTGATACAGTAAAGATAACAAAGGGAAGCCAAACCGAGTTAATAGAGACTCAGTTAAAACCAACTCACTCGACTAAGAGAGACACGGTTGAAATTAAGAAAGATAAACAGACGAGAACCAAAGATGAAAAAAGACCAAAGAGGAAAAGTATTGAGGAAAGAAATAGTAACAGTCTGATGGTCAATAAAGGTACGACGAATGGTATGTCAAGTTTCTCGGGTATAGACATTAACTTAATCCCTAAATGGTGTAGGAATGTTAGGTGTGAGAGTTCAGGTTATGGAGAGAATACTTCAGGTAATGATATAGGAGTTGTACAGAACCGGAGCATGAGGAATAAAAGTAAGAAGAAAGTCAGACGTTCTAAAGCCGACCATGGGAATAGGATCGACGTGTCTGCAGTAAACTACTATGAGTCTGATGAGGGAACTATTATCAGTGTGTCATCTGAAGACGAGATGGGGAAATATAAACGTTATGTAAGTTATACAGGAAACAGTGAGCAGACCGACGCAAATAAAGGAAATAGAAAGAACTCATTTAAGAAGAATAATAATAATAGACAGATAGCGGAAATTTACTCAACGACAGAAAGTGACTTAAGAAAAATAGAAGAATATATGACCTTAAGACCTGAGTACTTTAACAACAGATTAACAACAGATAGTGAAGATGACATAATTGAAGAAAGACGTACTAATGTACTGAGAGACAATGAAATATTTGGCTTAGATGCGTTCTATGGCTGTTAAAATTCCTTGGGTGAGGAAGGACATATGGAATTGTTTTAGCTTATGAGAGGAATTGCGGTTTGAGCATATAGATATATGGGTTGTCTAAAATAGGCACATGAATTTTTTTGGTGCAGCATCACATGGTACAGGGTAGGCAATAGTGTTGTTGAGGATAGAGAGTCACGAAAACTGATATTCTACGTGGATACGTAATACAGAATATCTTGTGTTTGGTTGCGGTGTAGGGAGAGTAAACAAGGTAGAAATTGAAATGTCATTTGTCCGGAATGGATAGATACAGAGAGTTAATCACGTTGAGTGATGTATAACTGGTGTGATTAAAGTAGAGTAGATTCAGCACAGAATTAGTAGAGAGAGAGAGATAAACTAAGTATGAATGTTCGTACTAGAAATGGTTCGACTCAGAGCTATGACGTGATGTCTGAGATAGTTTCGCTTGGTGGTTTGAGAAGTAAGTATAGTATTGTTGACAGCTGAACCGAGAGTGTCTGATGAGGAGATATAGATTGAGGAGAAATTGAGTATCATGTGTAAAATAGCCAGTTGAACGCGAGAATATTAAGAGTAAAAGACTGTAGAAGTTGATGCTTGAAGAATACGAGTTCTTGGTGAGGGGGATGACGTAATTATATGATGCTTGTAGAGAAAGAAGAGGTGATTAAATCTGAGAAAGTTGTTGTGTGGAGAAGTATAGAATGATAGTTACGAGGTTAGTGGCTCAGCGGAATGAGGTTTGTTTTGAGAGATCGTTGATAGTGCTGGTTAGTGTGTAAAAGAGATATAGTTTGCGAGAGATAATATATAGATTCTGACCTTTGAAAACGAGTGAATGATTGAGAAAAGTAGAAATAAGACAAACATATGTGCGTCGAGAATGGATAGGATGATGGCAAGTGATAAGTACAGCATGCATGTACGAGGCGTTTAGTCCGTGCGTGAGTACAAGTGTAGACAAACAGGTGTTCGTCGCGCTGAGTGAAGCAGGAGTGAGGTTTTGAAACGCCGTCAAGTGTCAATGTGGGTGGAAGTGATCGACACACTTAGGCTTGGTAGTTGTTGATACATAGTTGTCCAATTGTCCAGAGAGTTGAATAGCCTTATTACACCTGTTGTCAATATCATCTTCTGGTTTGCCATTTGATGATATTATACTTCCTAGGCACTTGAGACTCTTTACTTGTTTCGAGAAATGTTCGTTTAGCTGAATTGTTGTTGTTTGTTCTTCTTTGGTTATAGTCGTTGCCTCTGTTTTGCTTGTGCTAAATTGTTAAAGTAGGTGATTAGAAAGGTGTGATGTCTTTTGTTTGGAATGTGTGATCTTGGACGGAAATTATGGAAGTTGTATGACAGGTTGACGGAAAGAGAGTTAACGTTTTGAATGATGTTTCAAGGAACAGATTTAGTAGCGTTGGAAGAGAGAGACATATCGAAGCAAGAATGCCTGATAGAGAGAATTGAGATAATATAGTTTGCCCAGTCGGAATGAGATTGGTCGTTAGGCATGTGCGGTGTTGTGTATGGTTTCTGATAGAGTTCTGATAAATAGGAATAGTAGTGAAAGATGAGTGAGGCAAGCAAGAGCATGTGATTAGATATATGAATGTAGTATAAATAGAGTACTAGAGAAGGTTTTCCGATAAGTGTGACTGATTTAACTATCATCGCGGTGCAAGAACGCTAGGAGAGACTTGAGGATAGCTTAGAGTAGTTGTGGTGAGATGTTGGAAAGTAATGATACGTTAGTTAATTGCGTCGGGTAGACGAGAAACTTAAAAGTAGAATTAGTTATTGGTACAGTAGGTAGATGTATTGGTGAGAGGTCTATAGTAAATAGAAAAAAAAATTTTTTTTGCTGGTCGTAGTAGGGTGGAGATACCGTAGTTAACGGTAATGATTAAGTAGTTGTAGTAATTCTTAGTGACAAATACAAGGGAAACAATTGATGTGCCGAGCCACAGGTTCTATTGGTAGATAGTACGGTCATTGTTGATTAATGACTTTTATTGAGAGAACAGATATTGTTCTAAGTTAGGAATTGGTCTGTAGGTAACAGATATATATGCTTGGCATTGAGTTGTTTTGTTTTATGTTATAAGAATAACGGAATAGGCATAACTTGGGTGAATAGATATGTATTTCATTGGTTAGTATAAGAGACCAATGTTGATTGAATATGTATGGTATGTTATATTATTTTTGCTTGATTTGGTCCTGTAAAATGATTGTCACTATTTGATTTTAGAATAGGATTATTGTGTTTTTAGTCTTTTGCGTACAAACTACTGGTCCGTAAAAGAGACCAGTAGTGTTAGGTAACACTAGATATTTTCTTCTAATTTAAATTGTTGCATGTTTTATTGTTGGGGATAAACAGTTCAAAACTTGGGGGGGGGGGGTATGACATCCTGTTGTTTTATTTTGGTTGGCTCATATTTTAACTTGAATTGTCTTGTCATGTTGAATAGTAATTACCTTGTTTACAAATACGTTGAAAAATATGTTAGAAATTAGTTAAGTTAAGTTTAATTTACAAATAGTTATGGTTTTGTCTAGAATAAAGACAATACATGGGGCTTTATTTAAGACCCTTCGTTCAGAAAATAGTAATAAACTACTGAGAACTAGTGGAGAGACACATTCTCTTTGTGAATAATAAGCATATCCTGTTGGTGGGATTGCTGTGATAGTCAGCGTTGAGAAATCAATGATATAAGGGCTGCAAAGTTGTGGAAACATATGCCATACGGGGTTACTACACAAGTAAAATGGTTATGGGGAATTTAAGTGAGCACTGATTGAATATATATGGATTGGACGCCATATTGGGGAAGAAAAGATTAATGTGAATAACGTATATAGCAGTGGGGTAAATGAGGGGAAAGTGTTGAACATGGTTTCCATGGGGTCGCAGGTGAACATGGATTTAGAGCCATGATGTACTTTCATAAGAGACACGAGATTGCTGGCTTATAGTGGGTAACGTGCTACGCCAGACAGTCTGAAGACGAAGTAAAACATGAATTGAATCCATGTTTTTATATATTCTGGGTACAATAGTAAAGGGGTGTAAGTGTGAAATGAACATTGTCACTGTGGAGACAAAATGACATGGGGTTTTTGAGGGTCCGTGATATATGGACTGTAGTAGAATAACGTTGATTGCAAGCAGTCACAGACATGAGTTCAGGGGTAGTATATTGTTGCTGTTGATAACGGCATAAGTAGAGGTTTTAGTAGATATGCCCATAATAAATGGACATTAGTGGCTTGCTGAAGTTTTCGGCAAGATTAAAAGGGAATTCTGAGTGAGGTATAGGAGAAGATTAGTTATGTGAGGTGATCTGTATAATGGGGAAAGAGGTCTGTAATATATAGACATTTGGGAGTGAATTTTTGATAATTGGTGCTTGATGCTGTAGATAGCAGCGTAAACTGTTACCATAATAAGTGGTACTGTAGAAGATATAATTGTTTTAGACTTTATTACATAAAGTCTCAAATGACATAGGGGGGTAAAGGTGTGTGATTTAGCTGAGTGTGGTTTTTTTGTGTGGAAGAGTTCTACTTCTTTGAATCTTCGGTGCGCACCGATTCTTTGTCTTCCTATCGTGTGCGAGTGATTTCAGGTTAGTTGAAAGTGGAGAAGCAGTAATGTGGAGGTAATACGGGTAGTGATGACAATAGGGAGTTGAGGTAGTATCAGAAGGGTACAGCGTTTGAATTTTTAAGCGGAGTGTTTATTTCAAAAAGGTAACCATATGTGTTATGATGTATTGTATAAAGTTGAGATTTAAATGTTATTGAGGATATGTAAATAATATATGTTATGTTTGAAGAGTCAGAAACGAAGAAGAAGTATGACTCCATAGTGGGTTGCTATGTGGTACAATTGGAAGGAAATATTCACCTAAAATAGAGTTAGTTTGGGGCGGCTTAGAGAAATTATGGGAGGTAAGGAGAGAAGATGTAGGATAAAAGGGGTTAGGAATAAAGACTTTTGAAGAAGAAAAGTCTTTTAAAAACACAGGGAGGTGTAGCAGAATGAATATCTTATTAGTATCAGCTTAGGTGTGCAAGCCTACAGCACGCTTGAGCATCAAGATAGAACAGCTAGAAGGATGCTCAAGTCGTGACGTGGCTTGTTGTTGCGGAGAGTAAAACACCAAGGGCGAGAGAAGAGAAGTCAACATCGTATTTGATTGTATTGAGATTTTGTATCAACCATAACAAATAAAGCCTGTTCTACAATAACCTAGCAGAACTTGTTGATCCCCTGTATACGCGCATTGTTACACTACGATACAAAGATGTATGTAAGTGGGACATGACTGATATAGGCATTGATAATGCACATTGGGAGCAAGTCGCCGCTGAACGTGTTGCATGGAGGGCAAACATCAGAAATGGAATAAAGACAAAGGAGAAAATGATTGCTAATAAAGCACACATAGAGCGTGAGAGACATGATGGTGGTGCATGATGGTGGTGGTAACTATTAATTCACATGCATCCACTGTGGACGAACATGTACAGCGCGAATTATCCTTATCAGTCACATTCGCCACCGCCATGGGTTGTAATTATTAAGCCTTTTTGAAGCACAATGTACCAAACTATCGTCTGTCTAGACGGAAAGGTGCCAATGGCCATACTTTATAAGTGTCTCGAGCTGTCTATATATTTCATACCAAACTGTCTGTTAGGATACCTCACCACCCACATATAGAAGAGGAAAACCCACAAGATCATAGGAGCATCTCTGCAACCAAGGGTAGAACGGAACATTTCAAACATTGTTGAAGGCTACCCCAGGGCGCAAGGGAGATGATCAAGAGTAGGTGTCCGGTACTCTTAGAGAAGAAAGGCTTGAGTACCTGTACAACGGGGTTGAAAAGGACATCATATGGAAATAACAGCAGAGGTGAGGCAACAGTGGATATCCAGGTGTCTGTGCATCGTGGGGAGATCTGGCCGGGGATAGCCCGCTAGAGTCAGGAGAAAGGTCTTTGCTGGGTAGAACACAGCCTTGAGATCGACAATCTTAAGTCAGGAGATGGAGATGGCTGCGATCACTGCAGTCTTAATGTGGCTAGCGGGCGCTCCAGTCACCCGATCAATGATAGTGTCTGATTCTCAGCCCGCTCTGTGTAGAATTTTAACCAGACAGCTGTGGCATGAGTGGGCACCAGGCATAGACACCTCTCTCGTACATACATTAACATAGACATACTATCCGGATCATGCTGAAGAGTCATGTCAAGAGCCCGGATGTGCTGTCTTCAAGAAGGCAATAATTTTAACACTCATTATAACATAGGAGCCAACGGGGGAAAGAAACTGTTGTTATTTATCTGAGGAGCTCAGTAATACTGTATCACAGCCTGGGATCCTGAGATAAGTAGCAAAAGTTTTTTTTTTTGTTTTCTTTTCTTTTTTTTACTTCAAATTTTCATTTTTCTCATTTTTACATCTTTTTTCCCCTTCATTGGCTTTAATGTAATCCCTGAGGGTCTTCTCCGTGATTATATGAATTGTGTGTGTATTTGTTTGCTGAAGAAGGCTAGTCGCCGCAATGTCCTGTATTTTCTTTCGCAATTCTGTTCTGTAAAGCTGCATTCAGTTAAAGTTAGTTCCATATCCTTTACAGGACGTTGCAATCAACACCAGCATGTTTTGCTTTTATGATCTCTTGGCAAGTTTACGTTCAGTAGTTTGCCACTGCTTTCTGAACGACGGGCGCTCATACCATTTCCTAAAAAACTAGCGCAAAGCGGTCTACTGCCAAATCGCGTGCAGCTGTGCTTCGAACGCGGGTGTGCCGATTCACGAACCGTGTCGGCAATGCCTTCGCCACGGAGACCGGCAAAGCTGCATTACTTATTATTTTATATTGTTTACATTTCCACATCTGTATCGCAGTCGCAGTAATTGTATTCCTATTTTGTTATTACACAAATACGGCTCTTCGCCGCTGCAACGGGAGTGGTGCACTGTGCTGACATGATCCTAGTGTTATCTTTAGGGAAGACTGACTCCGTATGCAGTAATCCGTGTGTATATGAAAGCAGTTCAATA
The DNA here is from genome assembly GCA_014155875.1 of Cepaea nemoralis. NCBI lineage: Eukaryota > Metazoa > Mollusca > Gastropoda > Stylommatophora > Helicidae > Cepaea > Cepaea nemoralis. The sequence goes on from JACEFZ010028197.1 coordinate 65,509, forward strand.
CAAACCCAGCCACATGAAATATACACAGGAAAATATTGTAGCTCCGCTCACAGCCAACACGTAATTCGATATAGCGAAACATTTCCCCAGAAAATACATCATTCAGCAAAGGAGAAGGAGAAGTTGATGATGATGATGATCATGATGATCATGATGATCATGATGGCGGCGACGAAGAAGAAAGAAAGAAAGAAAGAAAGAAAGAAAGAAAGAAAGAAAGAAAGAAAGAAAGAAAGAAAGAAAGAAAGAAAGAAAGAAAGAAAGAATGAAAGAAAGAAGCAACGAATCCACTAATTTATTCCCCAAATTGAGAGTTCACAATGCACAAGCTAGCACTACCGCGTATGTTCAAACTTTACCATGCCTTTGCCACAAATATATCAAACAAGAATTAGTTCTTACGATTATAAATATTTCTTCAATATTTTTAGTAATGAACCTGGTGACAGGTGTTGCGGTTCATTGAGCCTATAGAAGGAAGGGGGCGGGACAGGAGGACAACTGATCTGGTAAGGCTGGGGGTGGTACTAACCACGACTCCATTGTGTTGTTTATAGGGGCGAGTCTTAAAGTCTGGCTGGACTGATATGTGTCTATGTAGGTATGCGCGTTCACCAGGTATCAGAATCTATCGGAGATTTTCTTAGTCATTTACAGATCCGTGATGGCGAGGTGAGTACTAACGTTTTCTCCATTAACATTTTTATCAATTTAACATTTTCTTCAACCAACATTCTTTTCTATTAACATTTTTTTCAATTCTCATTTTCTCTTCATTGCTTCCACTTTTCCTTGCTTTTGTTCTTCTCGCCCTGTCGTCACCTTCTGATGTAGTCACAGGATATCTCCTTGACTGTATGTTGTGTTTGTGAATGTGTTTGTTTGCTGATGAAGGCTAATCGCCGCAACGTTCTGTATGTGTCTTAACTCTGTTATGTAAAGCTGCACTACTTTGTGTCATTTTATATTGTTTACACTTTCACAGCTTTACCGCAGTTCCACCAAATTGTATTCTTATAATCTAGAGTGAATATAAAACAATATTTAGCATGTATAAGAAAGGATTTGTTACACACTATCTCATATATCTGAAGTAGATGGCTACATATTATTGTGTGCGAGGTTTGTTGAGTAGTTATGGAGTTTGTTGCGTGTCTGTAAGGTGTGTTGCATGTCTGTGAATACTTTTAACGACTTTTAAACGTTTTAAGCCCGATGCATTAAAATCATCATTATCATCATCGTCTGCCATGCCGATATGCGTAGGCCGTCATGTTTCGCCATCTCGCTCGATCACCAGAGTCGTGGATAAGTCTGTGTTCTTATCTCGACCATACCACGTGGCCGAGCCATCCAGGTATTTACTTCTCAAGCCTTCATCTTGTTCTTTTCCCCTCAATCTTGCCAGTTGTAACCAAGCTCTCCAATTTATTTCTTCTCATAACTTGTCCAAAAATTATGACGGTCTACATCAAATTTGTCTAATCATGTTACGGTTTTCATTTGTTTTTTGTAGGACTTACTCATTTCTTTTTCTGTCATTCCATTGTATTCTTTGCATTTTTTTTTCTCAGAAACCATATCTCGACAGCCATTAGATGATTTTTAGCTCGTCTGTTCTTTGTCCTCGATTCACATCCATACACAAGTACAGATTGTCTGTTCATTGTCCTCGCTACACATCCATACACAAGTGCAGGTTGTCTGTTCATTGTGCTCGCTACACATCCATACACAAGTGCAGGTTGTCTTTTCATGGTCCACTCTTCACATCCATACACAAGTACAGATTGTCTGTTCATAGTCCACTCTTCACATCCATACACAAGTACAGCTTGTCTGCTCATTGTCCCAACTTCACATCCATACACAAGTACAGGTTGTCTGCTCATTGTCCACGCTTCACATCCATACACAAGTACAAGTTGTCTGTTCATTGTCCCCACTTCACATCCATACACAAGTGCAGGTAGTCTTTTCATGGTCCACTCTTCACATCCATACACAAGTACAGGTTGTCTGTTCATTGTCCCAACTTCACATCCATACACAAGTACAGATTGTCTGTTCATAGTCCACTCTTCACATCCATACACAAGTACAGGTTGTATGCTCATTGTCCCAACTTCACATCCATACACAAGTACAGGTTGTCTGCTCATTGTCCCCACTTCACATCCATACACAAGTACAAGTTGTCTGCTCATTGTCCCAACTTCACATCCATACACAAGTACAGGTTGTCTGCTCATTGTCCACGCTTCACATCCATACACAAGTACAAGTTGTCTGTTCATTGTCCCAACTTCACATCCATACACAAGTACAAGTTGTCTGTTCATTGTCCCCACTTCACATCCATACACAAGTACAGGTTGTCTGTTCATTGTCCCAACTTCACATCCATACACAAGTGCAGGTTGTCTTTTCATGGTCCACTCTTCACATCCATACACAAGTACAGCTTGTCTTTTCATGGTCAACTCTTCACATCCATACACAAGTACAGATTGTCTGTTCATAGTCCACTCTTCACATCCATACACAAGTACAGCTTGTCTGCTCATTGTCCCAACTTCACATCCATACACAAGTGCAGGTTGTCTGCTCATTGTCCTCACTTCACATCCATACACAAGTACAGGTTGTCTGTTCATTGTCCACACTTCACATCCATACACAAGTACAAGTTGTCTGTTCATTGTCCCCACTTCACATCCATACACAAGTACAGGTTGTCTGTTCATTGTCCCACTTCACATCCATACACAAGTACAGATTGTCTGCTTATTGCCACGCTTCAGATCCATGCACAAGTGCAGGTTGTCTGCTCATTGTCCACGCTTCACATCCATACACAAGTGCATGAGCGTCGTCTCGGCCCCAACAAGGGCTGTCACTGAGAGGACTGAAGTTCGAGGAGCGATGTTTCTGACGACCCGGTTCCCAGGTACCATCTTTACGTGGGATGTGTTGAAAAGCTCTCCTACCCACTCCAAGCAGAGGCAACTGCGGGATGTCAGATACCAAAACTGAAATATCACATCTGCGGAGAGGCATAATAGGATGTAACTAGGTCTCAGTTCTGCGCTGTCTCTCTGACTGACCGGGATTAAACCTAGATTGACGTTTCTTCCACGGATTTTAGGTATTATTTTCAACAGTTAATATTTATTTGGGCAAGTTTAGAGAAGAAATAGACTTCAAAACTGAATGATAATTGGTAAACTTGACGAATAAAGAAACTCTGTCAATAAAAATAAAGAACTCAGAAATGAAACAAATGAGCCAATTTAAATATTTAGGGCCAATCTTCACTTGAGATGTGTTGAGGGGATACATAGAGCCTGTTCTTCTGTGTGGATGTGAAACTTGGTCAATGAGCAGTCAAGCTGAAAAACATCTGATGGCTGCAGAAATGTGGTTTCTGAGGAAAATGCAAAGAATACCATGGACAGACAGAAAACCAATGACCAGGTACTACAGGAGGTAAATGAAAATCGTAAATTGGTTAGAGAAATTAGACGTAGACAGTCAACATTTTTTGGACATGTTATGAGAAGAAATGGATTGGAGAACTTAGTAACAACTGGTAAGATAGAAGGGAACAGACCAAGGGGAAGACCGAGAAGTAAATACCTGGATGGCTTGGTCACATGGCATTGTCGAGACAGGAACACTGAGCTGATCCACGACTCTGGTGATCGAGTGAAGTGGCGAGTCATGACCGCCCACGCTTTCCGGCATGGCACATGATTGATTGAATCTTCACTTCAGGTGGGGGATTAGAGAGAGAAAACATCATCATCATCATCATCATCATCATCATCATCATCATCATCATCATCATCATCATCATCATCGTCATCATCATCATCATCATCATCATCCTCATCATCATCATAGTTATCATCATCGTTATCATCATCGCCATCATTGTCATGAGCATCATCATCATCATCATCATCATCATCATCATCATCATCATCCGTTATCATCTTCGTTATGATCATCATCGTCATCATCATCACCATCATCATCACCATCATCATCATCACCATCATCATTATTATCATCATTAACAAGTGCCGTGCAGAAAGCCGTGGGTGGTCATGGTTCGCCATCTCTCCCGGTCACCAGAGACTCGAATCAGATCTGTCCCGACCATGTCATGCTGCCAGATCATCAAGATATAGTATTTATCCCTTTGTCTTCCTCTTGCTCTCTTCCCGTCAAGGTTTATCTCATGCTTTAATATCACACACCATTGTTCTACATTGGTCTCATTCTTTACAATATCCCACACCACTTTTCTACATGTATCTCATGCTTTACAATATCCCACACATTTGTTCTACATGTGTCTCATGCTTTACAATATCCGATTAGTTTCATTCTTTATAATACCCCAAGCCGCTGTTCAACTATTAGGTCATGTCTTAGTCAGATATGAATGAGCTACCGTATGACAGTAGACGGTACTACCTGCTTTCTGTTAGCTCCGAATGTTGGGCGACGCTCATCAAACCCGACACCCCACATTGTGCCAACGGCTTCGGGTGGATGGGCGCTGTTGGGAGGGTACAAGACTTACAATAAGGCGAGGAAATGCAACCAACAGACTAATATGTCGTGGCAAGGCAGACAAGGCCTTACGCCTTGGTTGGCAACTGGTTTAGGATCGAAGCTGTGACATGCGGACAGTTAGAGCATTGCTTTGCTTTTCATGTTCTAGATGTATTGATGATACCTTTCCTCTGGGGGAAACTAGGCAAGTCGAGGGAGGGATCATGCTGCATAGGCAACACATGGTCTCTACAATTTAGCCCAGGCTTTGTGCTATTTAGAGGTACAACTCCACCCCTGGTCTTATCGCTATAGGTTGTAGTTATTACACCTTTTTTAAGCATAAAGTAACAAACTATTGTCTGTCATGACGGCAATGTGCCAGTAAGTTAGTGTCATTGTTCTAAATTAATCTCAGTCTATACAGTATCCCACACCACTGTTCTAGATTAATCTAAATCTTTACAAGGTCCCACACCACTGTTCCAGATTAGGGTAATTCTTTACAATATCCCACACCTCTGTTGTAAATTGTGGTCATTCTTTACAAATCCCACAATTAGATCTTACGTTTTCGCCACACATGAGAACATGGTGTAGGATACAGTAAAGAATGACCCTGATCTATAACAATGGGATTCTCTCCATTCTTCTGTAACATATCATCTCCGTAGCTTCCACATCATTCCTCATGTGTCTGCTAATTGTCCATTGTCGCTTCCGTACATCAAGATTGTCGCTATCGTACATCAAGATTATCGCTTCCGTACATCAAGATTGTCGCTTCCATACATCAAGATTGGTTCAATGTAGCCCAAAAGAACCTTTTTCCTCAGCTCGATTGACACAGATAAACTACAGAGAATACACTTCATCTTGTGAAATACTGTCGCTGCTCGGACTTGCTTGCTTGCTTGCTTGCGTGCGTTCGTTGGCTGTGAACTCCAGCGTGAAGTCCTGTATGTCGGATGAAGACATCCTGTTGTCCAACATCAATGTGATGTCATACCTGGCTGAGGTTTGCGTGAGTATCCGTTGTCCCATGTCTGGCTTATTGGTGTGAAGACTGGTGGTTCCTCGCCGTGCAGACAGACACTCTCCGACATCGGAAGAATCAGCGATCCTACTGACTTTAGCCAGGACCCCGAAGGGACCTGTTGCCCAGGACACACGGCGAGGACGTGCTAGTAGGTCTTGGCCAGTAGTGAACCTGACCCTGGTGCCGTGGAAACACCTCAGCGTCCCGCTGCTCGGAATATTCTGCTTGTGTCTATACAATCACATCTCCTAAGCTTTCAATTCATTCTTCAACTGTCTGCTAATTGATCGCGTGCTAAGGGACATAAATCAGGCAACAAGAAGACCTAATCCTAATTATGAGTTTATGTTGATTTATTTGGTTGTTTCGGGATTTGAGGTTTGAAGATTGGGCACAACCCACTAGTAGTATAGTTTGGAACGCATCCACGTACTTCAGCATCCAACATGGATACGTATATGTTTTGAAGGTTTTTTGCCGACTGGGGGGGGGGGGGGGGGGGGATGGATGCGGATATTTGGGTGAAATGTTTTTTGGCGGGGTTCTGTAAAAGTAATTATGGCTGTCTGGTCTATTATTTTGGTGGGAATTTGTCTGGAACGGGGGTATATTTTGGTTGGTGGGTTGTTTCTGTGAAAGTAATTAAGGTAGTGTGAGCACGGATGAAGGGTGTGAAGGGGAAACTGTAAGTTATATATTTTGGTTGGACGTGGTTACGTAGGGTATATGATCTGTTATACAACTATGCGGGGTGAGTGTAGTGATGTATAAACTGCCAAGGGCGGGGTGTGATGGGTCGGTACCAACTGTTTTAAATGTTCATAAATGTGTGATAATAAATGTGGGGTGATAGTAGTGTCTTAGTGAAAGTAAAGGGTGGTATGTTCATAGTAGCTTATTCACCGATTAGAAATGAAATCTTATAAAGTAGTAATGGATATGGTGTCATTTGGTGGTATGGGGTGGATACCAGGTATTAGTGGTCGATATAGGGGTGGTCGAGGGCGATATAGGGGTGGTCATAAATGTAATGGTTATTGATAAGAGGTGTTATGTTCGCAGTTACACACTGGTCAACCAGTGGTCAAGCCGTGGTCAAGTAATGGTCAAGTAGTCAAGTAAGGAAATCTTAGGGAAAAATGGTTGTAATGATATGGTGATGATTAAAGAGTGGTAAATTAGTGGTCAACTAGTGGTCAAGCAATGGTAAAGTAAGGGTCAAGTAGTCAAGTGAGGAAATTTTAGGGAAAAGTGGTTGTAACGATATGGTGGTGATTAAAGAGTGGTAAATTAGTGGTCAAGCAGTGGTCAAGTGGTCAACTGATGAAATGTTAGCGGAAAGTAGTTGTAATGATATGGTGATGATTAGAGGGTGGTAAATTAGTGGTCAAGCAGTGGTCAAGCGGTGGTTAAGTGAGGGAAATTTTAGGGAAATTTTAGGGAAAAGTGATTGTAATGATATGGTGATGCATAAAGGGTGGTAAATTAGTGGTCAAGCAGTGGTCAAGTGGTCAACTGAATAAATTTTAGCGGAAAGTAGTTGTAGCGACATGGTGATGCTTAAAGGGTGGCAAATTAGTGGTCAAGTAGTGGTCAAGTAGTGGTCAAGTAGTGGTCAAGTGGTCGAGTGACCACTTAAATTGTAGAGGACGATGTGCTTAAGATTATGGTAGAGGTTAAAGTGATCGATGACGTGGTCAAGTTGTGGTCAAGCAGTGGTCAAGTTGTTGAGTGACCACTTAAATTGTAGGGGAAAGTACGTATACTGCAATAGTGGTGGGTAAAGTGAGGAGGAATCACTAGTAGTGATAATAGTACTACCAATATCAGCTATACACAAGTACAGACACACTCACCCATAAACAAAAACACAAAGACGGTCACACAAACACACATACAAACACAAAGACAACCACACACAGCCATAAACAACCACTCAAGTACAGACACAAGAACACAAAGAAGCAAACAAGGACAGACACACACGTACAAACTCAAAGACACACACCCATCTCCTACCATTACTACTGGCATCACAACTATACACAAGTACACACCCATAATCAACTACACAAATACACACGTACAAACTCAAGACAACCATACACAGACACCCCATACCATTACTACTGCCACATCAACAGATATACACATGAGCAGAGATAGCACAGACACACTCCTACCATTACTACTGTCATCACAACTATAACAACCACGTACAGACACACTCACCCACAATCAATTACACAAATACACACCTACAATCAAAAACACACAAAGACACAGACACACTTGTACATACGGACATGAACACTGACAAGTACGCATACCCATCTCCTACCATTACTACTGTCATCACAACTATACACAACCACGTGCAGACACATCTACACGTACACACAGACATCAACTACACAAATACACACCCAAAGACAGACACGCGTGCAACAACAAAGACAGACACAAGAACACAAGTACAACCAGACATCAACTACACCCATACACACTGGATACAGTTGTACATACAGACCTTCAAGCGTGCAGACAAAAAAGCAAACAGACAAACACAACCATACACAACCATCTCCTACCATTACTAGTGTCAACATCAGTTATACACAAGTACAGACACTCACCCATCGCAAATACACAAGTATAGCCTCTTCCTGGCCCCACAAGAATATTACAAACTACACAAACCACATACCCTTTTGTGGTAAAGAACGCGGATGTCCGAGAGGCCCCTACGTCATCAGCGCCATATGCAAAAGTCATTAAGTGGTAGCATGAGTCATCGGTTTGTAGGGAAGCAGGCGGGCGGCGTTAGAAAGCTCTGTCTTCAAAAACTGCCACGTCAGCTATGTAGGATGCAGAACCAGTGTATAAAATAGACGGCGTCTCCTGACTTGCTCTACACCAGTTCGTGGTACACCAGTTCACGGGCTGACTTGGGTAGCTACAGAGTTATTTGTGGTTAAGGCTGGTGTGAGCAGTGTTCGTGTCGTCGGCAGATATTGTTCACGTGCTGACTTGGCTAGCTACAGCGGTGAAACAGGTTGGTGTGAGCGTTATTCGTTTCAGTCGGCAGCTGATAAAACAGTGAAACATATATTGTATACACCAGAACATTTTTTGCGGTTGTAAGAAAGAAAAAAGTGAAAGTGTGACTTATGACCAGTTTATCAATATGACCACCAGATCTACTTTCACGTGTTCAGTGTGCGACAAAGCCTATTGTTATAAGTATAACCTTAATCGTCACATTCAGACCATTCACGGTACGAAACCACACTTATGTCATATCTATGGACAACTTTTCAACATAAAAGGCAATCTACAAAGACACATACGAACACAGCATCAACCACGTATGAATACATCAAACACTACAACACCAGAGACGACAGCACCACCTGTATATTTACACCAGCCTCGTAGTGTAAGTCAAGTACCAGACTGCCACCACTGTGACTTCAATGATAACCTTATCCACCACAATGGGAACATTCACAATGATTATCCCTGTCAGGTACGTGACAATCTATACAATTCGAACCTACAACGTTACTTACATCACCAGACACCACGAGAAAGGACGACACCCTTAGACACCCTGGCAACACGTCCACTCATAGTAGCAGAGGATATCCAACCAAATGATAGAGGACAGCTTGGCAGCCCTTAAGGCGTACTGCAAGGAACTGTTCGCTTATGCTACCCAATCAAGTGGTAGTATTAGAAAAAAGTGTCGACCACCGCTACCGGGTGGTTTTGGTATGATAAAAAGAAGTATTCATATATCTCATGTGTGATGACTTCGACAACAACAGTGTTGTTTTAGTCAACCAAGCTATATCAGAGCCCAGAAGAATCAAGATCACTAAATCAGAACTTTTTGGTTTTTCACTAACTACGTATGTCATTGATTTTTTTTTCTTATGATATATCACTAAACTATTTCGATGAATATGTATCTCATTGATTCTTCTTACGATATATCACTAAACTAATTTGATGAATATGTATGTCATTGATTTTTTCTTACGATATATCACTAAACTGTTTTGATGAATATGTATGTCATTGATTTTTTCTTACGATATATCACTAACTGTTTTGATGAATATGTTGTGAACACACATATTTTGGTGATAAAATATTGAAACCAAGATTTTGTTTGTTGCTTTTCTTTAGTGGTTTGTGTTCATGACGTTGTCTTTTTTCTTGATGGAACAGAGCTTACATTAGCAGACATGAACAAAGTTGGGGGAAAAGTTATGGCAAATACATAAATATTTCAGTCAAATGTATGAAAAATAGGAGTTAACCAAATGTGAAAAGGCCAAAATACGAAATGTCTCGGCCAAATTTATGAAAAATGTGTTTGCCAAATGGAAAAAAGGTCGGCCAAATACAGAAATATTGCGACCAAAATTATAAAATTTAGGAAAATTTGGTAACCTAATGAGAAAAATATTGACCAAGTAAAGAAAAATTTACACCAAACTTACAAAAATTAGGAAAATGTGTTAACCTAATGAGAAAGATATATTAGCCAACTAAGAAATCATGTTAACCAAATACGAAAAAGTATCGGTCAAACTTATAGATGTCTCGTTTAAACTTATAACATGTATGAAAATTTGTTAGGCAAATTGACAAAACTGTTGCTTATAAATATCTGGTCCAAACTTATGAAAAGTAGGAAACTTTATTAACCAAAGTTGAAAAATATTGTCCAAGTAAAGACATGTTTCAACCAAACTTATAAATACATCATCCAATATTATAAAAAGTAGAAAAATGTGTTAGCCAAATGGGAAAAATGTTGGCCAAATACAGAAATAGCTCGACCAAACTTATAAAAAAAAACTAGGAAAATAATATTAGCCAACACAACTAAAATGTTGACCAAAGTTATAAATATCACATCCAAACTTATGAAAAGTAGGAAACTTTGTTAACCAAATGTGAAAATATATTGACCAAGTACAGATATATTTCAATCAAACTTATAAACTTGTCGTCCAAAGTGATAACAACTAGGAAAATCGGTCAGCCAAACTAAGAAATAGCTATGGAAAAGTAAGAACTATGTCGACCAAACTAGGACAAATGTGTTACCAAAATTAGGAAAAAATTGTAACTTCTGTAGTTATGTCAAGCGTGTCTTGAACTTTAAGCTGAAAAGACATTTCACAATACATAACTATCAACGTCACCACTTCCCCGATTTTACATTACCGAAAGCTCCAACCTACCATTCCAACATATCTGCTAAAGAAGCACTTATACAGACTAATCACTCATCTCTCAACACTCTTGCTATCTTTCTAACACAACGTATCTCAGTATTTCATAGATAGCTTCAAAACTTTTCCATGTCACATCACCAAGAACTTCAAACCTCCATTGTGCATGAGGTCTAATGAAACAGACATAACAAAACAAAACAAAAATCTTGGTTTCAATATTTTATCACCAAAATATGTGTGTTCACAACATATTCATCAAAACAGTTAGTGATATATCGTAAGAAAAAATCAATGACATACATATTCATCAAAACAGTTTAGTGATATATCGTAAGAAAAAAATCAATGACATACATATTCATCAAAATAGTTTAGTGATATATCGTAAGAAGAATCAATGACATACATATTCATCAAAATAGTTTAGTGATATATCAAAAGAAAAAAAATCAATGACATACATAGTTAGTGAAAAACCAAAAAGTTCTGATTTAGTGATCTTCGTTCTTCCGGGGTCTGATGGTTGACTAAAACAACACTGTTGTTGTCGAAGTCATCACACATGAGATATCTGAATACTTCTTTTTTATCATACCAAAACCACCCGGTAGCGGTGGTCGACACTTTTTTCTAATACTACCACTTGATTGGGTAGCATAATCGAGAGGTCCTTGCAGTACGCCTTAAGGGCTACCAAGCTGTCTCTATCATTTGGTTGGATATCCTCTGCTACTATGAGTGGACGTGTTGCCAGGGTGTCTAAGGGTGTCGTCCTTTCTCGTGGTATCTGGTGATGTAAGTACCGATGTATGTTCGAATTGTATAGATTGTTACGTAACTGACAGGGATAATCATTATGAATGGTCCCATTGTGGCGGGTAAGGTTATCATTGAAGGCACAGTGGTGGCAGTCTGGTACTTGACTTACACTACGAGGATGCCGTAAATATACATGTGGTGTTGTCGTCTCTGGTATTGAAGAGGTAGGTGTAGTGTTTGGTTCTGAGGTATTCATACGTGGTTGATGCTGTGTTCGTATGTGTCTTTGTAGATTGCCTTTTCTGTTGAAACGTTGTCCACAGATATGACATAAGTATGGTTTCGTACCGTAAATGTGGTGATTAAGGTTATCACAATAGGCTTTGTCGCACACTGAACACGTGAAAGTAGATCTGGTGGTCATTTGATAAACTGGTCATAAGTCACACTTTCACTTTCTTACAACCGCAAAAAAATTTCTGGTGTATACAATATATGTTTCACTGTTTTATCAGCTGCCGACGACACGAATAACGCTCACACCAACCTGTTTCACCGCTGTAGCTAGCCAAGACAGCACGTGAACAATATCTGCCGACGACACGAACAATGCTCACACCAGCCTGAAGCACAAATAACACGGTAGCTAACCAAGTCAGCCCGTGAACTGTTGTACCACGACCGAGTGAGGAGACGCGTCTATTTTATACACTGGTTCTGCACACGACCCTACATAGCTGACGTAGCAGTTTTGTAGACAGGGTTTTCTAACACCACCGCCCGCCTGCTTCCCTACAAACCGATGACTCATGCTACCACTTAATGACTTTTGCATATGGCGCTGGTGACGTAGGGGCTTCTCGGACATCCGAGTTCGTTACCAAAAAGGGTATGTGGTTTGTGTAGTTTGTGCTATTCTTGTGGGGCCAGGAAGAGGCTATGTGTGTGTGTATTTGCGATGGGTGAGTGTATCTGTACTTGTGTATAGCTGATGTTGACAGTAGTAATGGTAGGAGATGGATGTGTCTTTATGTTTGTCTGTGTGTGTGTACTTGTCTGTATATGTCTGTGTTTGTGTTTACATGTGTGTACGCGTGTCTGTATGTGTTTTGTGTCTTTGTTGTTGTATGCGTGTCTGTCTTTAGGTGTGTATTTGTGTAGTTGATGTCTGTGTGTACGTGTAGATGTGTCTGTACGTGGTTGAGTATAGTTGTGATGACAGTAGTAATGGTAGGAGATGGGTATGAGTACTTGTCAGTGTTCATATCTGTATGAACAAGTGTGTCTGTGTCTTTGTGTGTTTTTGTTTGTAGGTGTGTATTTGTGTAGTTGATGTCAGTGTGTACGTGCAGTTGTGTATAGTTGTGATGACAGTAGTAATGGTACGACTGTGTCTGTGCTGTCTCTGCACATGTGTATAGCTGTTGATGTGACAGTAGTAATGGTATGGGTTGTCTGTGTATGGTTGTCTTTGTGTTTGTATGTGTGTGTATTTGTGTAGTTGATGTCTGTGTGTACGTGCAGTTGTATCTGTACGTGGTTGTGTATAGCTGTTGTTGTGACAGTAGTAATGGTATGGTTTGTCTGTACTTCTGTGTCTGTATGTGTGTACGTGTAATTGTTTGGTTGTCTTTGTGTTTGTCTTTGAGTGTTCTTGTGTATGGGTGAGTGTGTCTGTGTGTTTGTATGTGTGTTTGTGTGACCGTCTTTGTGTATTTGTTTATGGGTGAGTGTGTTTGTACTTGTGTATAGCTGATATTGGTAGTACTATTATCACTACTAGTGATTCCTCCTCACTTTACCCACCACCATTGCACTATGCGTACTTTCCCCTACAATTTAAGTGGTCACTCGACTACTTGACCACTGCTTGTCCACTGCTTGACCACGTCATCGATCACTTTAACCACTACCATAAACTTAGGCACATCGTCCTCTACAATTTACGTTTTCACTCGACCACTTGACCACTACTTGACCACTGCTTGACCACTACTTGACCACTAATTTGCCACCCTTTAAGCATCACCATGACGCTACACCTACTTTCCGCTAAAATTGCTTCAGTTGACCACTTGACCACTGCTTGACCACTGTTTGACCACTAATTTACCACCCTTTAAGCATCACCATATCATTACAATCACTTTTCCCTAAAATTTTTCTCTTGACCACTGCTTGACCACTAATTTACCACCCTTTAAGCATCACCATATCATTACAATCACTTTTCCCTACAATTTTCTTCACTTGACCACTGCTTGACCACTAATTTACCACCCTTTAATCGTCACCATATCATTACAACCACTTTTCCCTAACATTTCCTCATTTGACCCACTTGACCACTGCTTGACCACTGGTTAACCAGTGTGTGACCACCCTTTGATCATCACCAATAGTTGTTGGTCTAACATCTGATCGACTCCCAGACTCACAAAACGCGACTACCTCTTGATCATCACCAATAGTCTACCACCGGTTCGAGTCCGACACTCACAAAACGCGACCACTTCTTGATCCTCACCAATAGTCTAACACTGGTTCGAGCCCCCAGACTCCTACGACCATCTTTACTTTGTCAGATGATACTGACCCTCTACATAACACCTCTTATCAACTAATGATAATCAACCCTCTTTACTTTTGTTCAGATGATAGTGACCCTCTACATAACACCTCATTTATGACCACTCCTAGCTGACCACTAATACCTGGTACCCACACCTTACCACCAAATGACACCATATCCATTACAACTTTATAAGATTTCATACAGGACCAGGCATCTTTTTACAATAACCAGCTCCCTCTGATCCCCTTTGGGTCGTAAACGAAGCCATTTTTAAATGTAGTTTGATGTTGTATACCAATAAAAAGCACTTGAAAATGTTACTTTTTTGTTTTTAATTTTGTCTCTCTGTTTTTCTGTGTCAGACTCCTACGACCCTCTTTACTGTTGTTCAGTAACCATCTACACCTCTACCCATGCTTCGTCGAGTATAAAGACGACCCGTCACACCCCGCCCTAGGCAGTTTATACATCACGCCCTCACCACGCATAGTTGTATAACAGAGCATATACCCTACGTAACCACGTCCAACCAAAATATATAACTTACAGTTGCCCCACCCCTTCAAACCCTTCGTCCGTGTTCACACTACCTTAATTACTTTCACAGAAACAAAATACCCGCCTAAAAAAAGTCATAGACCCGGGATTTTCCCACACGCCGCCAAAAAAATTTCACCCAAAAATCCGCATCCATTTTCCCCCAGTCGGCAAAAAAATACCTTCAAAACATATACGCATCCATGTTGGATGCGGAATTACGTGGATGCGTTCCAAACTATACTACTCCCACTATTGGCAATGCTGATCCTATTCCGATACGAACCTTGGGCCGTGACAAGGCCCGAGGTTCGTACCGGAATATAATAGTTGATGTGCCTAGTTCCCTTCCCAGACTTAACTGAAGTCTGTTGACAATGAACGACGTCAAACCCGTTGACTAAATATCAGCAACCTAAGCATAATCATAACATAATAAATAATTTGCCGCGAAGTAGTTTCCTGCTATGATCTGTGGGATTTTAGCCCCATCACATTTTGTAGATAAAGATCAGGGGGGGGAGGGGGGAGAGAGAGAGAGAATAGGTGGCCACACCTACCCTCACTTTTAACAAGCGACGAGCCCAGGGTTCGAAGATGGGATTAGATTACCAGCGCAGCTCGCTATCAAACCCTATATAAAAATATGAATAAAATTTGGTGGAACAGCGGAAAAGCTGTGAAGATGTAAACAATATAAAATAACACAAGGTAATGCAGCTTTATAAAACAGAATTACGAAACATACAGAACGTTCCGGCGACTAGCATTCATCAGCAAACAAATAAATTCACGAAACACGACATATAGTACAGAAGAAGATCCTTCGGTGATTACATTAGGGCATAAGGACGGGATGAGAAGAATAAAAAGATACAATGAGAGCAATGAAGAGAAAATGTAAATATGAAAAAAAATGCTGCTCCTTAACTCAGAGACTTGAGAAGCAACTCGATTCTTGTCCGACATTATGGAAAGACAGACATTTACCAGGTGTACATTTTTATTTACTGGGCACTAAAAATTGCGGAAGTTAAGGAAAATTAAACAAATAACGGACTGTCAACATTCAGCCGATTTATCGGCTCTTGGAAGTTTAGAGTAGTTCCATTGAGTAGATAATTGGGCTCTTGGTAGTGAATCAGTTAATATGATTTTGCAATCTGCACTTGTCGGTATAAGCAGACACTGATTGCTGCAAATAAAAATTCATTTACTGCCGGTGACTCTGTTGTTTCATATGAAGTAAAGAGTTCCGAATGTTGTGAATATGTTCTGTCAAGGCTTGCTTATTTCGATATTCTGTCTGTGTAGATATTAAATAGCAGGTGAGAAAGAACATATCCCTGTCTGACTCCTGTACTGCTGTGAACATATCTGATATACCTTTTTGTGTTCTGATTCGCACATGATAGTAAATGAAATATTGACTTTATGGTAAATGAAATATTGATATATATAATAATGTATGAAATATTGACCAAAATAGAAGAGAGATCCCGCTGCCTACTTGAGACCATAACCCACAACTATCTGCTGTCGCTGCCCATCAACTTCATCCACCACCTGCACTCATGGCTTCACGTAACCCTGGGTGTCCGCGGGCTAGCAGAGGGAAGGTGGCACATGACTTCTTCGGTGTGGGATATATTTTGTTCATAGATCAGTTCTATCGCTTTGATCGAAAATAAATACTCTCTAATTGCTACATAAATATGCACCTGTTACTTAGTTTTCAGTAATACGTATATGCGAAATACATAGCATGTTTATTTTAACTCTTAGACGTAGTTTTATCTGATTAAATCTTTTATGTAACTAACATATTGAGTTGAGAGACGCCAATAAACCGACATGTTCAATGTTATGCAACTCACGTTAATACATTCAGCTGGCTCTAATAAACAAAGCCCCGGCAGGTAAATTATACTAGCCCCGCTACCAAATAGTGTTAGTTTGGTTATTCAGCTGCCTGGCATCCTTATTTGTCTGTATTCAATAAAAATGTAAGCATGGTCGTGTAATTTTCAGACAACTAAACTAGTAAGGCTATTGGTTTCCTAAATTCAGTGCGTGACCTTTCCCACTCACGTCATAATCTCGAACAAAGCCGCGGTATTTCAGTTTCCGAGACATGATTCTGTGTCAGAAGGGGTTAAGACGCAGTTCGTTATCCCGCATACCGTGTTCAAAACACAGCTGTGTTGGTTTTTTTATGAAATGGTATGGGTGCCGATCGTTCATAAAGCAATGGCAAACTACTGAACGTAAAACTTGCCCAGGAATCACGAACATCCAAAAATAAAATGTTGGGGTTGACTGCTACGTCCGTAAAGGAAATGCAACTAACTAACTGTGTCAGAGCCAACTGTCTGACATGTTCAGATCATACAGGGAGTTGTTCTGCCTGAACATATACTGTTCCAAAATAAATAAATAAACGCATAGCTACTGAAGGCACAAACATAGCCATTATTTTGACATTCAATAACTTTTTGTTTTTTAATTGAATGAGTTCATTGTTCAAATTGCACACATGAATACCTTAGGGTCCAGCCAATCAATTGACAGGTGTTTCGCATCTGGGTCACGAGATGTGTAGGAGTACAGGCTTTCCCGTTAGTCGGTGTGTGGCTTTCTCTTGCGTGGATTAGCGACTGACGTCTCCTAGGCATGGATGCGATCAGACGTCTGGAGTGGGCCTGTGGGATGGCTGCTAGTTCTTCCTGGGGTGCCTGGAGCAGATCATGACGATTGGCTGGAGCAACGTCTCGGCCACAAGCACGCCTATACCCAGGGATGATGCTGGTTAGCCCAAAGAAGTCAATTTTGGCGATGGCGGCAGGACATGTCCTCGATTAGGTCATTGTGCCCGAAGTCCGGCGTCATGCATTCTGCTTGCTTGCTTGCTTGTGTTCGCTGGCTGTGAACTCCAGCGTGAAGTCCTGTATGTCGGATGAATACATCCTGTTGTCCAACATCAATGTGATGTCATACCGGACCTGAGGTTTGCGTGAGTATCCGTTGTCCCATGTCTGGCTTATTGGTGTGCAGACTGGTGGTTCCTCGCCATGCAGGCAGACACTCTCCGGCTTCGGAAGAATCATCGATCCTAATGATGTTAGCCAGGTCGCCGAAGGGACCTGTTGCCCAGGGCGCACGGCGTGGACGTGTCAGCAGGTCTTGGCCAGTATAGATCCCGGCCCTGGTGCCTTGGAAACACCTCTGCGTGCCGTCATGCATTCTATTCCAGACAGTTTGATCAGACACATAACGTACTGCAGGCAATGGCTGGGCAGTCGAGGAAGCTGTTGACAATTTTCTCTGAGGTACGAAGCCGAAAAAAGCGATTCTCGGTTGCTGTTTTCACTCTGGGTCGTCCATTGCGATGCCGGCCTTCAACTGAGCCACTGGCTTGATCGTACTCTGATGCACGTGTAGATGACTGGACTTTGACTTTCGAATGCATTCAGTCGGTCAATAGTAATGTTCATTAAGTGTATCGATAGAGACGCCATAAATGACTGCCTGAAAATTAACTGCATTTTTGTGTGTGTATCGTTGTCCTGATATAGGGTTTCAGTGTCAGTTGCGTAGTCAGTGAATAGTGTTCACCCCAAATTGTGTTGCTTTCACGAGCGCGCATCATAAGTTGTGGTAAAAAGTGGGGTCATAAACACTCTTGACCACTGGTGTTGTAACGATTACAAAACCGAACACAATTCAGGTCAACGTGTGCATTTGATACTGTAAAGAACATTTGAGGCTGGAATTTATATACCCTAGCACCAAACTGTACTTACAAACATAAAAATGCATGCTCGAATAGCTATGCTGTCGTCAGCACACACTGTTGTTTAAGAAACAAGCTCGTGCTTCTTCGTTCGCTTCCATGTCCACTCTATATTATTCATTTCTATTTCTATTTCTCTTCTACCACGTATCTTTTATTTAGGCACGGGGGAGAGGGGCTTTAGTCCCACTATGTGGTATTTGGCTCATAGTGGTCCACTAAGACAGTTAGGTCACTTGTTCTCGACAAGGCTCCGATTAAAACAAGCTTTTATGTGTTTTGTGTTTGTCTCGAACCAATAAGATTTCATGTTGATCTTTTTTTTCGCCTACCCTTTACAGGACATCGCTGTCAACACCAGCACTTTACCGCTGTCGTTGATTTCTTGCCAAGATTACGCTCAGTAGTTTGCCATTGCTTATCCGGTAAGTTACCAACGCGGCGAGAACCGCTTTCAATTCTCGCGCGCTGCTTTACTCTACGTGGATAAACGGGATTACGGAGAAAGTTGCCGTAGCCAGGGAGACCTGATCATTGCATTCTCATATATGGTTGGCTGACAGACATAAAACCACGAGCCAATCAATTCGTTGCAAAACAGCAGTTCTCAGTCTCCGGGAGTCTCGTTAGCCCAGTGGCTAGCACGCTTGCTGTTGGCCTGACGGCCTCGTGTTCGAATCTTCATGGAGGCGGATGTTTACATTCAACTGACTTTTGGCTCACAGTTAAACCCAGTCTAAAATTGGTACCGGGAAATGTCGTGGGAATCAAGACAGCCGACATTGTATATATATATATATATATATATATATATATATATATATATATATATATATATATATATATATATATATATATATATATATATATATATATATATATATATATATTTATATATATATATATATATATATATATATATATATATATATATATATGTATGTATGTGTGTGTGTGTGTGTGTGTGTGTGTGTATGTGTGTGTGTGTGTGTGTGTGTGTGTGTGTGTGTGTGTGTGGTGGACCGTGTCCAGGCTTTGAGCGTGTTGGGTACATGGTGCTAGCCAAGTAACTATACACCAAATGTTACTTGATAAGTGATGTCACCAACATCAGGCTGGTCGTCTTTACTTGCTAAGTGATGTCACCAACATCAGGCTGGTCGTCTTTACTTGACCCACATGTGTGTCAGCAAAATCAACCATATACTTTATACAATCTACCAGCCTGTGTGTCAGCAATATCAACCATATACTTTATACAATCTACCAGCCTGTGTGTCAGCAATATCGACCATATACTTTATACAATCTACCAGCCTGTGTGTCAGCAATATCAACCATATACTTTATACAATCTACCAGCCTGTGTGTCAGCAATATCGACCATATACTTTATACAGTCTACCAGCTTGTGTGTCAGCAATATCGACAATATACATTATACAATCTACCAGCCTGTGTGTCAGCAATATCGACCATATACTTTATACAGTCTACCAGCCTGTGTGTCAGCAATATCGACCATATACTTTGTACAATCTACCAGCCTGTGTGTCAGCAAAATCAACCATATACTTTATACAATCTACCAGCCTGTGTGTCAGCAATATCGACCATATACTTTATACAATCTACCAGCCTGTGTGTCAGCAATATCACCATATACTTTATACAATCTACCAGCCTGTGTGTCAGCAATATCGACCATATACTTTATACAATCTACCAGCCTGTGTGTCAGCAATATCGACCATATACTTTATACAGTCTACCAGCCTGTGTGTCAACAATATCGACCATATACTTTATACAGTCTACCAACCTGTGTGTCAGCAATATCGACAATATACTTTATACAGTCTACCAGCTTGTGTGTCAGCAATATCGACCATATACTTTATACAATCTACCAGCCTGTGTGTCAGCAATATCGACCACATACTTTATACAATCTACCAGCCTGTGTGTCAGCAATATCGACAATATACTTTATACAATCTACCAGCATGTGTGTCAGCAATATCGACCATATACTTTATGCATTCTACCAGCCTGTGTGTCAGCAATATCGACAATATACTTTATACAGTCTACCAGCCTGTGTGTCAGCAATATCGACAATATACTTTATTCAATCTACCAGCCTGTGTGTCAGCAATATCGACAATATACTTTATACAATCTACCAGCCTGTGTGTCAGCAATATCGACCATATACTTTATACAATCTACCAGCCTGTGTGTCAGCAATATCGACCATATACTTTATACAATCTACCAGCCTGTGTGTCAGCAATATCGACCATATACTTTATACAATCTACCAGCCTGTGTGTCAGCAATATCGACCATATACTTTATACAATCTACCAGCCTGTGTGTCAGCAATATCGACCATATACTTTATACATTCTACCAGCCTGTGTGTCAACAATATCGACCATATACTTTATACAGTCTACCAACCTGTGTGTCAGCAATATCGACAATATACTTTATACAGTCTACCAGCCTGTGTGTCAGCAATATCGACCATATACTTTATACAATCTACCAGCCTGTGTGTCAGCAATATCGACCATATACTTTATACAATCTACCAGCCTGTGTGTCAGCAATATCGACCATATACTTTATACAGTCTACCAGCCTGTGTGTCAGCAATATCGACCATATACTTCATACAATCTACCAGCCAGTGTGTCAGCAATATCGACCACATACTTCATACAATCTACCAGCCTGTGTGTCAGCAATATCGACCACATACTTCATACAAT
The DNA here is from genome assembly GCA_014155875.1 of Cepaea nemoralis. Taxonomy (NCBI): domain Eukaryota; kingdom Metazoa; phylum Mollusca; class Gastropoda; order Stylommatophora; family Helicidae; genus Cepaea; species Cepaea nemoralis. The sequence continues at coordinate 86,813 of JACEFZ010028197.1, forward strand.
CTACCAGCCTGTGTGTCAGCAATATCGACCATATACTTCATACAATCTACCAGCCTGTGTGTCAGCAATATCGACCATATACTTTGTACAATCTACCAGCCTGTGTGTCAGCAATATCGACCATATACTTTATACAATCTACCAGCCTGTGTGTCAGCAATATCGACCATATACTTTATACAATCTACCAGCCTGTGTGTCAGCAATATCGACCATATACTTCATACAATCTACCAGCCTGTGTGTCAGCAATATCGACAATATACTTTATACAATCTACCAGCCTGTGTGTCAGCAATATCGACCATATACTTTATACAATCTACTGTAAGTTGTCGTCCCTGGGGGAATGTGGAGTCAACAAGCACACCTTTAAAATACTTCTTTTACTTTGGAAATATTGTCACACCTTTGTCTCCACTCCCCAGTTATGTCTTCTACTCTCTCTCTCTCTCTCTCTCTCTCTCTCTCTCTCTCTCTCTCTCTCTCTCTCTCTCTTTCTCTCTCTCTCTCTCTCTCTTTTATTCCTTCATAACATACCCCGACAACAGTTCCTCAAACAATTAATAAAATATTTAATGCTGAAAACTGTGTCAGTTGTATGTATAGACTGTGTATATGTAATTTGTCGTGTATTCTATTGTGAGTGTGAGATAGGACTCTGTATGTCTATGTTCCGTATCAACATCTCTCATCCTTGTACGGCCATGCACAATACATCACACATATGTGGACAGCTCTCACCCAGGGATGCTCCTCACCGACTGAGTCATGACGTATTCCAATATTTAGAAAGTGTTCAACGTCTGATGACCATGAAGTAATGAGATTACGGTAAGTCTCTGAATTCGACAGATTCCCCTTTTTGGAAGTTAATAAAATCCATCACTGAAGCACATCACCACTGTCTAACACTGTATATATATAGACTATATATGTTCGACACACTGTCTCCAGTTATTTAATTAACACTTTTTGTATGCATAGAAACTGTTCTTGAGTTCTCCATGGTTTCTTTTAGGTTAGTACACAAGTCAAATATATGTAGCTTATGTCGCTCTGCCTTTATAGAATTAAAGTCCTTTCCATTGCTTTCTTAACCTGGATATTCTTTAATTACAGAGTTCACTTATTTGCAATTATTTATCTCTGCCCACGATTATTAAAGAGATATGTTCCTAGCTGCTCTGGTGAAGTAATGTATCTCTGCACAAGTGAAGTGCCTTTGTTATCTTCTCTGAGTATGTCAGGAGTTTTTGTCGTAGAACCTGTGGGAGATAGATAACCAGTTGATATCAGCCTGCTTCAGACTAATTCTTATGTGAGAGTATGCCTCCGGCCGGACTCAGACGCTACCGAACGATACTCTGACATAAGACAGATGAGTTCATTAAATTCTAGACGATTAGCTAAAAGAAGGAAATGGTAACAGCAAAGCACAGACACCTAGTTCACTATGCTAGATTACTAAGCTAAAGCTTGATTACCTTATACTATCTATGGTAGTCCATGAATCGAAATACACAAGCACATAAGCACCACTGTCCCATCGCCTCTAAACAATTAGGGACATTATATTTCTATTCTTATTAAGGACGCATAGAACCATTCTCCGTCTAGTTGGTCGCACACTAAAAAAAAAAACCAAGTTCCCAACTATTTATACCTTGGTTCCAATTCTCCGTTCCTTTTTGATGTTCCTACATCAACAATCGAATTTGCCGTGATTCCCCATCAAAGGTTTGTGAAATCACGTATTCGCTCTTGTCCGCTCCGTCTCGTCTCCGCTAATTCCCGTTTTCCCTACTCCTCCGTACATCAAACATTTCCAACTCTTTGATCCATGACTTCGTGTTTTCTACAACCCGATCGTCTCAACGTTGTTTGTCCGGTGAAATCTTCAGCCAATGACCCCTTATAACAATTGTATCTGACTTATTTACCCTTCGGTCAACGACCCTCACTCTGTCCTCACCCCAGACTGAAGTGCTCGGTTGTTTTTTGTTTCTGACTAAAGTCAATAACTTCCCATCCTCATACATTGCAAGTAATTTTTCTATTTTAGTTTATGGTGTAATCGCTAAACTCACAGTATCCCGTGACATCTGCCAGCCCGTGTGTCAGCAATATCGACAATATACTTCATAATATTGACCCACCTGTGTGTCAGTAATATACTTCATACAGCCCACTAGCCTGTGTGTGAGCAATATCGACGACATACTTCATAATATTGACCCACATGTGTGTCAGCAATATCGACAATATACTTCATACAATCTACCAGCCTGTGTGTCAGCAATATCGACAATATACTTCATACAATCTACCAGCCTGTGTGTCAGCAATATCGACAATATACTTCATACAATCTACCAGCCTGTGTGTCAGCAATATCGACTATATACTTCATAATATTGACCCACGTGTGTGTCAGCAATATACTTCATACAATCTACCAGCCTGTGTGTGAACAACATCGACGATATACTTCATAATATTGACCCACATGTGTGTCAGCAACATCGACAATATACTTCATACGATCTACCAGCTTGTGTGTCAGCAATATTGATGCTGTCACGAGAAGGACAGTAAATGAAGATGTGTGTAGACTCATCATGCTACTCCTCCTCCGTCCGCAGCCAATATGTACTATGCATTTACTCCGTCACGGGCCACAAACAGGATGTTTCGTTTGAGGTCAACTTAACTTTACACTACTCATTGTTTAACATTTGTATCCATACTGAAGGCAAGGCCACACACAACTTTTCACTAAATGGTTTTTTTTTTTTTTAGTTGCGGCATCTGAATGAATGTACGTCAGGCTGGTTGCCGCCAGAAGATTAATCTGTCTACAGTAGTCTACACGGAGATGCCCTAGACCAGTGTTTCTCAGCCGGGGGGAGGAAAGGGGGGGGGGGGGATTTTAAGTTTTTCAGGGGTGGAGAATTATGATTATTTCAAGATCGCGTTAATACAGGAACCGATTACTTGATATTGTTTTCCCCTCCATACTAAACGTTCTGTACTTCTCGCCCTTCTGAAATTAATTTTATAACGTGAGTAGACCCGAAAATCACGTTTTATGTAGACGTCTAGACTTGTTCTAGTATGTGTTCTTAAATTTAGCTTCCATTTTCACGTATACTATGTAGGGGCGGGATTTATAGGGAGGAAATACGAAAAAGGGGGAGGGGGAATGACGTTCTGATAATATGGTGAAAGGGTGCACGGGCCAAAAACGGTTGAGAACCACTGCCCTAGACTGAACTAGGAGATGTAATAACTCGGAAATAAAGCAAACCGGCGGATTAATATATCTAGGATCAATGTTCACTTCAGATAGGTTAGTTAGTTAGTTAGTCGAGGTTCCAGCTTCACGGCAACGGGTCGTCCCCATTATGCTCCATTCCCGTGCCAGCGAATATCAGATAGGTTATGGATAGAGAACTCAGCAAACATTACACAAAGACAAATCAGGAACTGGGACAACTAGCGCCACTTCTGTCGCATAGAAAGATACCTATAAATACTAAAATAAATCTCATAAAAACTATTTTGACCGACATTATGCTAATAAAGAGTTGTGGGAGTAGAAGTGAGAGATAGAAACGGAAATGGGGAAATCAGAAGACGTCTCGGTCTGAAACCAGTCGTGCACTTCATTAAAGAACAACAAATTAAATGGTTTGGTCACCTCACAAGAATTCCCTGGTACCATCCAAACACTAATGGCACCAGTAACCGTCTAATTATGTGTCAGACATACGACTTCATGTCCCCAAACCTAGGATAGACTTATATAAAACAAGCTTAGCATACTCTGCCACTCAGTTGTGAAACAATATTCCACAAGAAATCAAAGACACCACCAATCATTATACATACATCCGCGAACTGTTTGAACTCTACCTCAGTACAGACTACATGCTCCCATTAAAAGAAAAAAAAAATAATAGAGAAAAAAATATCTCAAACGACAACTAGACAATAAACATTCCCATATGTATGGTATGTTACACCTGCCTTGGGTATTTATAATGCCCATGTTAAACGTTGCCGCAGTGAATCATGTATTATTGATTATTTTTCATGTGTTTTAATGCCTACTGTTCTTTTGTTGTCTAAGATTCGCTTCATAAGTGATGTTGAATGAAATAAAGTATGAGAGGAAATAGAGAAGGACAGATTGTCAGACGGGCCTGCGTGCCCAATTCTTAACCGTTTGAAAATAAAGATTGTTCGTTCGTTCTGTCTATGTATCTGCCAGTCTGTCTATCTTGTCTTGTCTATCCATCCATCCATCCATCCATCGTGAAAATAAAGTTTGTTCGTTCATTCAGTCTGGCCTTTCCTTGAAGTTCAGAGTGCCGGGCCAGATTCTTTGGTGACTCAGTGCAGCGTCACATTCCCCAAATATACCTGGTCATGTGCACTATACACACAACTCAAAAGGGCCCCGACCACATCTGGTTTATCATGTCCATTACCCCACCAAGTGGTGCTGACCCAACCAATCTGTCCGCCTGCTCATTTCCCACCACACCAGCATGTCCTGGTGGGGGAGGGAGGGGAGGTGGAGAGAATCAGACAGATGATCTAAATTTTGATTGTTGAATAGAAGCCTGCCACTTTGCCCGAAGCATGCGTGTCTTTACCTTTCTCACCATACTTTGTGAGTGTGTGTCAGAAGTGGGGTTGCGCCGCCGCCAAGTTGAATGTATTATTCACTGGCGAGCAACTCCAGGTTGTCATAAATTGACTATGGACAAAATCAGGCTCTCCGGGTAGACTGCCAGTTTTACAACTCTTTTGATAAACCAGTTTACTTGCATCATGTGTTTGTGCGCACAATGCGGTGTCATGTCTGGATAGCCACTGATGATTGTGATTTTATTCCTCTAGTTTTCTTCTTCTCTTATGGAATACTTTCATGTAGGAAGGCATTCTGGTGCACTCGCGGCATTTTGTCACAGTGTGAGAGGGGAAAATATAACCAGTCCTGCTTAAGATTAATTCGAAAGGGAACAAAGAAAGGAGAGATAATCAAGATCTGCACACACAAACTGGACCTCAATTATAACCCACGCTGACAGATTGAACGAGGCCCAACTGTTGTTGGTTTTCTTGTAAATACTGAACTGAACTCCTCCATTAGATCCTCTTCTGGAAACTCAGATAAAGCGATTGTAGTTGTACATATCAAATGTAGTTAAATACAATACATCGTTAGGAGTCTTAATTATTAAGTTGTCTAGAGTTTGCTATGGAGTTTATTTCTTATTAACTAGTCAGCCAAGTAATGACGTCTCTACATCTATGAACTTTCATTTAGCTGTCCGATTTCTATCACTTCGATGAGAGCTATACCTACTCATTTTGTTATATGTAGTTATGCTGCTATGTTTCTGATTATTCTCACAAAACAAGTAGGAATATCATCTTGTACTTTAGCTATGTTCCCTGCACATTTCATTATGTCATTAGATGTGATGTATGTGAGATGTTTATGATAGTTAGAACACACCAGGGTGAATGCTCTGTATTGCTATGATTGTAGTAGCATTCTTTAAGCGCTGGTCTCCATGGCTAAGGACTTGCAGGCGCGAATCGTGAGCCTGCTTACCTGCGTTCGAAATACAGCTGCGACCGATTTGGCAGCAGACCGTGTCATGCTGGGTTTTAATGTGTTGGTATGGGAGTAGGTGGCTCAGAAATCAATGGCAAACTACTGAACGTAAACTTGCCAAGACATCAACAACAGCAGTAAAATGCCGGTGTGGACAGGGATGTCCTGTAAATAGGATGTGCGAAAAAAATAAAAAAATTCTGTAAGCATAATATCTGCTGCTGTTGTAATATGTGACAGATTTGATACAAACCCCAGAAATGTTATAGAACATTATCGCGGTTGTGTGAGACATAGTTATTATGGCATATATATTTCTCAACCTATGTGATGGGTATATATTGTGCACAGCCATTACAGGTGTGTGATCAACATCCGCTAATCACAACTCACATGAGGCTGACACAGAGACTGATCACCAGCAAATAAGCCCAGAGATCAGGCGCACTATAGTCTGTTTACTTTTGTCTGCCCCAATATAACAATCCATATCTCAGTAACCAACTGAGGGAAACTGACAAGATTTAGCATATAACCTTATCATTATGTCCACCCAACAAAAACATTTTTGTTCTGGAGATTGTACAGCAGATTTCAAAGTTTATACGCGGTAGGTAATTTACGGGTCAGAGATGAAGTGCACATTATTAGACGTATTACGTCTTTACACGGAAACATTAGCGCTGAATAGTTAATTTTCACGTGGGACATGGGATTGGCCTTATGACAATAGCCTTGCGTAGTGGAACAGGGCATTACTGCAAAACAAGTTTCTTAGCGAGAAATAATAGTTTTTCACCAAAACGTCAAAGAAATGTCGCCGCTTTCCGTGATATAAGTTGTTTTTGGCCCTATCAAAGACATATTTCTTGGGTGGAGGTAAATATAAGACGGCAGGGAAAATTTCATAACGATGCAACAGACAGTTTTCAAAATGATTTGATCGTGCATCAAGGCATTAATTTTTGGACAGACTATAGTATTGACACCATTAATACAATCTGTTGAACTGACTTTTGTGAAGAAGCGGCAGAAAAAAAAAAAACCTTGTGATTGCATGAAAGACATGGACTTATGAGCCTCAATTCATCATGGCAGGACCAATAATATGAAGGCGGTAAAGGTAACGATGTGACCTGTTCGACTATTGACTATTGAAAAGTCCTTCCGGCTCAAGAGAGAACAAAGAGAGTAAAAGTGGTGAATCTGCACGAGAGACATTGCCAGACATTATGTGAGTGGCACCGTGCCGTCTTTACAGACGAAAATATGTGGATTGGAACTAGAGCGAGAATTCCATTGCAGAATGCCTGGGCATAGATTCAGAGTATGTTTTGTCCATGCAGCATGAACCCTCTCTCGGCCTTGCCTTTCTTTCTCCAGAGGAAAGGATAACCAGTACGTCTGGAACAAAGTAGGCTGCAGATGCTGCCGGCTCAGCATCAAACCTCCAAGAGCAGGAGGTTCGTAGTGGCCAAGCCCTCACATCCGGGGGGGGGGGGGGGGGGGGGATATTGCTTAGAGACGTTCAGCCATATCCCTCAACTGAGTGCCTTACACCAAGTGTCTGGACCTGTATGAGCGTGTACATCTGTCAGTCTTAAGTGTCTGCCTGACCCTGTCTTCAGTGCGGAGCACGTGACCAGCAAAATTCTGCCCGCAGGAGACAGACATTATGACTGTTTGTGTATGCTGGTATATGTATTGATAGGACTGTATGTGTATGCTGGTATATGTATTGATAGGACTGTTTGTGTATGCTGGTATATGTATTGATAGGACTGTATGTGTATGCTGGTATATGTATTGATACGACTGTTTGTGTATGCTGGTATATGTATTGATAGGACTGTATGTGTAGATCCTAGAAACTACAATAGGACTGTATGTGTAGATCCTAGAAACTTCACATTCATGTTTATTTCTAGCTCTGAAACAGAGCACCAGGCTACACAATCCTGTTCAGTGACAAGGAAGAGCATCTTGGTGGAAGGAAGACTACATTTCTAAAGAACTGTCTCAGCTGACCCAAGGTGAAAGCTCATGCTGAGATCTGTATTCCTATTTACAAGTAACATTTTAAGTTATGTATTTTGTCATATTTATATGTTGATGTAAAATCATATTGTTTACATCATTTCAAACGATTATCATTTCACATCACTACCTAGTATATGTGAATGTCTTGTCTCTTGAAATTGCCAGGTCACTATCATTATATTACCAAACCAGTTTCATCTGATGATAATTGAATGCTGTTGACATTATTATCTCCGGTCCCCAACATGGCGGTTAGGCATTGAATCGCTACGACCTCTGGAGTATTTCTCTTTGTGGCTGCGGTTTGCATTTCACATTTTCCTCAAGTTGGACTGGTAGTATATGGTTCCGTCACCCTGCTACTGAGTGAGTGCGTGGCGCGACTCTGTGAGCTGTGATATTCACGTGGTATGCTTCTACATGTCCGCTTTTGTTTGTACAGTGACCTGCATGTTCGGAACAATGGCTACCGGCTGTTGTTGAATTGACTGATTTGCCTTTTCGGTTCACGAGTGCATTTTTCAGGAGACTCCTGGGAGTCGGCACTGGAGCTACGGAGTTTGTGCTTAATGCAACGCTTTCGGCGGGTCACCCTGCGGATAGACAGAGACATGCGAGAAAATCCGGGTCAATGAAGTCTTTCTGGTGACTGCTGATTCCATCGACGATGAACTGTGGTTTTCGTGGATGACTTTTGTTTTGGCATTCTGGTGGTGGCATTATGCAGTGTACCTGTGCGGGCTGTTGGATTGCTGAGACTTCTGTCTTTTCCACTTTTCACATTGGAGTCTGGAGCATTCTGTGTGATATTCACTGGCACAAGAACAGAGCATAATGGGGACGACCCGTTGCCGTGAAGTTGGAACCTTGACTAACTAACTAACTGTTAACATTATGAATAGCTAGAACACACACAAAAGTGATAGTTTGTTTAACTCATAGTTCTGTCTTAATATTTTCCAAGTGTACGTAATTGTGTATGTGAACATGTTTACTTACAGTACTTTCTCACTGTGTGATGCTCTTGCCTTCACCCCCCCCTCTCTCTCTCTCTGAGAATCTTGTACACAAACTACCTGGAACACCACGCCCTTATCAATTTTCTCTCCGGTTCTGTAATTGACACCTGATGGTAGTCCACACCCTTGTCTTAACTTTCTGAACAGACAAACAGACCCACAATGGTACACAGCATACATTTTTGCACTTAACTCAAGACACAATGGTACACAGCATACATTTTTGCACTTAACTCAAACACAATGATGCACAGAACACAGATGCAATAACAAACCCGCACTCAGACACAATCAAATAAACAAACCCAGCTTTAATCAAGTGACATTTAGCCTGCCACATGAATTCAATGTATTCTATCAAAATCATCGCACACAATACAAACCTACAATCAATCTCAAACAACATTTATCCAGCATTCTCACTGTAACAGCAAGCCACAAAGTCAACGCTAAGCCGGATACATTGACCTATGAGTTGTCTAACTGGGCATTATGCACTCGCAGAGGGATGAAGGACACAATGTGTCAGTGATGCTAAAGAACCTCACAGAAAACAATCTGGCTAAAGTGATTGAATAAATGTATATTTATAATTCCTGAACCAGCAATACATCATACACATCAACTGTACTTAATCATGTATTACAAAGTGAATGTTTACAATCCTTCTTCTCCACTGAGGTTCTTTGCTGCAAATACAATCCGTCTCCATTCGCTTAAAATCCTGATAATAAAATATCTCTCCCAGACAGGTGTTCTCTGAAAGTGGCCCGCAAGTTGTACAACTGGTATATAAAAACAACATGACTACATGCAACATTTATTCATCTTCTTTCCATTACTCAACTGGGGTACAGAGGTCAATACACAAGGATGTTCTGGACATTAAATACAACTAAGCAACACACACACATTAAAACAGATAGGCAAGAACATAGACAGAAACACAGACAGGAAGACAAGACAGACTTGATCCACTCAATCAGTGGACTACATCTCCTTCTGCCTGTGACCCCCAACTGGGGTACAAGTCCCCAACCAAACCTCCCCATCTGTTGCTGTCTCCTGGATCTCCCTCTGTCTCCCCAAATTATTCATCGCTGTCCCTAATTCTTGTCTCTGTGTGTGTTTAGGTGTCCATTTTGTTCACCTTGTGGGTTTCAGACAAGTGAATGTCTAATTATACTGTCCTCAGGTTTTCTCAGTGTGTATCCTATCCAGTACCAGAGTCGTTTCCTCACTTCTTGATTCACTGGGATCTGTTTAATTCTCTCTATGAGCTCTGCATTTGTGATTTGGTCATACCATTTTACTCCCATCATTCTATGCAGGCATGATTCAATGGATAGATTTCTCAGGCTCCCAGCCATATGTGATTTTCAAGAAATTAACACACTCACACTTAAACTTCCTGTGTCTTGACACTGGGTTAGTGGGTTCATGCCATATACTGGTCAGTTGGACTGAGATGTTGATGGTTCATTCAGAAAGCAATGGCAAGCTACTGAATGTAAACTGGCCTAGACAATCAACCTGGGACTGACTGCCACATCCTGTACAGGACATGCAACATTGTCCTCACTGAAACACCATCTGGACCTGTCAACCACAGCACACCCCACAGTGATCACATAACCATGAGTCACCCTCCAGGACATACAACATTGTCCTCACTGAAACACCATCTGGACCTGTCAACCACAGCACACCCCACAGTGATCACATAACCATGAGTCACCCTCCAGGACATACAACATTGTCCTCACTGAAACACCATCTGGACCTGTCAACCACAGCACACCCCACAGTGATCACATAACCATGAGTCACCCTCCAGGACATACAACATTGTCCTCACTGAAACACCATCTGGACCTGTCAACCACAGCACACCCCACAGTGATCACATAACCATGAGTCACCCTCCAGGACATACAACATTGTCCTCACTGAAACTGAAACACCATCTGGACCTGTCAACCACAGCACACCCCACAGTGATCACATAACCATGAGTCACCCTCCAGGACATACAACATTGTCCTCACTGAAACTGAAACACCATCTGGACCTGTCAACCACAGCACACCCCACAGTGACCAAGTTACCATGGGTCACTCTCTAGGACATACAACAGTTTCCTCACTGAAACACCATCTGGATTTGTCAACCACAGCACACCCACCAGTGATCAAGTCACCACGGGTCACCCCCTAATTGTCATGACAGTGAATGACTTCGGTCAGCATCTGTAGCTTAGGGATAGTGAGCGCAGTTTCACAATCTTGACACAGTGGGCTTGAGGTCAGCCCAGACGGTTGGCCAGCAGACTGCTTGGTCTTGATTTTCACAATGGTATAAGCGTCGGCCATTTTGAAACTGCTGAATGTAATGCTGCATAGAAAATTCACAAGCAGCCAATCAATGCTGGGTTGACTGCGACATCCTGTACAGGACATGTATAACCTTAGGGGAGTGTGTCGGGGAAAGAAAACAAGACAACACAGCGGTGGGTGGAGATAACAAGAAAACACTTGATGGCTGGATAATAAAAATGAACAGCAGTGGCAGTTTCAAAACATGACAAAATGAATATATACATCAACAGACGAGGGTGACATATCCTCCCTGGCATGGCTACCAAGCTGGTTCAAGGATGTGTCAACTGGACTTCAACAACTGTGCAACTGTTCCAGCCAACCACATAAGTGGAGTCAACGCTGAACCATGGATTCTACCAGCTGATCATTCACCTCTAAAAACACAGACTAAATGTACGTGATGAATCACACATAAGTGCAGCACATATGCAAATCTGCTTCATAGCAACATATCATTTGACTAACCATGGGAACATCACACAACATTATAGCATATCAGCTAGTCCAAGGGACACCACTCTAACCTAAAGCAGGGCTTATAGCAGAGTTGTGACAGTTGCCATATCAGAGGGTGTGACAGCTGCCAGCAGAGGTTGTGACACAGTTGCCATATGAGAGGTTGTGACAGTTGTCATAGAAGAGGTTGAACAGTTGCCATAGCAGAGGTTGTGACAGTTGCTACAGCAGAGGTTGTGACAGTTTCCATAGTAGAGGTTGTGACATTGTTGTGGGCAAAGCGGTGTAAAAAAATTGGTGGTTCTTGATGCATTTGCTAATGTTATTCTTTACATGATTATGAAACATTAATGTTAGTGCCTGTTGATTTTACAACACTGTGAATGGGTTGTGAAAAATTACATTTCATTAGACTGGGTTATGAGTGACACAAGTATTATACATCCTGCTTCAAAGTAAACTAGTCCATTAAAAAATACACCACTTCACACAAAAGTGCAGAACACCAGGTAATATTTGACACAAAGTGTGTCAATCAGATTCACAGCACAAAACTTCACCCCAAGATCATCTGTTCAACACCAAAGCTCCCTATCAGGAGTTTACCACTCTAGTTCAAGCCAATGGCACACAACAATACTTTAAGAAACCCATGCGCAGTCACAGGACTAACAATGAAATTGTGACCAGCTATCTACACCCACACTCTAAAAACAATCACACAATTATTCAGCAGAATTCAACAACAACAAATCAACTCAGGTAAGAAATCACAACAGCCAACAAAGTACAACACACAACCTCTCAGACCCAATCAGTGCATCAGGTCTTCAAATGAAAACAACCTTACATTACTTATTTCTAAATATACAATTAACCATGAACTAATATTCATGTAAAACACACCCGCTACACCCAGCTGCTACAACCCAGTCCCAACAAATCAACTACAATCTAATAGAAAATAGTATACCACTGGTAAAACAAGACAACTGATAAACCTTGTCTAGACTAGTAAACAGAATCATTCCCCCGTACACAATCACCTGTAAAGTGGTTGTGAAAAATGGAGCATGAGGTGAAAACAATTAAAGGCAATCAAGGAATAAGAAACATATCCTTGACATTGTAATCAACCAATCCAGTGCCATCTCCACAAAAAAGGTTAGCTGCCCACACTCTCTGATCTCCTTATGGTTATACACTGAGACAGACTGCTATTCATCAAGAATATGGTTTTGTCTATGGCATGATTAGCATAACCAGTAACTACTTCACAATTTCCACTGTACCATACACAAACTACCATACATTTTATTCTTTCTGCACCAAAATACTTTTCATTTTCTCAACAACTTTCAAACCAAATGCAAAGTACAAAATGACCAATGAGTTATCTGAAGAAACATGGGAACTGAGAAATTACCAATGAGTTGGCAGGAGAACCATATGTGATATATAAAATTACCAATGGGTTATCTGGAGAAACATGGGAACTGAGAAATTACCAATGGGTTATCTGGAGAAACATGGGAACTGAGAAATTACCAATGAGTTGGCAGGAGAACCATATGTGATATATAAAATTACCAATGGGTTATCTGGAGAAACATGGGAACTGAGAAATTACCAATGGGTTATCTGAAGAAACATGGGAACTGAGAAATTACCAATGAGTTGGCAGGAGAACCATATGTGATGTATAAAATGACCAATGGGTTATCTGAAGAAACATAGGAACTGAGAAATTACCAATGAGTTGGCAGGAGAACCATATGTGATGTATAAAATGACCAATGGGTTATCTGGAGAAACATGGGAACTGAGAAATTACCAATGGGTTATCTGGAGAAACATGGGAACTGAGAAATTACCAATGGGTTATCTGGAGAAACATGGGAACTGAGAAATTACCAATGAGTTGGCAGGAGAACCATATGTGATATATAAAATTACCAATGGGTTATCTGGAGAAACATGGGAACTGAGAAATTACCAATGGGTTATCTGAAGAAACATGGGAACTGAGAAATTACCAATGAGTTGGCAGGAGAACCATATGTGATGTATAAAATGACCAATGGGTTATCTGGAGAAACATGGGAACTGAGAAATTACCAATGGGTTATCTGGAGAAACATGGGAACTGAGAAATTACCAATGAGTTGGCAGGAGAACCATATATGATATATAAAATTACCAATGGGTTATCTGGAGAAACATGGGAACTGAGAAATTACCAATGGGTTATCTGGAGAAACATGGGAACTGAGAAATTACCAATGAGTTGGCAGGAGAACCATATGTGATGTATAAAATGACCAATGGGTTATCTGGAGAAACATGGGAACTGAGAAATTACCAATGGGTTATCTAGAGAAACATGGGAACTGAGAAATTACCAATGAGTTGGCAGGAGAACCATATGTGATATATAAAATTACCAATGGGTTATCTGGAGAAACATGGGAACTGAGAAATTACCAATGGGTTATCTGAAGAAACATGGGAACTGAGAAATTACCAATGAGTTGGCAGGAGAACCATATGTGATGTATAAAATGACCAATGGGTTATCTGGAGAAACATGGGAACTGAGAAATTACCAATGGGTTATCTGGAGAAACATGGGAACTGAGAAATTACCAATGAGTTGGCAGGAGAACCATATATGATATATAAAATTACCAATGGGTTATCTGGAGAAACATGGGAACTGAGAAATTACCAATGGGTTATCTGGAGAAACATGGGAACTGAGAAATTACCAATGAGTTGGCAGGAGAACCATATGTGATATATAAAATTACCAATGGGTTATCTGGAGAAATATGGAAACTGAGAAATTACCAATGAGTTATCTGGAGAAACATATGTGATGTATAAAATTACCAATGAGTTATCTGGAGAAATATGGGAACTGAGAAATTACCAATAAGTTATCTGAAGAAACATATATGTGATGAATGAAATTATCAATAAACTCAAGGTGATGTGTAGGATATATTGAATTAAATAGCATACACATAACATTCAGCTCAAATACTAGTAACAAAAGGTAGCACTTAAGGAGGATAAACGAAGATAACAATTTCTTCTCTGCAGTAATCAACAGCTGGAACAGACTACTCAGTGTCTGCTTTCTCTCAGACCACCCTTCGGACTTCAAAGAACCGCTTGAGGTAGTATACCTGGCCTAGCGTCATGGCAACCAGGACCAGAGCTTCGAAGAAGGACCATAACACCACCCTGGAATTTGTGTTGTCATTGACTGTGGACGGGAAAAATATAATTAGCAATTTCAGTACATTAAGAAACACTAAGTACAGAGAATGGTAACACTGATGAAGTCCTAGTTGTTCTTTTACCTATGTTGTTGTTTGAAACAATCAAAATAAGTTTTTCACTTCTCTTTTTCCATTTACCTCATAAATGTCTTCTACTGCCACTCCACAGTCACTTACTTTTTAAATTAATATGGTCAAACTAATGCACAAAATCCTATATCAAAATGCTCCAAGCTACCTTTGGCCATTGTTTAAATATAACGCAAGACGGCAAATTACTAAACATACTTCATGTCCCTAAACCTAGGATAGACACATACAAAACAATGTTTAACATCCTCTGCAGCTCAGCTGTGTAACTAACAATCTTCCAAAAGAAATCAAAGACACCATCAATTCCTATACATACAGTCGCAACCTACTTGAACACTTATCTCAGTACGGACTACATACCTCCTTAAAAAAAGAGAAACCAAACACAAAAATAGTGATTATCTCTAAGGACAACCAGTATAATAAACATTTCCCTGAATGTGCTACGCTACATCTTAGCTAACTATAACTGCCACGTCAAAGTTAGTTTAATGAGTCATGTATTATTGATTATTGCACATTTTCCATGCATATTGTTTCTGTCATTGTTGTTGTCTAAGATTAGCTTCATAAGTGATGTATGAATGAAATAATGTATGAGAGTAGAGAGATCAGACAGGCAGAATGTCTGAAGGGCCTACGTGCCCAATTCTTAACCCTCTGAAAATAAAGTGTGTTTGTTCATTCCAGTTAAGTGTTGGGGAGAGATGTAGTAAAGATTTCTTTTATGTGCTCTTTCTAATGCTCTTCGTAAGCTGGTTTTCATTTCTATAAGGTTGTTCTTGATACCATCACTCCATCTTTTAGTCTTCCCATTGTTCTGTATCTATTCATTACATTTCTTCAATGTGGCACTGTGTTCCAAATGGTACCAAGGCATTCTTGTGAGGTGACCAAACCATTTAATTTGTTGCTCTTTAATAAAGTGCACCACTGGTTTCAGACTTATTTGTCATCTAATTAATTCCCAATCCTATCTCTCACGGTTACTCCCACAGCTCTTCTTAGGCATCATATCTCCGTTATGATTTTTAACTGTTTTACTTTATTTAACTTGTACTGCTATCTGGCAGTGAAGCTTGGAATGTGAATGAACAAATCAGAAACAGCTGGGAGGCAGTGGAAATGTGATTTCTCAGATGATTGTTTGAGACCCAGGATGGCCAGAAAATTAATGATTTTGAATAACAAAATGTGAGGGCTGGTCTGGTTCACAAGATCAGTTCCACGCCTGGCGTTCGTTGTCTCGGATGAGGTGCACCCAATCGGGAACTTCCCAGCCGAGGCAAGTTAGCGAGGCAGGTGTTTCGAGAATGTGACCACAACGCGAAGCTAGAGTCGTGGTTTGAGTGGGCGAAAGAGCAATTTGTGTACGACCATTCGAGTCTCGATAAGAGCCCACTCTTTCTCGATGAGTAGTGCGCCTGCAGTCAGTAAGCTGGCATAGCTTTTCGGTCAGTCCTGCCGTGCATAGCTTGAAAGCTTATCGGTAGGCGTCCAGTGGTTTTGCATGTATCACCAGGTACCAAGGGAGTGCGCTGAGCGATTACTACTCTTGGCCTGCGTGTGCTTGAAGAGTCCGTCTGTGCGACAGATATCTGGTTGATCCTGCCAGTAGTCATATGCTTGTCTCAAAGATATCTAAGTTCATACTGTCTGTCGCATGTTGAAACTGTGAAAGGCTCATTAAATTGCTTGGTTCAGACACTTATTCTACAGCCTTCAGCTCTAAGTCAATATCCCCGGATGTGAGGGCCTGGCCGTTACTCATCCTCTGCTGTACAGAGGTGAGATGCTGAGCCGGTAGCATCTGCTTTTCGTGGAAAGTCCAAACCTAAAGCTCGCTGAGTGGATTTCATCTACAGACTGACCATTCCTGGTTCGCGTAGGCAGTGGCTACCAGCGAATGAAATGACCAATATACAGAAGTGAGGAAGTGAAGCAGCCATGCACAGGATGTGACAATTCCTTGGGTAAGCCCAGTGTCAGCTCTGCAATTATGGAAGCCTCCTTGGATGATGGGGAATGCCCATGGCTTGCCCCTGCCTTCCCTTGAGGGTTGACCAAGATGTCTTTGGCCGTTCTAACTTGACCAGCTGGAATGTGGATGACACCTCAACAATGAGAGTGGAAGGTCCTTCGAAACACCCGGGAAGCTTAACCTGGTCAACAAATGCCCGCAGAAGTCAGATGTGTCGGTCAAACAGCACAAATAAACAGCCACAGCGCAAACACATCCGAGTGAGAGTGGAATGTTCTTCGAAGCACCCGGGAAGGTTAACGCAGTCAACAACCACCCACAGAAGTCAGATGTGTTGGCCTAAGGGTGTAAATAAACTAGGCTCATCACAATTACATCTGAAATAACACTCTGAATGAACGAAAAAGAAGAATAACGAAATTACAAACATTAGATTACAAGTTTCCCGGGAAGGTTAACCCGGTCAACAAATGCTCGCAGAAGTCGGATGTGTCGGCGTAACGGTGCAAGAACGTAGCTCTGCTGTAAACAGGCACAATGCAATCACGTCCGGAAAAAAAAACTGGATGAACGCAGAAGAAGAAGAAGAAGAAGAAGAAGAAGAAGAAGATTGCAAGATTTAGTGTCTGACATATTTTGCTGCATCTTGTCAGGTACATACTGCAGAAATCACACAACATAAACTAAAGCAGTAAGATAAATCCCACAAGCTGAAATACACAACACACATATTCACACAGTAACCTGAATTGTCTACCACTTTTAAATTGTAATTTTAAACTATGTAACAATTGCACATTGCATATGAGGTCAAAGTATCAACTGAGATATCTGGCAAATCGATTGAGTTGAGCTGAGTTAAGAACTGGCATCACTGCACTCAGGACATTCCAATATGTGCTCCGTCCCCTCATTCAACATCCAGCGAAGACCAATTAAGACTTCAAGTGAACCTTCCTGTCTGTGACCCATGCCAGAAGAGATGCATAGTAAACGTTGATTGTAGATTAAGGAGGAGGAGCAGCAGAAGAAGTAGAATTGAGATAGAGTGGGCTAATGTAGCAACTACATGCTGCACAAGAATTTCAGAAAATATCTCACGCTGGAGTCATCAATAAGCACATGATATGTGCTTAGTACAGAACGAGTGATGTTTGTGTACAGAATTTTCTGAATGCTACCAGTATCTTTATGTTACATTTTTATGTCAGCAGCCACATAAGATTGAGAATAAATCTACATGATACAATATGGAGTCAAGTGAGTGTTTGACATGGTTGTGACTGGGAAATTAATGTCACTGTTGACACTGAGGATTCTGCCAGGTTGTATTACATCGCTTCATCATAATTCATCATTCAGCATATTGTGTCAAAACAAAATCATTCAGCAAAATTCATCATTCAGCCTACAGTGTCAACACAGAACCAGTTCATTATCTAACACAGATAGGGTCTGATCTAGTGGCTAGTTCTGTACCAGGTTGGAATAGAGGCGTAGCAAATGTTGATAGCTGAAGAAGAGGAAAATCTATTATTCATATCAGTGAGCCTTAGCAAAGTACTTAAGCTTAACCCTTTACAAGGCGTAGCGTCCGGTACCGGCCGGTCTCTAAATACGAGCGTAACGTCCGACTCCGGCCGATACTATTATGCATTGTAAAAACGCGATCTCTCGGCTTTCCGACACTTCCGTCAGCTACTTTCACTTTCGCCGATAACTTGACAACGTGGCCGCCATTTGTAAACGCGCTACAATGACTTTGAACAGACTTTTATGGACTTGTTTTGATAGTTTTTGGGAGTTTTACGCTGTTTTTCAAAATGGATTTCGGCGATTCTTCAAGTGATAGCCGAGATTTCGCTCTGTTCAATTTAAATGACATTAAAGGGCACAAAGTTGATTATTAATCGGAGCTAGATATCAGTGCAAAGCGTTACTTTGCATTAGCAGTCGTGAGTCGGACTTTAAAGAAAGTGATTATGATTCTGAAAATGTGTTTGTAAATTGCTGTATAGATGACGGAAAATCACAAACAACATGCCGTATTTCGTAAATATTTGTGTTCATATATGGATTACCGGCAACAATCACATGAGTAACATATTCTGCATGCTTTTCCCTTCATTGTGTAGTTTTTTTAACTAAAATCGGTTGACTAACACCTTATTTGTGATGATTTTACTAACGCGACCCGAAATTTTTACAGAACCTGAAAAAATCTTGCCCGTTCAGGGCTACAAAACGGACAAGCGTCTGCCCTGTAAAGGGTTAATCCATACAACTTCCTGGTATGTAAGCAATCCGGTGTTGAATGAATTGAGCAAATGTATGTAAACAATGCAGTGCTAAAGGAATCAAACAAATGTATGTAAACAATGCAGTGTTGAAGGAATGATACAAAACTTACTGGATCTGTGAATCCGTTCTCGAACCTCCATGTACTCTTGTTCGTGCTTGACCCCTGTGAGTGCTGTTGACAACTCATTGATCATCTCTGTCAGCTTGTTATGGTTGGCTGAAGAAAATATTGACAAAGTACAATTGTCTGTCTCAACAACAATGTCACCAGCAATGTGCCCACAGGGACAACGCCAGTAACCACATGTCGTTCAACAAACTCATTCCCTAGGTTTGTATTACGTGCTAGGCAACAGTGACATATCTTTCAAGTTCAGAAAACAAGATGATCTTCCTGTCTCTTGTTTTTACTTGTTTTATTTATCGTGCTCGCTCGCTTTGACCTCAAGCGTAGTCCATACACACTCCTTCTAGAAGCACTGGACTGACTTGTGTGTGTGGACTAGCTTTCCCTATTACCAGTGTCCCTCGCCATCAGGCAAACACTAACTTCACAGGCTCTTGTAATTTGTGTCCCCAGGTCAACAGTTTAGTCCAGCTGTCCGGTGTAGGGGTTAAACCCCTGACCTCGGCATCAGCACACTGGATGTTTAAGAACGCACATTGTTATCCATTTGGCCATGCTGACCTTCCTGTCTGTTTTGACAGATAGAATCAGTTCTTCCAATTCCCTGGCACTGTTTGAGAAGAAGACTGTTACATCTGCTCATCCAAGCTCTGCCATACCGGTGGTGGTCTAGAGTTCCATCCCCATCAGGGGCGGGTTGGACGTTTTCTTGGCCTGGTCTCCCAGGTTGACCCAGCCTTGGATGGGTACAGGACATGTCTGGGGAAGTGAAGATAGCCAGCAGATCCCAACATCATCCACTGGGTGTCGTGTGGTCTATACAATATACGGATCTGGCGCCATGTGTCCAACATGCCACAGGCACGTCAGATTTGACCTGCTTACAAGCCACCCAGACACACCCTTTCTCTGTCTCAACATCTGGTAGCAGAGTGCAACAGTCAACTACCTAGGATTAGTGGCAAACTGGCAACATGTGCTGTGTTCAAACACCATCTGGCTAACCCCAATATCCCTCGGAGCTGATGTGAAGTTGTGCTCACCCTACTGATTTCTCAGCTGGAGAGGTAAAGGCAGAGCTCTAACACAAGTTCCCATGGAGAACGAATGATTGAAAGTGACTTGCACAGGATCACAAACTGGGCATGCAGATCCGTCACACATTCAACCTTTCCAATCGCTCATGTTCCAGGCATTAATTATGTCATGTATTATGCATGTTAAATTTATTAAATTTATATGAATGCTGAGCATACTAACAATACTTAAAAAAACTGTTATGATACATTAGATCTGTCTCGCACACACATACACACACACCTACATAATTGAGTGTAATTTTTGGCTGACATGTAGTTTTTGCCAATAAACATTTTAAAAAATGTCAGTTCAGAAACAGATGTTCACATGACTGCCTCCTTTGACAGCCACAATGAACTGTTGTAATTCCTTGGCACTGATTGATAGGAGGGCTTATTATTTGCTTATCCAAGCTGTACTATAGGATTCTGACCAATTATGATTGAATCATAGCTACCTACAGGACTCATCATGTTGCACACCTCATTGTTTACGACCAGTCAACAGTCAAGGACTCTTCTACATGCCTTACAGCAAACTGGGCATATGGTGCCCGACCCACATTTGTATCCACCAATCCGCAATGGCCTGGTCAGGTGGTCAGTACCCGTTGGCCATCTTTACTTCCCACGACATGTCCTGGAACCCACTCTAGCCCGGGTCAACCTGGGAATCCACTCTAGCCCGTGTCAGCCTGGGAACCCACTCTAGCCTGGGTCAACCTGGGAACCCACTCTTCTTCTTCTTCTTCTGCGTTCATCCAGAGTGTTTTTTTTCCGGATGTGATTGTGTTGTGCCTGTTTACAGCAAAGCTGCGTTCTTGCGCCATTAGGCCGACACATCCGACTTCTGCGGGCATTTGTTGACCGGGTTAACCTTCCCGGGGGGAACCCACTCTAGACTGGTACAGGACAATATTTGTTTCATCATAAAACCATCAACAAAGCCCATGCCCTAACGACTTACCATCAGCCTCCTCGCCAGCTGCCTCCTTGGGCCTCTCTCCAATATCAATGGAGAAGACCACGACTTTTGGTGTCATCGTCGACATGGCGTTGCTGAAGCAATACTTGTAGTTTCCATCCATGTGGGCAGCAAAAGTGTATTTGCCGTTGGATTCTCTGTCTCCAGAATGTATGACTTTACCATCTGGCCCATAAATCTGTCAGGGATTGTCAAACATAAATATATTGGGACACAAACAAGCCATAGCTGGAAAGGTCACGCAGACGTACGCCAATTTAACTGACAACAAAACCTGGTATGGTGAAATAGCTGTCATATATACAAGGGGCGGTCTTCTTCTTCTTCTTCTTCTTCTTCTTCTTCTGCGTTCATCCGGAGTTTTTTTTTCGGATGTGATTGCGTTGTATCTGTTTACAGCAGAGCTGCGTTCTTACGCCGTTAGGCCGACACATCCGACTTCTGCGGGCATTTGTTGACCGGGTTAACCTTCCCGGGCAAGAGGCGGTCAATAAGTAATGCATCCTATTTTTTTTTCCCTATGTAAATACTTTATCTGTGTGCAGTTTATTAATTTAGTAGGATTCCTTTAACACTCTTCTGCACTGTATATCACTATAAACCTGTATCAGTCATAGGTGATTATTTTACAAATGGTAATGCCTTCTGGTTTGTGACCGTGTAGATTTTCATCAAATTAGCATTTTAAACAATTTTAAATTATAGTTTTTCTGATTTAAAGGACTTTGTGAAAGATTCTAAAACTAATACCATGTGCAGTATTCAGTGAAATTATTTAGCAGGCGGTCATAATTGAAAACAACACTAACAGCGAAAGTTTGTCATAATATCTGTCATAATATGATAGGACATGTTGAATTATGCTTGTGCTAATGGGCCACACTTGTGCCCCTAAATTTGCTTTGCCTACGGCAAAGTATTTAAGGAGTATGTAAATAATTAAATTTAAAAGAATAATAATACAAACTAAATTAGGAAATAGTGTATATATTGTTTCTCAGTACAATCTGCCTTGTGTGTTCCGGACATTTTCCATTTTGTGTGAAAATGGTGTGCTTCAAAATATGATGTTTTAATTGTGTTTTATTGGTGTTAAGGGGCAGTTCTTGTGATACTGGTGAAGAAAAGTGGTGTGTTTATCATTATTCAGTAAATTTAACAGGATTATCTTTAAAGGATAAGAAATTATGTCTTGGTAAGTGGAAATCTTTAATAATTTTCACCCCTTTTATTTAAATAGTTGTTACAAAACATATCAGTATTGTTATAATTTTTCTAACATCTCACATAATTAATAACACTGTCATGCTCATTGTGCAATCACCTTTAATTTGATATATAATAAAATATATCTCCTACCATTTTAACAATTTTTACATCATTATTGTGACACACCCCTACTTCCCATTTTCAGCCATGAATTTCTGTTTGGGAGACTTTACTAACAAACATTTGCTAATAATGTACGGACATTTTTCGCAAATGGCTGGTCACATGACGTTTACTACCGCCGCCAATTGGCTTAAGAAGACTATTATTCTCCCTTCTTGTCTGTCTTTTGTTTGCAAGTTCTTTTTATTCAAACCCCATCTTCATCTACATCTATATACTTCATCTACATCATACATAGTTTATTCCATAAAACTTTATTTTCATATCCTAATGAATGCCTAGATACGGTACTTACTTCTTAACGTTGACTTTGTGTACGCACGAGATGAAAGTAAGTAGTAAGCCTGTAGATGACACTAGTCGTCCTATCTCAAGTGAACCAGGTCGACAGACATCCACTTTGCAACTGAAGTTCTAGCCAACATTTGTTTTTATGAACTCCGAAGCGAGGGTTCAAAGGTGATAAAGTTCACACAGGGTTAAATTTAAATATCATGTGACCATAGTTAATCCTAACTGTTTGTTGTTTACTCTTGACTGTTTGGCTCGTCTGTGCGTTACTTTTTTTTTCCGCATATCCTTTACAGGACATTGCAGTCAACAGCAACATTTTTCAGCTGCTGTTGCTGTCTTGGCAAGTTTTACATTCAGTAGTTTGCCATCTCTTTCTGAACGACCGGCTCACATACCTCCGTAAGTAACCAGCGTGACGTGATCCGCTACCGAATCTCCCACAGCTGTCCTTCGTACGTGAGTATACGGGATTACGATCAACATCCTTAAACCCTTCACCAGGAAGACCGGCTGTGTGTTACTGGCACCTATAAATAGTTACATTATAATCTACCATGCTTGACGCAGGAGGTATCTAAGGTAGGGTGCCGTAAGACTGACTGCCTCACCCAGTGTAAAACTTAAAACTCTACCTGCAAAGAGGTTGCCATGATTTAGTTGAGAATCTAGGCTCCATTGGAAGATGAAAAGAGGGGAAAGAATATTATTTGTTGTTTTTATTTTAATTTATATTGTCCATCAACTCTAAGATTACACCTGTCATCTATTTCTTGTTCGCCTTCTTTTCAGTAATATACTTTGCTTATTTGATAGATGACGTTCTTTTGAATTTCTCTTTGTTCGCCTATGCTTTGCATCTATTTCTCCATCTCTCCATACAACTGGAGAGAGAGGTAGGTGGGGGAGGAAGATAATAATGACAGGATTTAAAAAATTTTTGGGTGTCCATCGACAACGGTATTTGAACTCACCGATAAGAGTATATGAGGTCAATTAAACAACAAAACAACCAAAAAAAGTTGCCTGCGGGGAGTCGAACCCTAGTCTCCCGCGTGACAGGCGGAGAAATTAATTACTACACTACAGGGGACACAATGATATTTCCACAAACATTAATAATGTAGTCAAACGTAGGTCATGTGACCAACCGTTTGCGAATAATGTCCCTACATTATTAGCAAAAGGAGAAGCTATACACAAAATTGTGTGTATAGTCCGAGCCGCTATACACAAAAATTTGTGGCTGGTCACGTGAATATTCAGCACAAAATTTTGTGAATAGTACGAGCCGCTATTCACAAAAATTTGAAGAAGACTATTATTCTCTCTTCTCGTTTGTCTTTTTTTTTTTTTTGCTACTTCTTTTTCTTCAAACCTCACAAAGACAATATTTTTCAACAAGGGCACACTCTACTTACAGTGATATTTTATTTGGCAAATAAAATTCACGATAAAAAAAAGACATCTATTGGATTCATCCGAGACTCGATCACTCCGTCATTGCCTGGGGTATGTCGAACCCTAGTCTCCTGCGCGACAGGTGGAGATACTAACCACTACACTACCGAGAACACAATGATAGTTCCACAAACATTAATTATGTAGTCAAAAGGAAGTAGACATCACGTGACCAGCCACAAATTTGTGTGTACTATAGTGGCTCGTACTACTCACAAAATTTTGTGTAGTCACTCCAATTAGCAAATGTTTGCTTATAATCACTTTGTTTCTGCTTGGTAAAAACCCACTTATTTGTTTGGCAGTGAATCATTTAAGATAATACAATAGGGTCGTCACTGGTGTGTGTCAATAGCCCCATCTTACCCAGTCTTCTTCTACAGTCTACAGTTCTGAGAACTTACAATGAGCATAATGGCATAATAAATTATAAACTTCATTCTTCCAAAACTTAAACTAGGAAGAGAAGAGGATGTCAGTTGAGTTAAGAACGGACATCACTGCACTCAGGACATTCCCATACGTGCTCTGTCCCCTCGTTCAACAGCCAGTGAAGAGTCATACTACTAATCGTTCCCACCGCTGATTAAACGTTCTCCTAGTGACCCTAGTCTTCCCTCTCTGAGAATGTCATCTGAGACACCTTAGGACTACTACTACTACTACTACAACACATCAACCTGGATAAAAGTTAATGTTAATATCTCTTCTTAGAGTTGACGTAGAGACTTGAATGAGAAACCGTTGGATTCGCATTTCCCAGCTCTATGTGTGTCAGGGGTTCGTTTTTTCGACAGATATCACATGTTCATTACAAACACTTTGACAACAGAATCAGACATGATTTTCGCTGCCGTACCTTGATGTCCACATCCAGGAACCCTCCCTCAGCTACCTCAAACATTAAACTCAGCTTTGTCCCTGACGTGACTTTCTCGAAGAAACATTCTTCAGAGTGGGCATCGATGCTGATGAAATAAGCCTGTGAGGTACAGACGGCCGCCAACAACAGAAAGACTGTCGGTAAATGAAATAAATAATTCACATCCATGGTCAACGTTCAGCTCTCTCGCCACGTACAGACGGATGTGTGCTGCCTGCGCATGCGCCTGACCCATGTCTACTACCGGGTCGTTTTATTGCTTCAAACATGATGGACAGACTAACATCATGAACTATACGGGTGTTGACGGGCAGTCGTAGATCATAGAAGTAGAGGAGAGCGGTAGAGATTAGAGGACATATTAGAACATATAAAAACATGATTCTATATTATTTTTTTTACAGTTAGTTACATATCCTTTACAGGACGTAGCCGCTAGCAGTCAACCCCAGCATTTGTGGCTTCTTCTTCTTCTTCTACTTCTTCTTCTTCTTCTTCTTCTTCTTCTTCTTCTTCTTCTTCTTCTTCTTCTTCTTCTTCTTTCGTTCGCCTGAAATATGTTTATTACTGCAATGTTGTCTCTTGTATGAATCTAACAGTCTTTTTTAGTTCACTCAGCGGTCCATAGAGTTTATCTTCCACTTTTGTCTCTGTAGGCCAGAAGGTTCGCCTGGATATGTTGTAGTTTGGGCAATCCTGGAGTATGTGCTCTGCTGTCTGCGACGCCAAACCACATGTGCACATGGCTGAGTCACCAATCTTGAATTTTGTATACAAGTGGTTGCGTAATCTATTGTGTCCTGTTCTGAGGCGCAGAAGAATGACCTGTTCTGGTCTGTCCATAACGTGGTAGTCGTCTTGAGTAAGGTTTGGTGGCCTTCTGACTGATTTGATCATTCTTTTCTTTTGGTGGTATGTAATGGGCACATCAGGTTGTTCTTCTTTTGCTCCTTCCTTAGCCAATCGATCAGCTCTGTCGTTTCCGGGTACTCCACAGTGGGATGGTATCCACTGTATGGTGACCTTACGCTGACTGCTAAGTTCAGAAAGTAGTGTCCTTAGAACTGGCAATTTCCCAGACAGGAGCGCCTCTATTACGGATTTTGCATCTGTCAATATCACCACAGGTTGTGTACCATGGCTGGTATTTTGTAATTTCTCTGTGGCTATCTTGATTGCCTCAATTTCAGCATCATAGTTATGGCAGTACTTTCCTGTTGGAACTCTGGCCGTGTCTCTAGTATTATTTGGGTATTCTATGTACACTCCCGCTCCTCCATTTCGAACAGCATTTTGTGCTGACCCATCTGTGTAGACTCGGATCCAGAGGTCCTGTGGGTATTCGTCATCAAGGAAGCTGAGAGTGGCTGTTCTGCGCTGTACACTGTTCTGTTCTTCCTTGTCAAATATTCCTCTCACTTTTGTCTGGATTTGTAGCGATAGTCTATGTTCATCTTTCCACGGGGTTCGCTCTAGAATAGTTGTCAGGGGGATACCAACTGTGGGAAGATCGATGGTTTCTCTGCAGAGTTGTTTGGCCTGGTGGATGAAACTACTTCTTTTCAACCGCTCCATAGCTAAGTTTTCAAATCGATTCTTCATATGGTGGCCTGGCAAGCTGGGGAACTTTTCTGCTTGTATTAGTGTTTTTGTATCTCTGCGTTCTCTTAGAGCTTGTGTCCTCCCCATTTTCTCCATTGCACCAGATCAGGGTTGATCTCATCCCTCCTGTGATGACTCTAAGAGCTTGATTTTACACCTTGTCCAGCTGCTGTAATGTGGTTTTTTATGCTGAACACCACGCAGTTGACCCGTATTCCAAGTGTGGTCGTATGCTCTGTTGGTAAACTTTGCTAAGTATTTTCTCACTGGCTCCCCAAGTGGTTCCAGTTAGCTTTCTCGAGATGGCTATTTTCCTTCTGGCTTTTGCTACTGCTTTTTTGATGTGTTTTCTCCATGTCAGCCTGTCGTCGAATGTTACACCAAGGTATGTTGATTCTTTATCTTCTCTTAGGGGTGTTCCATTTATCTGAATGATCCCTGCCTTTTGTTTCGGAGAAAGGGTAAAAGAGTGGTGTTGCACTTGTCAGTGTTTATGCTGACACACCATCTATCCGCCCATGCAACAAATGTATCTACAGATCTCTGTAGCAATATTATGGCCACTGATGCATGTTAATTTGCGCTCCACAAAACCATGTCATCAGCGTGCATTGCCGCTTTAATTCCATCGGGGAGATTAGCAACAAGATCATTGATGAAGATTAGAAAACGTGTTGGGGACAGGACTCCGCCCTGGGGAACACTGTGACGCAATAGTACTTTCTTGCTCTTGAGACCGTCTATCTGTACTCGGGCTCTTCTGTTGTGCAAGTATGCTTTCACCCACTTGTACATTCTTCCATTGACTTTACAGTTTCTCAGTTTCTTCATCAGACCTTCTTTCCAGACTTTGTCAAAGGCTTTCTTCAGATCTATCCAAGCCGCAAGTACCAGCTTCTTCTCTTGGAATACATCCTCAACTTCTTAAGAGAGGTAGGTTGTCTGATCTTCCGTAGAGTAGCACTGCCTAAAGGCAGCCTGTTGTGGTACAAAGATGTTTTCACTTTCAATATACCACTGTAGTCTGTGATTGATGACGCGTTCCATTGTTTTGCAGAGACAGCTGGTGAGGCTAATGGGTATGTAGCTGGAGGCAATGGAACTGTCTTTCCCAGATTTTAGGAGGGGTATCATGATTGCTTCTCTCCAGACTTGTGGAACACTACCTAAGGTCCATGTGTTATTAAAGATCTGTAGCAACTTTGCTTTGGCCTCTGTTCCTAGGTTCCTGATCATTTCATTGGAGATACCATCAGCTCCTGGTGACTTTCTCATTTTAAGTTTTGATATGGCTAGCTCCAGGTCACTGAATGTGATAGGTGTCTCCATAACCTCATGTACAATTTCCTTCTGTCCTGTATGTTGCAATTTCTCTCGAATCTCCTGTTGTTTCTCTGGACTAATTTCGATATTGTTATCTTGTGCGAATGAGTCCGCAAAATGGTCAGCTGCTTGCTTTCCTGTTAAAATGTTTCCGTCTTTATGTAGTGCAAATTTTGAGTTTCTCCCTGTGCCCTCATCGTTAAGCTGTTTTATTAGCCTCCATAACTTTCTTGTGTCTCTTTCAAAGTTCAGTGACTCTGTTTTCTCCTGAGGATCCTGAGGATGGGGACGGAGCGCTTATGGGAATGCCCCGAATGCTGTGATGTCGGTTCCTAAATCAATCAATCAATCAATCAGTCAATCAATCAGTCAATCTCCTGCCAGCTTTTCCGTCTAGCCTGCAGCTGGGCCCTTTGAAATTGGCTTTTGCGTGCTGATATTTATTGTGGTGCTCTTGGCTGGGATTGGCCTCTGCTTGCTTTCTACACACTTCCACATCATTATGCAACTGTTCCAGTTCACTACTCCAGTAGGGTTTATAATGTTTACGGGCTCCTCTTGGTACTGTTTCTCGTGCTGCCTGTAGTATGCATTTCCCAAACTCTTCAACTACTTTATTTATGACCTTCTCAGTGTTTAGGTTTCTAACCAGTATGCTGGTGCGATGCTTGTACATTGCCCAGTCTGCTTTCTTGTAGTTCCACCTCAAGAGGGTGCTGCTTTCACTTACAAGCTCATTTTCTACGGTTAGAAAGACTGACCTATGGTCACTGCCATCAAGTTGTTTCCCAACAATTCGTGTAATGTTCCACTCCAGGTCTGGTGAATTAAACGCTCGGTCAGGTGTAGTTGTAGTGTGCCATGATCTCGAGTAGAAGGTATTTGTGGCTGTCTGTGATCTCTTGGCAAGTTTACGTTCAGTAGTCTGCCATTGCTTTCTGAACGACCGGCACTCATAACATTTGATATACCTTATATTTGAGTCCGAATCCGCCACACACGCCTGGTTTAGCCAGCCTGTCACAGCTGTTGCCCGGGGGAGGGGGGAGGGGGTCATTGTCGCATGCTGACAGCTACTAGGAGCCACAGGCGTGAGCTGGATACTAGGTTTGTACCAGTGGGGGATGGGTCCTGAAAAGGGAGTGACAGCCATCCTTACCAAAGTTTTTACCAATGCCTGACATCCCAGGACCCCCCCCCCCCTTTTTTCCCCTATTAACTCTTATATATAACCCGTATACACACACTGACAATATATTAACACTTATACAAATACTAACAATATATTAACACCTATACACACACTGACGATATATACAAATTTACACACTTCTTCTTCAGCGTTCCGAGCCATTGAAGTTCTTTGCTGCAGATACAATCCGTCTCCATTCGTCTCTCTGGTTGACCTTCTCTTGCCAGTCGTTGATTCCAAGTGCTTGTAGGTGTGTATATATATTATCTCTCCACCGTCTTCTTGGTCTACCTCGGGGTCTACGGTCATTTATTTCCTGAGTGTAAGCGAGTTTTGTTTCCCTATTGTCTTCCATTCTTTCTATATGCCCCAGCCATTGTAGTCTATTAGCCTTCACGATACCAGTGATTAGCGGGGACTTAAACAGATCATAAATGTCTTTGTTACTTCTTCTTTTCCACTCTCCACTTTGTGTATCCCTAATGGGTCCAAAGATGCGTCTTAAAACTTTGTTCTCAAAGGTTTGTAACAAGGCTTCGTCTCCTTTCGTTGAACTCCAGGTTTCAGAGCCATACAGCACAACTGGTCTGATCAGTGTTTTTTATATTGTGATTTTGGTGTTACGAGATAGCGCATTTGATTTTAGTAGATGTTGTAGAGCATAGTATATCTTATTTCCAGAACTGATTATAGTTTGTATTTCTTCCCTTATGATGTTGGAGCAGTTGAAGATTGTACCCAGGTATTTGTATGTTTCCGTTCTTTTAATGGTCATATTATCTATTTGTATGTGGCCAGAGTTTTTAGCCATTCCTTCTCTTGAAATTACCTTATATTCTGTCTTATCTTGGTTGATAACCAGCCCCATCTGTTGGGCTTTTTCCTTTAATCACACACTGATTTTCAAATTTACACACTGATTTACACACTGACTATATATTAACTCTTATACACATACTGGCAATAATGCGACGTAAACATTAGGATGACTGGGCAGAAAGGCCAGGTCGAGGACAAGGGTTTATGTGTCAGTGTAGTTTCATATATTCGATCACAAGTAAAATAAAACTGACATACAAACCTGTACAACAACGGACTGCATTCATAACCAATATATGTACACACAGTGCACGGTCGCCAATAAATCAATAAACACATATATGATTGTTATGACTACATTTCAGCTTTATTATTTTTAAGTTTGCACCTGTATGTATGTATGTCTGTCGGTCTGTTTGTCTGCGTGTGTGTCTGTCTGTCTGCTAATATATCTGTCTATTTGTCTAACTATTTATATGTTTGTCTGTACTTCAATTCGTTAGTTTGTATTTATGTCTGTCTTTCTGTTAATCTAACTTGTCAGTCAGTCAGTCAATATGCCTATCTGCTCTGTATAGTTTATCTGACTAACTGTCTATTAACCTGTCTATGTGTCTGTCTGTCTAATTCTATCTGAGTATTCATATGCCTGCCTGCCCGTCTATCTGTTTGTCTGTCTGTCCGTCCGTCCATCCGCCAGCACATCTGTCTGTCTGTCTGTCTGTCTGTCCGTCCGTTCGCCCGCACATCTGTCTGTCTGTCTGTCTAATTCTGTCCGTGTACTCACGTGCCTACCTGCATGTCAGTCTGTCAATCCCTATGTTCACCGTGCCCAGTTCACCTTGCGACAGTGCTACAACCTCATTGGCAGACTAAACCACACCATTGCTAAACAAACACGGGACTTCGTATTCCACCTCAGCGTTCTCTTCGAGGGGTTGACCCAGTTGGTTTTGTTTGCACATCTGGTATGCCATACGGGTTAAAAGTCACATACTTTTCTACAATATCCCTGAAAAATCTATCAACACTATCTGGGCAATTTTCCAGACTGTTATACTGGTTGTAAATACAGGAGGGGTTAAAGTTGTGACCTGCGCGAACACAGCCTTGCACTGCTGCGCGTAGTTCTTCAGTAAAACACTCTCTGAGGTCGTTTAAAAGTTGCGGGTGTCGGCAGAAGTTCTTCCCTATCCACACGAGAAAGTCTATATAAACGGGGTCCTGCATTCTGTCTTCCCAGGTGTTGTTTAGGGTAGAATAGCAGTTGGCCTTTTCCGCGTCACAGCGTGCAGTGCGTTCTGCTAGTACTGCGCATGCCAGGGCAACATCGTTGCTATTCCGGGTCAAGTTTAAGTTTGACATGAACACCTCCACTTCTGTCTCTCTTGCTGGTGTTCCTTCCAGAACGCAGTCTATGTACCGGCACTGACCTGCAAGTATAAAGAAAGTGTATAGAATCATTCAATAGCTTCACAACTACAGCATCAATTTGAATAGAACAAGCCTAAAGTAAATCAATGTACTGTAGTATTCGGGCACTTCATTAACAGCAGATGGATGGTGAATTCTTCTTCTTCTTCTTCTTCTTCTTCTTCTTCTTCTTCTTCTTCTTCTTCTTCTTCTTCTTCTTCTTCTTCTTCTTCTTCTTCTTCTTCTTCTTCTTCTTCTGCCGTGAAGCGTCGCAGAGAGGAGGCAGATATAATGTTCTATGTTTCGCTTGTCTTATTGCTTGTTCTAATGTTATGTTTGATCCCTCCAATGTCTCTTGTACTCCATCTGACCAGCTCTTCCTGTGTCATCCTCTCACCATGTATCCCGATGTTCTCACGTAGAACACTCTAGTCCCTGGTTGGTCTTGTTCCATTCTAAGAGATGGTTTCAAATGAAAGCCTTAAATGTTGTGTGTGAGTGAGTGTGTGTGTCTATTGTAAAGCAGCAGAGAAGTGCGTGGGCATTTACAGCCCGTTCAGCGGGCCGAACCGTTCAAGAAATCCAGTGGTGTCCACTCTATGACCACGAGCTAGCATGACGATGGAGGTGATGGCAGTTACACAGGCTTTCATATGGCTGGAATCACAGCATTATACCAACGTGTGTGTACTAAGTGATTCAATGAGCATGATTCAGAAAGTCGAAGCTGGATCTGTACGTAGACAGTGGACTGAGTCGCTGCGGAAATCTGTTGTCCGTAAAGTCACTTTCATCTTCGTCCCGGGACATGCGGGAGTCGAGGGAAATGCACGAGCTGACAAACTGGCTGGCTCTGCACCCCCTGTAGATGGCCAGCCCATGGATGGTGCCGATGTTATTAACGTCCTCAAAGATATGGCGAGAACAGAGGACTTTGACGTCAGTGATTCCACATCGTTGTCCAGGATGAAAGACTTGGGAGTAAGAATCGGCACGGCCAGACGCGAGAGGTACATCGGTAAAACAAGGCGCCTCGTCAACCAACACAGAACTGGCACCATTAGCCACCGAACGCTGATGCATATGCTGGGGGGAGGATCTGAGCACCTATGGACATGTCCGGAGTGCAATGAAGATACCCCAACTGATAACTGATAACTGATAACTGAGTGTGTGTGTGGTGTGTTGTGTGTGTATGTTGTGTGTGTGTGTATGTGTGTATGTGTGTGTGTGTGTGTGTGTTCTGCGGTCAATACGCAGAGCCGATAAAGTGCTTTGATTCCTGCAGAAAAAAATTTATCTTTGCTCGTGTGTAACGACTGATGCCCCACCTGCTGTAAATCTTCATCGGTCCGAAAAGTTTTGAAACTTCCTACTCAACTCATACACTTGCTGGACTGACAGGCATGCATCACCATACTGGACCTTCATTCGTCGATGATTTTCTATAGTTGTCACCACTCCACTGATCAAAAAACAAAAAACAGAACGCTGCTTCTCATTGGTGCATGTCAAAAGTGGGCCGGTCATTTTAAAATTGTCATTATGTTACCGTGTTCGTCTGCATCATTATGTCACGTGCTTAACACCCTTGACATCCTTAACAACAACATTGAAAGATTACAAGGCAATGGTATAGTTATTGTAATTTGTATAACACTTTTAAGGTTTTCATTTGGAGCCCCTTCGTAATTAAATGTCCGAACCATTTAATTCTTCGGTGTTCTATAGTGTTCGTAATAAGTGTTACCCTTACATTTATTCTTAGTTTCTCATTTATCTCTCTATGACTTCTTGTTTTTTCCAGCAGCGTTTCTTATGCTTCTCATCTTGCATGATGTGATTTAACGCGTGTATGTTTCAAGGCCATGTCTGACATTGGTAACACAGCTAGGACTGTACATGTCTGACATTGGTAACACAGCTAGGACTATCTATGTCTGGTACAGGTAACACAGCTAGGACTATCTATGTCTGGTACAGGTAACACAGCTAGGACTGTCTATGTCTGGTACAGGTAACACAGCTAGGACTGTCCATGTCTGGTACAGGTAACACAGCTGGGACTATCTATGTCTGGTACAGGTAACACAGCTGGGACTATCTATGTCTGGTACAGGTAACACAGCTAGGACTGTCCATGTCTGGTACAGGTAACACAGCTGGGACTATCTATGTCTGGTACAGGTAACACAGCTAGGACTGTCCATGTCTGGTACAGGTAACATAGCTAGGACTGTCCATGTCTGGTACAGGTAACATAGCTAGGACTGTCCATGTCTGGTACAGGTAACATAGCTAGGACTGTCCATGTCTGGTACAGGTAACATAGCTAGGACTGTCCATGTCTGGTACAGGTAACATAGCTAGGACTGTCCATGTCTGGTACAGGTAACATAGCTAGGACTGTCCATGTCTGGTACAGGTAACATAGCTAGGACTGTCCATGTCTGGTACAGGTAACATAGCTAGGACTGTCCATGTCTGGTACAGGTAACATAGCTAGGACTGTCCATGTCTGGTACAGGTAACATAGCTAGGACTGTCCATGTCTGGTACAGGTAACATAGCTAGGACTGTCCATCTCTGGTACAGGTAACATAGCTAGGACTGTCCATGTCTGGTACAGGTAACATAGCTAGGACTGTCCATGTCTGGTACAGGTAACATAGCTAGGACTGTCCATGTCTGGTACAGGTAACACAGCTAGGACTGTCCATGTCTGGTACAGGTAACACAGCTAGGACTGTCCATCTCTGGTACAGGTAACACAGCTAGGACTGTCCATGTCTGGTACAGGTAACACAGCTAGGACTGTCCATGTCTGGTACAGGTAACACAGCTAGGACTGTCCATGTCTGGTACAGGTAACACAGCTAGGACTGTCCATGTCTGGTACAGGTAACACAGCTAGGACTGTCCATGTCTGGTACAGGTAACACAGCTAGGACTGTCCATGTCTGGTACAGGTAACATAGCTAGGACTGTCCATGTCTGGTACAGGTAACATAGCTAGGACTGTCCATGTCTGGTACAGGTAACACAGCTAGGACTGTCCATGTCTGGTACAGGTAACATAGCTAGGACTGTCCATGTCTGGTACAGGTAACACAGCTAGGACTGTCCATGTCTGGTACAGGTAACAGAGCTAGGACTGTCCATGTCTGGTACAGGTAACACAGCTGGGACTATCTATGTCTGGTACAGGTTACACAGCTGGGACTATCTATGTCTGGTACAGGTAACACAGCTAGGACTATCTATGTCTGGTACAGGTAACACAGCTAGGACTATCTATGTCTGGTACAGGTAACACAGCTAGGACTATCTATGTCTGGTACAGGTAACACAGCTAGGACTATCTATGTCTGGTACAGGTATCACAGCTAGGACTATCTATGTCTGGTACAGGTAACACAGCTAGGACTATCTATGTCTGGTACAGGTAACACAGCTAGGACTATCTATGTCTGGTACAGGTAACACAGCTAGGACTGTCTATGTCTGGTACAGGTAACACAGCTAGGACTGTCTATGTCTGGTACAGGTAACACAGCTAGGACTATCTATGTCTGGTACAGGTAACACAGCTAGGACTGTCTATGTCTGGTACAGGTAACACAGCTGGGACTATCTATGTCTGGTACAGGTAACACAGCTAGGACTATCTATGTCTGACATTGGTAACACAGCTAGGACTGTCTATGTCTGGTACAGGTAACACAGCTAGGACTGTCTATGTCTGGTACAGGTAACACAGCTAGGACTATCTATGTCTGGTACAGGTAACACAGCTAGGACTGTCTATGTCTGGTACAGGTAACACAGCTAGGACTGTCTATGTCTGACATTGGTAACACAGCTAGGACTGTCCATGTTTGGCATTGGTAATACAGTGTTGGGACGAATAGATATGTTGTAAAGACACTAAATTTAAAGAAACGCTGAAACAAAAATTAGCTTTTTACAATATGATGAGTATTCACTCAAATATATCTTTGTCTTTCGAGTTGAGAAAAAGAGTTCTTAAGAGCTTAATGGGGCCTATACCGATATATGGAAGAAAAGCATGGACAATTGGCTGGCAAGAGATATGGTTCTATAAAAGAGAACATCGTGGGTGGAAACAAATAGAGTAATGGAGGTATCTTGAAAGAACTCACAAACATAACTGATGACTCGCATCAGGAGAGCACAAGCCACATTCTGTAGGCATGTTATGAGAATGGGACAGTTTGGATACGATGTGACAACGAAGGAAGTAGGGGAATACGAAGAGAGAAAATGCCGGACAATTTGACATCATAGCATGTAAGACAGTCAACATCAGACATAGCCTATTATTTGCTACGCGAGACAGCAGACTGTGGACAGACATGATCACAATGGCCACACGGCATGGACTATTGGAAGAAGAATAGAATGATGCAATACAACGTGGGAGACTTCTCACTTACAATGAATAAATTACGAGCCGGGTCATGCCGGGGTGCGGGGTAACGAGCGAGTAGATATGTTAATTTCGAAAGCACCAGTAGTTGGGTAACTCACCATGGACAAGGGAGCCATTCTGAAGACTGTCTATGAACGACTGCTGGTTGAAGATGCAATAATAGAAGTTTGGATTGAAGTCTGCTTCCAGAAATGAAGGTGGGTGGGGGGGGGGGAAGGGGGGGGGAGACAGTAAATGCCTATTCCTTGTCCTCTCCGGCCGTGTAATCTGGAGCAACCACTGACGACCATGTCTACATTCCCCTCTCTGCGGTCTGGTAGTTTGTCCATGTTACTGCCAGAATTATTTGTTTCTCAGTTGCTCCAGCTTTCTACACACAAACATTTCTCTGTCTTCCCCTGCCTTTCTTGCCTGTTGTTTTCCCACCTAAAACTCAATATTTCTTTTCACCTCTTCTGTTGATCATCATCAAGTGCCTAGCCGACTTCCGTGGGCGACCTTGCTTCTCCACAAATTGCGATCTCCGATATCATGGATCAGTTCATGTGTTGACACCCAGCCATGACGGAAGCCTGTCAAGAATTTCCCCTTGCTGTCTTCCTTGTCTCTCTTTCCACCAATTTTTCCGGTTGTCGCAACATGTTCAAGTCTGTGACTTCTCATAACGTGGCAAAACAACGAAGACTGCCTACTTGTGATGTTTGTGATAAGTTGTCTTTGTAACTGAGTCTCCCTCAAGATGTCCAGATGATTAAGTTTAGCTGCCCAAGGAATATTCACAATTCCTCTATCAACTACATCTCCGAGGCGGCTAGGAATTTTTTTTGCATGATCACTAACTGTCCAGGTCTCATAGTCGCATGTTCGAACTGGTTCTGTGTAAAACGTCCTATGAATGTGATTCATCTGTTCTTTATGTCACTCACGTCATTGATGATTCAACGGGCAAGACGGCGTTCACCTGCAAAGCGTTGTCGAACGTAATGAGCACGGCAAGGCACGTAGAGCGCCCTGGTCATCCACTGTCCTGTATTCGTCTCCAGTCGTCTTGACTTGTCTTGCCACTGGACTCAGATGGACTCATGTGAGAGAGTGAGGTCGACGAATTGCGCAACTCTTCCTCACTTTAATCCAATTCATCGCCCAAGTCATTCTTCATCGTAGAACATTTCGAGCCAAAATAGAACTTACCAGCCATCTTAGAACTCACGGCTCCAAACTATCAACTCAACTGGATAAGATGAATGGTTATCATCATTCTTGATGGATAAACACCCATAAGGGATCTTGCAAACACAACAGTCTTCACTTGCCCCAGTGTGTGTTGTCTTCTCTGTAAGCGATATTCCCACCAGACCCCACAGACACCACACCTGCACTGTCTCCACTTTACTCTACTCACCCCATCATTACCCAGTGTTCAACATTGGCAGTCACACACATACTGTATGTCCTTATACAGGACATCGCAGTCCCCTTCAGCCTTCATTGGCTATTGATGAATTGCTAGACGATTTTACTGTTAGTAGATACAAGAAGTCATGGCTGCAGCAAGATATAACAATCAGAAATAACAAGCGTTAGGTTTGTATGACTCGTGCGATAACGTCATTTTAATATGATTGATTGATTGATTGATTTTAATATGATCGAAACGTCGGTCCTTGTGTTGTAGTATACTCATATTTT
The DNA here is from genome assembly GCA_014155875.1 of Cepaea nemoralis. NCBI lineage: Eukaryota > Metazoa > Mollusca > Gastropoda > Stylommatophora > Helicidae > Cepaea > Cepaea nemoralis. Next base: position 124,715 of record JACEFZ010028197.1, read on the forward strand.
ATTTATTTATTTATTTATTTATTTATCTTTTTGGATTATCCCACTTTGATTTACGTTTACCGTTGTGGAGTTCGTTGTAAGGAATGACAATGTGTCTGTGTTGGGTATCCCTCACTTTTTCGTCGAGATGGGGCCAAGCTGCCATCCTTAACGCTCTCAGGAAGACAGAACGGGCAATGGTCATGGCTGAAATTCTGAACGCCCGCAGGGAGGTGGAACGAGCAATGGACCAGGCACACATCCTGAATACTCTCAGGGAGGCCAGACGAGCAAGGGACTCGGCTGACATTCTGAACGCCTTCGGGGAGGTAGGACGAGCAGTGGACCAGACTGACAGTCTTGACGCCCTCAGTCAGCTGTGGCGTGTACATGGTTCCACGGATGGATGACGTTGACCAGACTGCAAGAACATCAAGTCAAACGTGGTCAAACCAGACAAGAACGCCATGCGGGAAGGCAACGAAGAACAGTCAATCAACAGAGAACTGGTGTCGTCAGTCAATCAACAGAGAACTGGTGTCGTCAGTCAATCAACAGAGAACTGGTGTCGTCAGTCAATCAACAGAGAACTGGTGTCGTCAGTCAATCAACAGAGAACTGGTGTCGTCAGTCAATCAACAGAGAACTGGTGTCGTCAGTCAATCAACAGAGAACTGGTGTCGTCAGTCAATCAACAGAGAACTGGTGTCGTCAGTCAATCAACAGAGAACTGGTGTCGTCAGTCAGTCAACAGAGAACTGGTGTCGTCAGTCAATCAACAGAGAACTGGTGTCGTCAGTCAATCAACAGAGAACTGGTGTCGTCAGTCAATCAACAGAGAACTGGTGTCGTCAGTCAATCAACAGAGAACTGGTGTCGTCAGTCAATCAACAGAGAACTGGTGTCGTCAGTCAATCAACAGAGAACTGGTGTCGTCAGTCAATCAACAGAGAACTGGTGTCGTCAGTCGATACACGTTGAAGAAGTTACCGTGGAGATGGAGATGGCCTGAGCACTCTCGGACTAATAGGGATGATCTGTTGACTAACTAATCATCTATCTAAAAAGTTGCATGGTGACTTTTAAAATTTATAAATGAAATAGAAACTTTGTTTACGAATAGATTCTTCATACTGTACCTGCACCAGCCGTGTGAGTAATAGCACAGAACACCACAGCAGCTAACATCACATTTATCGCAACCGCCATTTGCACTATGGAAGAGTTTCTGAATCAAGTTTCCTCAAAGTTCAGAACGTTGATGTTGGGGGAGACAACACATGAGAACTACAATACACTCCAGTAATCAGGACCTCAACTTCGTTTCAGGTTGGCTCTCAGGGTCAAAACTACGATCCTCTCCCTAGTACAAGATCCTTGTTTATGCCCCGACCCCCTTTATGGCGCACAACCATCCCCCGACCCCTATCCAATCTTCAGTTCTGTGGCCAGTCTCAAGTGATAATTAGACCTGACAGGAATGTCTTAGCGGGCAATTATGGTCCTACCGGGGAGATAATTGGTATGCATTGATCTGATCTGTATTCAGCACACAAAATACATCACATGTCTCATAAATAAACCCACAGGTAGTGATCGACACTGCCGATTAGAGGACATGCTGGACGATTTAACACTTAAAAATTATAATAACCACAGTAGGGATAGAGCAGGTTCGAATCTAGTCTGGTGACTACAGCTTTCAGTTTTTACATTGCTTTGTGCGAATAATAGGGGGGAAAGAAAAGAAGAAAAATATCTGATAGCATATGGTTTCTGGGGAACATGCTATGAATACCATATGAATAAAATTAGGTGGAACTGCGGTAAATATGTGAGAGTGTAAACTGTGAATGTGTTTGTTTGCTGATGAAGGCTAGTCGCCGCAACGTCCTGTATGTGGCTTAATTGTTATGTAAAGCTGCACTACTTTGTGTCATTTTATATTATGAATACCATAGACAGACAGAAAAACCAGAGACCAAGTCCTACATGAAACAAATGAAAATCGTAAAATAATTAGAGAAATTAGACATAGACAGTCACAATTTTTGGTCACGTTATGAGAAAAAATTAATTGGAGAACTTGGTGACAACTGGCAAGATTGAGGAGAAAGAAGAAGGGAAGACAGAGTAGTAAATACCTGGATGGCTTGGTCACATGGTATGGTCCAGACAAGAACACAGAGCTGACCCATGACTCCGGTGATGGTGTGAGATGGCTAAACATGACCGCCCACGCTTGTCGGCAAGGAACATGATGATTATGATGAGATGAATGATTATTACAAAGAAAAGTTATGTACCCAAATACAACCTCAAAGTTAATGGAACAATTCGGAAACAAATCAATGTGTTTAAGTATTTAGCCAGTGTAACAGCAGTAGATGGAAGATGTATTAAGGAAGTTAAATGTAGAATAGCAAAAGCAGCATTTCAAAATACGAAGACTATTCTCCTTAATTTATCTAAGTTACTCGAGGTGAGGTAAGTAGTTCTTAAAAGCTATATTGAGACAATCCTGGTGTACGGAAGCACATAATGGACAGTTGGCAGATAAGTGAAGAATTAAGTGAAAGCTACGGACATGTTTTATAGAAGAATGGTGAGAACAACAAAAACGGTGAGACAGCGCAATAAAGACACCTTGAAAGAAGTTCACTCACAAAGGGAACTGGTTACTAACATCAGAAGGGGATGACAGAAAGCGCAATAAAGACACCTTGAAAGAAGTTCACTTACAAAGGGAACTGGTTACTAACATCAGAAGGGGATGACAGAAAGCGCAATAAAGACACATTGAAAGAAGTGAACGTACAAAGGGAACTGGTTACTAACATCAGAAGGGGACAGTCCCCATTCTTTGGGCATGTCGTGAGAAAAGGACAGTTGTCACAACGGGAAAATTGTCTGGGAGGAGTGACAGGCTAAGATCAAGAGAGAAGATGCTAGGCAGTTTGACAGTAAACGAGACAGAAGGCTGTGAACAGACATGATCATCAACACCACACGCAATGGAATATAAGAAGATTGACAGTACACGAGACAGAAGGCAGTGGACAGACCAGATCACCAACATCACATGGCATGGACTATAAAAAGATTGGCAGTACACGAGACAGAAGGCTGTGGACAGACATGATTACCAACGCTACACAGCATGGAATATAAGAAGATTGGCAGTACACGAGACAGAAGGCAGTGGACAGACATGATCACCAACACCACACGTATGGACTATACGAAGGAGAAATCTTCTCTCATCTACTTCTGCGAGTGCTGAACGATACTCGTGATTTTATTTCTCCCGCTATTTCAAGTGTCCCAGCTTGCGTGTGATGAAGTATGTCAACAGATAGTTGCCCGCCATTTTCGGCACGTCAATTAAATCCAGCATTTATTAGCTGTTTGTGATTTACTAGACCGGTTAGCGGGATAGGGGTATCCCCTATCAAAGAAGATGTTATTCGCCTCTTTTCCTCCGTTAGTCTACGGGACACCTTGGGCAAAGTGGAGTACCCGTTTAGCCCCCCGATCAGGGTTAAGTGAAGCCATGGAAGCAGGTGGTGGATGGAGTGTGAGAGCAGCCGACAGATTGTTATTGGTTATGGTCTTGCACTCTGCGGCGATAGGCAGATGATCTCAACAGTAGAGACAATGGCTAAGGCCACCGACTAGTACAGTCACTGCCCAGAAGGAAAGCAATGGCAAACTACCTTCTGCAAAACTTGCCAAGAAACCATAGCAACCACGAAAGAAATCATAATAAGAAAGAGATCTGGTGGCGAGACCCCCAGGCCAGGCAGATCAGATAACACTAGGGAAGAGTGGGACACAGGGACCAGTACTAGTAATCATGATGACGGAGTTAATCCTGACAGTGTAACCAAGGAAATCCCCTGTGTCAGACTAAGAAAAAGAGTGAGAATAGAAACGTGGAATGTGAGAAGTCTGTATGAGGGGAAGCTTAAAGTAGTATGTGATGAGATTGAGAGGTTAAATATTCAAATTTTAGGAATTAGTGAACATCGCTGGAAAAGCAAGGGACATTATACAACTGAAAATGGAAGTATTTTCATTTATTCTGGTAGAGACGTCGGAGTGGAGTGGCATTTTGTTTAGATAAAACAACTGCAAAAGCTTTAATGGGATATAACCCAGTTAGTGATAGAATCCTCACTATTAGACTTAAAGGCCGTACCCAAAAAACACAACACTCGTACATATGCACCTACTTCAACAGCAGAAGAGGAAGAAATTGAAGATTTTTACAACACACTACAAGAAACATTAAATAAGATTGGTCATAATGATACAGCAATAATACTGGGAGATTTTAATGTAAAAGTAGGTACAGGAAGAGCTGAAAATGAGAGACACGTTTTAGGAAAATTTGATTGGGAAACAGAAATGATGCAGGTGACAAATTAATTGAATTTTGCATAGAAAATGAGTTAATGATAGCCAACTCACTTTTTAAACAACACCCAAGAAGACTCTTCACATGGAAGCCCCGGACAGTATTACCAAAATTCAGATAGTTTATATTTTAATACAAAGAAGATGGAGATCAAGCATAATATCTGCAAAAACCCTACGAAGTGCAGACTGTGATACGGATAATCAGTTATTAAAAGCAGATCTGAAATTAAAACTCAAAAAGCTTATCCGAGGACCAAGGCCACTTCGTTTTGATCTCACAAAAATACCAGATGCATACACTGTAGAAGTTAGGAATCGTTTTGGGGTCTTGATGTCTGCACAAGAGGAAATGACACCTGATGAACTGGCAGTACAAGCTAGAGATATCTTGATAACTGCAGCCAAAGATTTAATTCCGACCAAGAAGAAGCAACTTAAGCCATAGATTACATCAGACACGTTAGAATTAATAAAACAACGAAGGGAACTGAAACAGAAAGGAGGTGAATCCGATAACAGTAGGATGAAGTATAAATCTTTAACTCGAGAAATAAGAAAGAACACAAGAAAGGACAAAAATCAATATATACAAGATTGCTGTACCAGAATAGAGCAATATCATAAGGCTGGAAGAGATTATGAAATGTTCAAAGAAATGAAGTTATTGACAAGAAATGTTCAACCTCAATTGCATGTTATCTTTGACAAGATGGAAAATACCTTAACAGAATCTAGACCAGTGTTTCCCAACCTTTTTTGTACCATGCCCCACTTAAGCCTTTCTAAAATTCATATTGCCCCCCTCCCCCGCCCCATGCCCCCCCCCCCTTCAACATATACATTATTTTTAATATTCAAAAATTGAAATGTTCACTAAAGAAACTT